>BSBN01000992.1:2620000-3082133 GCA_027924645.1 Cunninghamia lanceolata
CTTGTCAATGAAGAAGATCATAATGCTAATGACCTAGGGTACATGAGGCTAACTCTACTTAGTTACTTAAGCTCACTAGATTACCCAAGTGTCTAGTTTAGTATTTGAACTTCCAATAGTAGTCTATGATAAAGAGGACATAAAAATGTGTATGCTCCTAGCCTAAGTGTGTCTAGAACTAGAACAATGAATTGAAAATGCTAGGAATATTCTCCTAGGTCTACAATAACCAATAAACTAGTGTGTATACATGTCAAAATATTTAGAGAAACCCAACAAGTTCCAAAACACCAATGGATTCACAAATGCTATTGGAAAATAGAAATAAATTGTAAAGGCTTGAACAAAATCACCTCACATAAGGAATGGAGGTGAAAACCTACAAAAAACATAAGCAAGATGTCCTCAAGGATGAGAGAATGCCAGGCAAACTATGTTGGACAATAAAGTGCTCAAAGAACCTTCAAATGATAGTAGAAAATGTTGGTAACAATCACATGAGACACTAGAGAACACGAGAGTGCATGAAAAATTGAGAGACCTTGAATGCTTAAGAGATCAATTGTGATGCAATCATGGTAGGAGGGTCCAATGAAGGACTATCTAGTAGTCTAGCCAACAAAAATTTTACACACACAAAATAACTATAAACCACAAAATTTTACTTAAAACACCATAATATACTCACTAACATAATCTTGCACAACTATCTTTGCGCTTATGTCATGCCCGCATTTCCCATGCGGTCACGACACACAACACACGTGTCATGTCCACATTTGTCATGTGGTCATGACACGAACTATAAAATTTTTTTCTACCTATCCCTAGGAACCCCCTCGCACGTGTCCACATGCTCGGTGGCAGTACGCCTAAGGCGTAAACATGTCAACGTAATTGCAAGGTGGAGGCCGACAAGGGGGTTTGTGACACGTAGTGTGTTGGTTCTAGGGTTAGACTAATTGAATCTGAACCCTAAGTTTCCTAGGTGAAGAAGATTTCACCAACATCGAACCCTAATAAAACTCGGATCGAAAAGTGATTAAATATTATGGCATGATGGTGCACGATTGAAGGTGGAAGGATGGAATAAAAATAATAAAGGGAACACTGCATAAAATAAACCCTAAGAATCTAGCAAAATTTCGGCAGCATAACACATTTTTGATAAACGCTAAAAATAAAATTTAAAAATAAACCATCAACAAGAAATTTAATAAAATTTACAAATTAAAATTAAAATCCAAATTAAATCTCAAGAACAAATTCAAGATGATAAAATAAAATATAATAAATTAAAATAAAATTCGAGTCTGTTATTATTATTTAAAAAAAAAAAAACTCTAAAATCTAACTCTACCCAACAATATATAAAATGTGTATCCTATATATATATTTTTAAATATACATACATACATATATATATATATATATATATATATATATATATATATATATATATATATATATATATATATAACACACACACACACACACACATATATAAGGTATTAACCAGCAATTACACAGTATTTTTAATTCTCCCATATTTTGTTGTGTAAAAGAAAACATTTATAAGTATACACATTTGACAATAAAACAACAAAATCTATATTTCATAACCTTTTCCACATATATATATATATATATATATATATATATATATATTCCTTTTTTTTTTTCTGTTTACACACAGTGGTAAGAACAATAGAACACAACAATAAATTTTTTGAGTAAAACAATCAAGTGTTCTAAATCAAAGTGCTAACTTAAACATAAATAACTCAATAGCTCATTTCCTTTTTTTTTTGGAAAGCACAAGTATAAATACAGGAGATATTATATTTTTTTTTTTTGCAAACAATAAAACTGAATCTACCATTTCCTTTGAGTTTCTAACAGCTCTTACCTCTTTACAACAATTATTATTATCAAACTTTCAATGTAATAGAAATAAAAGAACTAGGATTAATAGTATCACTTTCTTGTATGCAATAAAACATAAACAACAACTTATACATTATCCCCTTTTTTTTAAGGACAGTAACAAAAAAATGTATTTAACTTTCTCCTTCATTCATAGAATACAATAAAATTTTATTCAGCAACATTCATACATCTATATTTTTCTGAAAAGAATGTTGACAAAACATAAATATAATGCCACATGCATTTCACAAAACCCCTCAACTCCTCAAGAATAGGAAGTAACAACATTAACTAAGATAACAAAATGTTTTCATTGAAAAGTTTATCACAGCCAACTCATGGCAAATAACTTACTAAAACAATTACAATAAGGCCATAATGGCCATGGCTCCAATAGCCATTAAAACACTACAAAGCCACACAAAGAGGAGCTCTCATCCACTTCTCTTCTTCACTCAAAACCTACAAGTAAACACAACAAAAAAAGAACATTCCAGCCACTACGAAAAGCTATCCTCCCTACCATAGACCTACAAGTGGGTCACCCCCGATCTAGGGAGGTAGGGGTTCACACAGGTATAACAATCCACAACAAAAAGTACCAAACACAACAACACAAACAACCCATAGGTTTAACACTAAAATCAACTCATGAGAATGAGTTTGTTGAGGGTAGGGAATGGACCCCTCTACTTCAAAGGTCACCCAAATGACAAAATATTAAGCTCATGGCCTCAAGCCAAAAATCCCCAAGAACACCACTCTCCACAATATCATAAATCCCATGGCACTCTTGCCATCCAATAATCTTCTCAATGAATAAAAGTCCTCAAGGCACAAATACAAACTATGGGAGTGACCTCAAGGAGGTTCCTTTCCCCTACCCAAACAAGTTGAGCATTACCTCCAATGGAGGTGCTCTCACCATACTCCCATCACAACAAAACAATGCAAACAACCAAAACAACCAAAAAAAACTATAACACAATACATTAAATAGGCAAGGGTGAGAAAACAAGTTTAAGAGGCTTACCTTCAAAGCCCTATAATGGAAGCACATTTGGTGAAGAGCTCCAAGCTTTCCCAAACCTTCCAATCTCCAAGAAAATCCTCAAACTCTCCCAAACTCCTCCCTAAAATAGAAAGAAAATTAAAATTGCAAGAACCCCACACTCCTCAACAAGAGGAGATAATATAGGCCATCAATTTGGCCTTGAGGAATGAGAAGGTGACACTTGTCACCTTCTCCTTCCTCCTCCAATGCCACTAGCAAGGGAGAGGAAGTGTGAGGATGACAAGTGTCATCCTCCCATTCCATCTCAATCCTCACCTTATCCACTTGTGCTCTCACACATGTGTGAGAGGACAAGTGGTGAGGTGGCATTCCCACTCATTCCTTCAAGAGGATAAGGGATGCCATATGGCATCCTCTTATTCTCTCAAAGAGCCATCTCCCTCCAAGATGCTCTCACACATGTGTGAGAGTCTTGGAGGAAGTCCCCACACAATTGGGAGTCTTGTAGACCTCCCAAGTCTTCCTTGGGAAGGGATTCCCAAACTTTGGGAAGGGAGATGAGTCTTTCCCAAAGCATGACTCATCTCCCACCTTCCTTAATTCAAATTTCGCCACTTTGACTAAACCATAGTTTAGAGTGACCAAAAGTGAGTTAAATCAAGGGTTAGATAGTCCAAGTTGACCCTAGACTCATGGGTAACCACCTAGGGTAGCTTTTGGGACACTTGGGTTCACAAAGGGGGTTATAAATCCACTTTTAAATGGCCTCAAAAATAAAATAAATACCAAGTGGTGTAAGTCAAATAAAATTCATACAACACTTATTTTTAATCAATTTAAATAAAAGGGTACTAGGCCAAGAGATTAAAATTTAAATCAAGCACTTAAACCACATTCAATTTCAAACATGATCCTTATCCCTCTTGGGAATGGATCGATTTTACAGGGGATAACGTAGTGTGAATTCTACCTCCAATTTCCCATGGCTAGGGAATGTAAAGCCTGCACATCTCGATCAAGTGTCAATCATATCATGAAAAATCATAGCCGAAGCAACTGGAATTAAATTCATGCAATCAAATACAACAATAATCATCAATACATAACTCCAAATTAAACTGCATTTTCAATCACATGTCAAATAGTCCACATCACATAAATAATTAGAGTCTCATCACAAAATATCATCTAATATATCCCATATGTCGAATCACAAAATATCATCCAATATAATCGAATCAAATCACATATGTCTAATCAATGTCCTATCATAATCAGGAGATAAAAATCAAGTATGCATAATAAAACCATAGTCACTAAAAGTCTGATAATGTCATCAACTGAAATGCATAACAATCAAAATAAGGGAGGTAAAATAATCAAACTCATAGCTTACAATCACATAACTTGCTGAAATGGGCCCGCTTACATGCTAGGATGTAGCCATTTGATCATAACAAGATTTCACAAATGGATATTCACCTCATAGGTTGCCTACATACATATAATCACTAAACTATGGAAACACCACTTCTAGAACTTACTATTAGATGCATAATGATAATAAGTACAATATAATTTTAGAATTCTACCACTACTCTACTATAATGACATCCACTTAACCCTTATACATTTCCTCAGATTGAATTCAACATCATACTCGTACTTTTACTCAACCTCTCAGACCTCACCCTTTCTATTGAAACTCACACTCAAAACTTCTACCATACCATGTCTTCTTCTCTTACCTTCTAACAAATCTGAACCAAGTATATATAGCATCCTCAAGTTGCCCAAATGATCTACGTTGGCCACAAGATGGTACAAAGATTGAAACCAAAAGAAACGTGTCATCGACCTGATATAAAAACTTTCAAATTCTAATGGCTAAATAGTGAAGAATCTCCACACAGTGCCCCACATACATTCACAATAGTTGATGAAACCTTCTAAAATATTCATCCTTTATACCACAAAATCAATACAACCCTAAATGCAAATAGAAATAGTCCTACTAAACACAACTATTAAACCATAGATGATCTCTAGAGAAATTACCAACTTATACTCATCCAATCATCTTCAAATTTTAACAATAGATACAATAATAAATAGAACCACTATAAAAACCATAGAAACCAATTTCTTAATGCAATGAAATATGCTAACTTTCCTCGCTATAGACTACCAACCACAAATTAATAGACACACACACTGTTTGTAGCAAAATATAAATTTCCTTGACAAGATACCAAACCCTAATATCTATATTGAGTGCAACAAAGAGATGATGATAAATTATTGAAAGCAAATAATGATAAATGTTACCAAATATTTGATTGTAGTTGCTTGAAAAATTGCATAACTGTACTCATAGAACCAACACAGGAGATGAATCTTGGAACTATAGAAGAACCTAAGAACGCATATGCATCAAAGTCACTATTAGAATCTAAAACTCATGACTTTAACACTTCTTCAAACAATGAGAAATTAATTTTGCTTGGTCCTATGCACATATGCTAGGATTAGATCCATCATTAATAGTACATCATTTAATAGTCCATCCAAGAACAAAACCAGTCAAGAAAAAATTGAGAAAGATGCATTCCAAAATTACCCTAATGGTCAAAGTAGAGTTAGAAAAGCTCTTGGTAGTTGGTTTTATCAAACAGATAGATTATCTCAAGTGGATCTCAAACATTGTACCTGTAGCCAAACCAAATGGAACTATCAGAGTTTGTAATGATTTCAGAGACATCAACAAGGCTTGTTCGAAGGATGATTTTCCATTACCAAACATTGATATCATAGTGGATCTAACAGCAGGACATAAGATGCTATCATTGATGGATGGATTTTTTTGGTATAACCAAATCAAAATAGCTAAAGAAAATCAACATAAAACCTCTTTCATTGTGTTTGGGGAACATATTGTTGGCTTGGCATGCCCTTTGGTCTAAAAAATGCTAGAGCCACATATCAAAGAGCAATGATTGTTATTTTTCATGATATGCTTCACAAACAGATGGAAGACATACTAGCTAAATCAAAAACTAGAGAGGGTCACCTATACATTTTGGAGAATATTTTTGATCATCTTGAAAAGTACAATGTCAGATTGAATCCTAAGAAATGTGTCTTTGGAGTAACATCTCGAAAACTCTTGGGTTATATCGTGTCCAGAAGAGGAATTGAAGTTGATCCAGCAAAAGTCAAACCTATAATAGAAATGCCTCCTCCTCAAAATCTAAAACAACTTAGAGCTTTGCAAGGAAAATTACAATCCATAAGGAGGCTTATCGCTCAACTTGTAGACAAGTGTCAAAAATTCACTCACTTGTTGAAGAAAAATGTACAATTTATCTAGGGTCAAAAGTGCCAAGAAGCATTTGACAAACTCAAAGAGTACTTAGGATCTCCTCCTATGTTGGCGCCACCTATTCATGGAAAACCCCTTATTATATATATCTCAACAACATCAGCAGCATTAGGGGTTCTTTTAGCACAAAATGATGATAATGGTAAAGAACGAGCAATCTATTATATTAGCAGAACCTTGGTGGGCTATAAACTGAACTATTCACCCATTGAAAAGGCATGTCTCGTAGTTGTCTTTGCATCACAAAAGCTTAGGCATTACATGTTGAGTCATCAAACAAAGCTTATATAAAAGATTGATCCTCTCAAATATCTACTATCCAAAGTAGTTTTGACTGGTTGTATGGCAAAATGCATGATGATGCTTAGAGAATTTGACATTGAGTACATTGATAGAAAATCTATAAAGGGACAGATAATAGAAGATCAACTAGCAGATGCAGCAGTAGAATTAGATTACCCAATAGTAATAGAATTTCCTGATGAATCAATTCTAGACATAGAAACTCTTCCATCTTGGCAATTGTATTTTGACAGTTCTCATACTCAGCATGGCTCAAGAGCCAAAATACTCTTTGTTATAGTTCAAGGTGATTATATACCAAAATCATTTCACATTCAATTTCCATGTACAAACAACATCACTGAATATGAAGCCCTAATCAAAGGATTGAGAGTGGCTATTAGCTAGAATATCAAAGAATTACAAGTTCATGGAGATTCTCAACTAGTGATCAAACAAGTAAACAATGAATATTAGACAAAAGATGAGAAGTTATGCCATACAAAAAACTAGTTGATATATTCAAAGCATATTTCAACAAAATCACATTTGAATAGATCTCAAGGCTTCACAATAAAGCTGCTAATGCTATGGCTACAATTGGTTCAATGATAGAGATGCCTGTAAATGATCCAAAAATTGAATTCTTGATAGAATAGTTGTTTATACCAGCTTTTGATATCCCAGAATCAGAGTTGGTATGTGATATTGTTGGTCCTAACTCCATTTGGTTCAATGAGATCTACCATTACCTTCATAGCCAAATCATCCCACCAAATCTTTCAAAATCCCAATGTCACTCCTTCATTCGCCATTCTTCCTAATATGACACGTTTTATCAAAGGTCACTAGATGGTGTCCTACTTAAATGTCTTAACCTGGAAGAAGCCCAAACTACCTTGCATGAGATACATGAAGGCATATGTGGTGCTCCTTCCTTAGTCAAGAAATTATTTCACACATGATACTACTAGCCTACTATGGAGCAGGATGCGCATGATTTTGTCAAGAAATGTATACCTTGTCAGCAGTATAGCGACGTAATTCATGCACCAACACAAGAACTGCAAACTATCACTACTCCCTAGCCATTCTCACAATGGAGACTCGATCTTGTTGGAAAAATACATCCCTCCTCAGATGGCCACAAATTTATTATCACTACTACCGAATACTTCACCAAATGGGTTGAAGCAATTCCTCTTACTTACATAACGGGAAAGCAAATATCAAAGTTCATCTTCCATTATATCATTTGCCGCTATGGTATACCTCAAGCCATAGTCATAGATAATGGTCACCCTTTTAAGAATCAGGATGTGAAAGAACTTTGCAACAAATTCAAGATCCAGCATCACTTTTCCACTCCTTATTATTAGCAAAGCAAATGGCCAAGCTAAAGCAACTAATAAGACTCTTCTAAAAATCCTGAAGAAAATAGTGAATGACGCTAGCCACGATTGGCACTTGCAACTTAATCCCACTCTTTGGGCTTATTGAACCAGTATCCGTACTCCTACTGGTGCCACAAAAAAAAATTGTCCAATGGTGAAAAATACTTCAGTGGCACCCTAGATAAGTACCGTGGTGAAAACCTGTTCGTAGGTGCCATGTGTAGAATTTGAGTTGTCCCCACCATCCTTTAGGTAGCTTTTTCACATCACCCATCACTCCATCATCCATCTCCCATCCATAATAAAATCCATTCTCCAACCATTCCTAATCCATATCTTGCAATACATATCTACTGAGTATCATTTGGTCATTATCTTGTCTTCTATTCTACATTATGTTATCACCGGCTTTTCCATTAGTCTTTTCCCATCCCTTCACCTGATCCCATCCTAGTATTCTTTTGTCCACCTGTGTAGGTCTATGTGTCTTGGTACCTTTGGGTTCCTCATAATAAACTCTTGAGTTCATCTACATTTCCAGTCTCATGCCACCCCATAATAAAGTTTTCAACACCAGGTCATCATTGTCTCCCTTCATTAAAATCATAAAACCACAAAAATCAAACCAAAAAAACACAAACCAGTTTTTGACACTCGCACAATCCAAGTCATATATCAGACACCCTTTGACACTCTTAGGCAAAAATGGGAAACTCGACACTTAGCGATTTGATCTTGTCCATAGTAATCAATTTGTGGATCCCTCATGCCAAAACCATCCTTTACTTATCTTATCCCATCCTTACCTTATCCAAGGATATATCGTTCCCACAATAGGCACTTATCCATTTATTGTATTAATCTTTAGCTTGAGATCTCACTACATTTGTTACTTATGTCATGATTAAGTCTTTTGGTTCATGATTTTCTTTTTTGACTATCGGCAACATTGTGTATGCATGCTTTGCTTGTTTTGCTTGAGTGTGTTGACTCATTGTTGTTTTGTGTCTATTATCGGTCCTTGCAACATACCTGCCACAATGTCATCATGGTCTTTCATATCATGGTGGCATTAGGCATATGCTTTCTTACGACTTTACTCCTTTCTACATTTGACACATCGTCACCCTGGTTCTTATACCTTGGTGCATAATGTTAGATGCTATATCAAACATTAGGTCACTCAAATTTTAATCCGCATAACTCCACCCCCTTCTCTTCACTTCCCTTTTCAAGAGCCTATCCATCTCCTTCGTCCCTACATATCCTCTTGAGGGGGCATCGATCATCCGATCCAATCCTTCATTTTTATGAGCCCCATTTGATCCCATCCATCTAATCCAATCTCGATCCAATCTAATCCAACTCAAAATCTGAATTCAAAACATATGTTTTAATCTTCTTTGAAACGATATTACTTTGCAACATCATCTCAAAGAGGGGCAAAATGTAGACATAAAAAAATCCCCTAATTATCCATCCCTTAATTAATCCTCTTTGCACATAAAATTTAATTAATTTTAATTAATTAATTAAATTTACCTTTTAATTATCTCTTCCCGTAAATAATAAAATAAATTTAACAAATTTATTTATTATTTACTTCACCAACAAACCTAAACCTAAATTTAAAAATCTCATTACTAATAAATTAAATTTAACAACTTTAATTTATTATTAACTTAACCTAAAACCCATTAATATACTTACCTTTTTCCCATGCAACTACCCAAACCAATTCTACCAAACTTTATAAAACCTCCCCCTCATTTTCATTTATCCCTCCTAGAGAACTTATCTTAGAGTTACGCAATTGTTCAAGCAACCACAATCAAATATTTGGTAACATTTATCATTATTTTCTTTCAATAATTTATCATCATATCTTTGTTGCACTCAAGGAAATTTATCATCATTTCATCTTTCATTTGAATCACATCTGTATCATTCTAGCTACTATTCATATCTTGCGTATGTTGGAATAGCTTTTTGCATTATCCTTTGCAATTTTGGGATGCATCTTTCTCAATTTTTGCTTGACTTGTTTTGTTCCTGGATGGACTGTTAAATGATGTACTATGAATGATGGATCTAATCCTGGCATATGTGCATAGGACCAAGCAAAATTAATTTCTCGTTGTTTGAAGAAAGTGTTAAAGTCTTGAGTTTCAGATTCTGATAGTGACTTTGCTGCATATGTGACTTGGGTTCTTCTATAGTTCCAAGATTCATCTCCTGTCTGTTCTATGAGTACAGTGGACTTTTCATGTTAGGTTCACCAATGTGTATGCATAAAAATATAAATTTCAGTGAAAAATTTAACCTATTGTGAAAACCCTAAATTTATATCAAAATGCACCAACAAAAGATTAAAGATAAGCATTATTGATAAACAAACTTAAATAGATGTTACTGATTGAAATTTGAAATGTGGTTGCTCTTGAATTGCATAACTCCATTATAAAATTTGCCAGGGGATAAATGAAAATTAATTTGATTTTTATAAGGTTTGGAGATGGTTCAAAAGTGGTTCAAACAGTTGAACAGATTTTTGTTCAGTGAACGGTAAAGGGTAGGTAAAAGGTAGTTAGGTTTGTTGTAAATAATAAATTAAATTTATTAATTTTAATTTATTATTCATGGTAGGGTGAAAAGTGAAAAGATTTAATTAATTAATTAAAATTAATTAAACCTTATGATTAAGGATAGATTAAATAATAAATTAAATTTATTAATTATGAGAGAGATTAAGGAATATTTAATTAATTTTAATAAATTAATTAAATATTCTAATTTTAGGGATTTGATCGATAATTAGGGGATTGTTTAAGGATAGATAGGAAATGGTCAATTTTTTATGTCTACACATACTACTAAACTTAACCACAATTTCCAATTCTTTAAGCATGACACAAGATTTCCATGATGCCTAGGGATGCACCGACATCAAACTCTCAGGGTTAAGAAAAATTTACTCCCTCATTTTCTAGGATATCCTACCTCTACCTAGAGATTCCAATTTGTTTCTTCTTCAACTCACCCTATCCACCTTCTTAGGTATGCCTCAAGAAATCTACCTTGAGTATTTATTTCACCCATCTTGATTGTTTCTTTACTCCACCGACCATCCTCTAAGATTTTAGTCTTCATATTCTATTCAGTCACAACCCACTTGCCCTTACAACTAGTCCCGAGCACATCTATCACCCTCCTCCCTAGTCATTGCATATCCCTCTATTATGCTCCCTACTACCACATGTTCCTCATCACAACTCTTGATTCTCTCATTTGTCTATCCAATCCTCTTGATGACCCCTTTTTGTGACACCCATCCTCACATTCCTTCCTCTATGCTACTTATTTTCTATTTGAAATGCTACTCAACATTCTAGTAATGCCACACAACTTTGGATCAATGCATATCACTCCTCTCCAATGCATACCCTTGTATTATTGTAAAAATATCCCTCTCTTTCCCTCAGTGGCATCAACTTGTGTATTTGACCATCCTTTCAAATCACATAAGTGTTATTTCTCCCATCATACACAACTTCTCTATCAAATTGCCATGGCCACCCCAATAAAAAATGGAACACATCCATCAATGTAATGTCATGCAACACCTCATCATAATATACTCTAATTTTTAACCTTATCCAAAATTGTTCTTCCACCAGAATTCTATCCTGTTACTACAACCAACCAATTTGGTATGGGCATAGATGTTTCATTTTCCTTAGCCCCAAATTATCCACAATCTCCATATATACCATTTTTTTTTGCATTACCATCATCCACTAACACTTCACAACACTTACTGCTAGCCTTGCATCTAGTCTTGAAAAAAATCTTCCTTTGTTTTGGCTTGCCTTGCCTGTTGCACCTTAAGGATCTCCATGAAACTAGTGAATTCCCACATTCTATATCCCTCTCTAAGGTAGGTGAGCTCTCATCTCTATATGCAACTCATTTTCTATGTACTCTCTTCTCCACACCCAAAATAAGTTCCTTTAAAGAATTTTTTCCTTTTCCTCTAATATCCTCCTCTACCATATCAAGAATGCTTTCCATGCTCCTCGTGATCTTCTTTGTAGCACATTGTTGGGTGAATATTTTGTCATCAACTCACTGATGGCAAGATGGTTATATCAACCACAGTGTAATGAGATAAATCTCTCCTCTTAGCAAGGGGAGGTTCCCTGTTAACTATTACAAACTTATTTACACTAAAAACTAATTTCAGGGTGAAACCATGTCATCCATTTCTCTTTTTTCAGAAATGATGTTTACAATATAAAAGAGCACTTTCACAATACAATTCAAAATAACCAAGAAACCCACGAGAGCACAAACTCTATCATTGCTCCTTTTACTGATTTATAATTTAGAACCAAGTAGGATAAGGTGAAGCTCAAAGTCTTCACTGAATACTATGACAAAACATACGATCATAAAAGATAGCAGCAGCTCAAAGTTTCTCCAATATCTTTTACTCCAAAACAAAAAATCACAAATCTGAAGATAATTATTGCAGCACAAAGTCTCCAAAAATAATTTTAGAATATCTCCCAAATTATCCAAACTCACACTACAATTTGACCAAATAGATAAGATAGTATAAGGAAAAGGACATAAGAACACTTTCCAATACACCACACAAGTTATTCCAATGCAAAGATTAAATGATCACTTGCTTTTCTATTCACTTGATAAAATCTGATTTACAATTTGAACACAGAGTCTCAAAATGCTCTTCAATTAGGTAGAGTTTCGCTTCAATAACTAAAAGATAAAAAATTACAATGGGGAGTCCTCTTTATTTATAGGAGAGATCGAGAGCAAAAATAGGAAAAGAACAACTAACTATGACTTATTCAACAAAGGAGTCCTTTTGATTTGGGACTTCCTATGTTTTTACATGTAATTACATATGGGAAAAGTACATGTAAATATGTCCAAAACTATTTCAAAAGTACATCTGAAAAATAGAAAATAAACTAAGTGATGAAAAAGCTGTGTCAACTTGTACCGCCTTCTTTCTTCATGTGGAAATCATACATGGTAAATGCAGCTTGCATCCCCAAACTATCCAAATTGACTGTGTTCCTAAAAATCATCCGGGCTCTGACTATTGCATCTCTAACTGTTGTAATTGATTTTGCATGGCTAGTTAACTTGGACTTCAGATTATCCAAAGTTAATTGGTTGTCAAGAATATTATCCATAGAAGCTACTGAAAAGGTTTTGTCCTCAAACTCCTTCTAAAACATATTCTCAAATTCCTGGGTCATCTCCTCTATAGAAAGAAATTGATTATCCTTTGACACCAAATTGCATAGCAGCTCTGCCAACTTGTGGAAGAGACTAATGTCACTTTGGTCACTCAGCTTCCTTGCAGTTTCTAAGTCATTGATTAGATCTTTTAACACATGGCTCCAATATGTCAATGCCTACTTAGTCTCAGTGTATGAATCCTAATTTGGAATAACACCAATTGATATCAAGGCACTTATTTTCAACTTCCTCATTTCTACCCACTTATCATGACTCTGCTCCAAATGTTCAATATCTTGAGAAATAGCATCAATCAAATCATCAAGTTCTCCGCTGACTTTTTCCATTTTTCCTATTTTCTCAACTACCTCTGTAAGAAGAGAGATTCCCTACATGTGCATCCTTTCCAAATATTCTTCAACCACTTTTCCCTTGAGGTGAGTCTTTTCAGCTTTCTGAATGATAAGGTCTTCAACAGTAACAACCTCAGGAGTCACTGATTCAGAGTTCAAAGTAATCTTCCTCACCACTGCAGTCAGTTGTTCTACCATTGCTTTATAATAATCTTTCATCTCTTTTTCTTTATCAAACTTTTGGATCAAAATATCCATTGTTGATTGCATGTCAGTCTTTGCACTCTCATGGGTGATTTTGCCAAGTTCAATTCTAGAAATAGAGTAATCATTCATACTAAAGTTTTCCATGGTAGCATCCTGTGGGGGTCTTGCAATCTCCACAAATTTGTGCCCCTTATCTCCCAACACCCTAGAAAGAACTTTTGGCTTCTTTGGAGTCTTAACCTTGACAGGCACTAGCTTACCAAAATCAAAGTCATCTGGGGAGATGGCTTGTTTCTTTCTTTTGGTTGTATAAGCTGACAGCCATCAAGGAAGCACATAAGTACTCACATTCAAATTAAATTCCATTTTTGGTGTGATAGGAACTGCATCGACAGTTGAAGTAGAAACAATAGGAGGAGTATTAGTAAAAACTACACCTGACACATGTACATTGGAAATTTGCTCAGATCCTACTACAAAGTGATCAAAAATTGAAGAGTCTCCAATATCAAAAGATGATGAGGACAAACTAGGGATTGATTCAAAAGAATGGAGAACATTATCAAAAGCAACTTGAGGCTTATCAAAGATTGTTCTTGAAGATGATGGAGATTCAGAAGATGGAATGTTAATAGGTGAAATTGGGATAGTAGGCAAAATAGACACGGGAATAGAAATAGTTGCATCGGGTAGAGGAGAAAGGGTTTTAGCTTCCTATAGTACATGCCTCTATGGAGACATAACTTCATCTTGCAAATCTTCTCATTCCACCCCTACTTCTTTCTCTTTTTCCCCTTCTCTTTCCTCTAAAAACCTATTCTCAACCTCCATCTCTTCTATAGCCGATTCATCAGTATTCTATTTTTCAACTTTCATTTCTTCTACCTCATACTCTTTCTCTGCAACTTTAGACTTCTTAGACACAAACTTGATCTTGCGTTTAGAAACTTTGGATGTACTAAGAGTATCACTTTTGTTCTTGGTTCTCATCTCGACCTTCTTACCAGTTTGCTCCAAAACTTCTTCTTCGGACCCAGTTATAAAATCCTTCAATGTTATGCCTTTACTTTGGAGCCACAAGTTTGTATTAGCTAATACAAGTTCAAACCTTTTCTTCAAAGAAGTCAATTCTTTCTTAGACCATTGGATAGGATGAAGAGGAGAACCAACAATCTATTGAGTGTTGTACCTAGGATCAATCAATTCTTCATTATCTACCATGTCTTCAGGAATATCAACCAAGCCTAGATACCTAGTCTGATCCAAGGATAACTTGCTTCGATCTAGTTTTATGATATCCTCCTCTGTCCTTAAGTCAACCTAGATATCTTCAACCATTAGCTCATGAAATTGAGTCTTCCTTTTGATCTTAGCCTTCACACCCCTTTAATCAAACCTTGGTCTCCATTTGAACTGCTTCATGGTCACTAACTGCATTTCAATCTCCATGGCTCTAGCCTTTACGATAGTTGCCACTGAGTATCTACCAATTTCAATTAGGAATCTAAATCCTGG
This sequence comes from Cunninghamia lanceolata, assembly GCA_027924645.1. Lineage (NCBI taxonomy): Eukaryota > Viridiplantae > Streptophyta > Pinopsida > Cupressales > Cupressaceae > Cunninghamia > Cunninghamia lanceolata. The sequence continues at coordinate 2,635,352 of BSBN01000992.1, forward strand.
TTTCTTGAGTTCTATTTTATTATTATGTATGACAATCATTTGTCTACATAACTCCATCAGAACAAGTTTATTTGAAGGAAACCTTAGCAACATATAAGGATAACCTTGGAAAAAGCCAACCCTTAAATATGAGAAAGTTTGAAATTGTAAAAACATACACCCATAATCATTCAGAACTGACCAAGCCTCATTAGAAACTTTTCTTTGCTCTAGATGAGGATCAAAAAGGCAAAGAGACACTGCCAAGAAGGCATCTATCAGTCAAGGTACTCCTCTTGACTTCCCCAAATCTGCACTTTACTAAGATACTTCCTCTGAGAGATCCGGACCTGATTGTCGGACCTTGTTGCCTACTCTGTTCCTGCTTACCAAACCACAACACTTCTTCAATCTGACTCCTGGTAAAGGCACACCATGTCTTGCGGATGTGTGGAATGGACTTTGTTGCCATCAATGACAACACTAATGAAGCCACACAGTGTCTCTTGCCAACAATCTCCCCCTTTGGCATTGATGGCATCACTTAGTGAAAAATGACTAAGTGTCACACTGCACTCCCCCTTGGCTGATGCTTTGTTCATATTGACATTTTTCGGAGCTCCCCCTTAGCTAGATTCCTCATTTTTCACTGCTCCTCACTCCCCATTTGACATCAATGGCAAAGAGTGGTGTCAGCATACCAAAATTTGTAAAAATCAATCTATACTTAGCCACATATAAACAGGTTATACTTACATATACTTAAGTATGTCTGCAAATGTATTTTTCAATTGTACAAGTTCTATTGCCCAACTCAGCTTCATCCTATCCAAAATTGAGATGTGACCACTCAACAGGAATGCAAAAGCTTCTGCCTTCTTGAGATCTATCGGATCATTGGTCCGGGTTGTGGCCTGTGCATCAGTTAGGGCCTCATGCATGGCCTCTAACTTAGGGATAATGATCCCTCTAAGTTCACTCAACCTATTTATTCTATTTTTCTTCTCCTTCTCAAGTGTCTTTATTTCATTTATGACTGTGATAGTCTGACACTCTTGATTTACTATGGAGGAGGATAGAGGATCAAAACTTTGAGATAAACTCAACATTTTATCCTCTTGCTCTTTTACTTTCTTCTCAATGTCCTTGGTCACTTTTGGCTAGGATAAGCAAAATTTATATATATCTCCCCCATCTTTGAGAACATTTTCTAGGCTCTTTATTCTGATATCCATAACTCTCCTATCATTTGTTATTAACCCTTGTACCTCTGATAATCTTTTTACCAAAAATTCCTTCCAGACCTTATCTTCTACTAACTTTTCTAAGGAATCAAAATGTGTGCTAACACTATTAACTAGAGATTTGAGATTACCAGATGAAGAGGCTGAGGGATCCTTCTGAAAATATGGCAAGATCTTCTCCAATACATCAGATGTAATTTCTATAAGCTTGCAATCTTCCATGTGAGACTTTAGAAGCTTTTCTTTTACCTTTGCTGATGTAAAGGATGCTAGCTTCATGGTTTGAATCAGGGAGAGGGAGTCAAAATTGAATGGTCCTTGAAGAAGTTCTGATTCATCAAATTCCATCATCTCCTTAGTTAATAATTCTTTGACTGCTTCTGCTATGTCTCTTGCCGGTGATAAGGTTTTGTCCCCTTTTGCAGCCTTATGATGCAGCACCCAACATACACTCAATAGAATTGTGCCATTAAACATGAGAGACAAAAATTTGGAAGCTGAAACATAACAAAATTTCTATTCCTCAACTCTGCCGCTACAATGAGAGAAAACTCTCTTATATCTAAGAAAACAAAAAAAATAAAAAATTACCTTTTTTGGCAGATTTCGACAATTGTCAGATTTTGCCATTTTAGGTAATTTTACAATCATATCTTGAGAATCCAATTTTTTCCCAAAAAGCTCGAAAAGCTAAGGTAGGACGAAAAACCAACTAACATCCTAAATTCGAAACATGAGTTTCGAGTTATTAAAAAAAGCAACTTTTAAAAAACTAGAAAAAAACACTAATTTGCCATTTTGAGGGCCAAGATGAAAGTTTCAAGCCTCAAAAAATGCCAAGACGAGGTCCAATCAACTAGGGCGGGTTGGGAAACCACTGGCCACCTCATAACACATCCACCTGTAAAATTTCGTAGAAAACCCACATCCGAGTCAAAAGTTATGACCTCCGGAAGTCCCTACATCATTCTCCTCTGGTTGAAAAGAACGCAGCTCCTGCAAGTGAGTGTCTTCAAACTGCTGCCATTTGACAGGATCTAACCTCTGCACTTCCCACTCTGTAATCCATGTGCTATCTGTTGGTGGCAATCCTTCCCACTGTACTAAATACTTGTTGTAACGCCCTTGCTGAGTGGAGATAGTGTTCTTATCAAGAATCTGTGCAATCTTTTCCTTCTTCTTATGGGGAATGTGGTGGTGCCATGACACCTCTGGTTGACTATCTTCAGCATCATCCTCACCATGGAATGCATATAAATCAGAAATATTAAACACGGGAGAAATAACAAGATCATCTGGTAAACTGACCTCATATGCATTATCATTGATCTTCTTTGTAATTCTGCAAGGACCAATTTTCTTGTACTTCAACTTGTGATATGTGCCAGTAGGAAACCATTCTTTTCTCAAATATACCATCACTAAGTCACCTTCACTGAATGTTTGATGTCGTCGACTAGGATCCACTGAATTCTTATACCTCTCATTACTGTCCTGCAACTTCTGTCTCACCACTTGCTGCAACTATTGAAGGTGTTCTGCAAATGCTTCCCCATCATCACTGACCCAATCTTTCATTGGTAGCTGTACCAAATCTAGAACACCCTGAGGATTCCTGCCATACACAATCTGGAAAGGGGACTTTCCTGTTGATTGGTTAACAGAACTATTATAGGCAAATTCAGCCTGGGGTAATGCCAAATCCCATTGTTTTGGCTTTTCTCCAACAATACACCTCAGCAAATTTCCCAGACTCTGATTAACTACCTCTGTTTGCCCATCTGTTTGAGGATGATAGGCACTACTAAACTGTAACTTGGTCCCCATCTTCTTCCATAAAGTCCTCCAGAAATGACTGAGGAATTTGGTATCCCTGTCAGAGGTAATAGTCTTTGGAACACCATGTAGTCTAACAACTTTTGAAAAAAATAACTCTGCTACCCTTGTTGCATCATTAGTTTTCTTACAGGCAATAAAATGAACCATCTTGGAGAACCTATCAACAACTACAAAAATGGAATCATTACCTCGTTGAGTATGTGGAAGTCCCAACACAAAGTCCATGCTCAAATCTGTCCATGGTGTAGCTGGTACTGGTAAGGGCATATACAATCCTGTATTCTATGAATGTCCCTTAGCCACTTGGCAGATTCTACACCTTGTTACATACTTAGTTATATCCCTTTTCATCTTTGGCCAGTAATATTTATCTTCTATCAAGGCTATTGTCTTGTCCTTGCCAAAATGTCCAGCCAACCCACTACTATGAAATTCTCTGATAATGTTGTCCCTCATAGAGCCAGCCGGTATGCATAGTTGTTTTCCTTTAAATAGATACCCATCTTGCATAAAATATTCACCCCTAAAGTGATCCAAGTTACCAGATATTGGTGCCTTCAATTGTTCCACAATCTCCCAAAAATCATCATCAGACTCATACAAATTTTTTATGGCATCAAAACCAATCACCTCAGTTTCCATTGTGGTCAAAAGTGCAACACACCTACTTAATGCATCTGCAACTTGATTTTGTTTTCCAGACTTATGCTTCAGCACAAAGTTGTAACCCTGCAAGAAAGAGACCCACTTGGCATGCCTACTATTCAACTTTTTCTATGTGTTCAAGTACCTCAGTGCAATATGATCTATAAACAATACAAACTCCTGGGGAACTAGATAATGTCTCCAATGCCTCAATGCTTGAACAATTGCATAGAATTCCAAATCATAAGTAGAATAATTCTTTCTCACTGCATTCAGCTTTTCACTAAAGAAAGCTATAGGTTTGCCAACTTGGCTAAGTACAACACCTATTCCCACATGGGAGGCATCACATTCTACTTCAAATACTTTATCAAAACTTGGCAAGGCAAGTATAGGTGCTTCTGTTACCTTTTTCTTCAAGTACTTAAAGCTCTCCTCAGCATCCTTGGTCCATACAAACTCCTTCCCTTTGGTGCAATCTGTTATAGGAGCTACAATACTACTGAAATTATGAATGAACTTTCGATAGAAAGTGGCCAAGCCATGAAAACTTTTTATCACTGTGATGCTGCTGGGATTAGGCCATTCTAGGATTGCCCTGACCTTTTCTGGATCCATTCTGACACCATCTTTAGAAATGACAAAGCCTAAAAAAACCAAACTGTCCTGCATGAACCTACACTTTTTCAAATTGGCATAGAGCTTCTCCTTCCTTAACACACCAAAGATGATCCTCAAGTGTTGTAGGTGCTCTTCTTTGCTATTACTAAATACCAAAATATCATCAAAATAAACTACCACAAACTTACCAATGTAAGGGTGTAGTACAGTGTTCATCAATCTCATAAATGTGCTAGGTGCATTTGATAACCCGAATGGCATAACCATCCACTCATATAATCCATCTCCAGTCTTAAAGGCTGTCTTCCACTCATCCCCTTCTCGAATCCGGATTTGGTGGTAGCCACTTCGTAGGTCGATCTTGCTGAAATATTTAGCCCCTGCAAGGACATCCATCATGTCCTCCATACGAGGTATAGGAAATCGATACTTGATGGTAATCTTATTAATTGCTCTGCTATCAGTGCACATCCTCCATGTTCCATCTTTTTTTGGGGTTAACAATGCAGGTACAGCACATGGGCTCATGTTCTCTCTCACCACACCTTTACTTAGGATTTCTGTTACTTGTTTATTCATCTCTGCAGGTTGTGTTGGATTCATCCTATAAGCTGCTTGGTTGGGTAGAGTTGCTCCTGGAATCAAATCAATATGATGCTGAATATCTCTCTTTGGCAGTAGACCATCAGGCAATTCATTAGGTAAAACATCAACAAATTCTTCCAATAGCTCGGCTACTTCTGGGGGAACTGAAATGTCCTCCTCTTCACCTTTTTTCACTATTAATGCATAGCAACACCCTGTCACCTTCATTTCTTTAACAAGATCTCTTTTAGACAACATGGTCTCACCTTTTCCTTCATCCTTGAGAGGCAATAAAATCACCTTAGCGCCATCTTTCCAAAAGGTGTATGTGTTTTTCCCTCCATCATGCATAACTTTTCTATCATACTGCCATGGCCTTCCCAATAACACATGACAGGCATCCATTGGGACAACATCACACCATATCTCATCCTGATAGATCTTCCCTATGCTAAATTTAATTAGGCATCTTTTATCAACAGTGACTTCATTTCCCTTTTTAAACCATGCAATGCGATACGGATGAGGATGTTTTTCACAGTGTAAATTCAATTTGTCTACCATTTCTTTAGAAACCATATTTTCACAACTACCTCCATCAACAATGACTTGACATACCTTGCCACCCGAAGTGCATCTGGTTTTGAAGATATTGGTTTGAAGCCATGAACCATCAGAGCTTTTGGCTTCTGTTTTCTCCTTCTCTGGAATCACCATTGCTCTTCTCATCATGAGACTTTCTCCCACATCTGGTGGAACCTCTAGTTCTATCCCTTCCACTTCATGCTGCATTTGAATCATGTTCACCCTAGGTTGTCCTCCTTGATTTCTTTCTTGCATGTTATAATTGGAGCATTCAAATGCCCTATGACCTTCTTCTCCACATCTGAAACAAGTGAAAGGCCATCTCTGGTTTTCCCATCCTCTACCGCTACCATAACCTCTACCTCTTTGAAATCCCCTTCCTCGTTCTTGATTTGGAGGATCTTGCTGAGTGTCTACTTGTTTTTCCAAACCATGGGATGACTCTCCCCTACCATAATTTGAACCTCCTCGAAATGGGGTTGATGTACCCCTTCTTCCTCCTCTATTCCTCTGATGGTACTATCTGTTTTGTTTTTCTTCAGCCTTTAGAGCCAATTGGTAAGCCTCTTCCATATTGTTGAGTCGATGCATGCTCAATTCATCTTGAATAGAAAATTTCAGGCCATTCACATATTTAGCAGCCATTTGTGCATCAGTTTCTTGATGCTCTATACGTATAGACAGTGTATAAAACTCATTTGTATAATCTTGCACAGAAGAGAGGTTCTGCTTTAAATTTTGAAACCTACGAAAAAGGGTTTGTGCATAATCTATGGGCAAAAATTTTTCTCTCAACTTCTTCTCCATTTTATTCCATGTCCTGATCTTATCCTTACCTTTCCTTGTTCGTTCCTTTTGAAGATGATCCCACCAAATCATTGCATGACCCTTTAATTTGGTGCATGCAAATTTTACCTTCTTCTCCTCTGTCATGGATTTCCATTCAAAAAAATTTCTCATGCCATTCAACCAGTCTATCAACTCCTCTGGTTTAAGACTACCTGCATAATCTGAAACATCTACCTTGATCCCTTCATTTTTTCCTTCTAAGGCCCTGAGCATCCTCTCTTCAAAACTCATGCCTTCTAATTCTTCTTCTTCATGTTCTGTATCTTGATTTGCACCTCCTTGACCTATCTCTTCATCAGATTCATCTCCCCCTCTACCCACTCTTTGGGTTTCCATCTGTGTTGTAAGTTCTACTATTTGCCTTTGCAGATTTTGCATTTCTCTATGCATCTGGGCAAGACCACCTCTTCCTCTTCCTCTCCCAGCCATCTTCCTGCTCTGATACCAAATGATGCAGCACCCAACATACACTCAACAGAATTGTGCCATTAAACATGAGAGACAAAAATTTGGAAGCTGAAACATAACAAAATTTCTATTCCTCAACTCTGCTACTACAATGAGAGAAAACTCTCTTATATCTAAGAAAACAAAAAAAACAAAAAATTACCTTTTTTGGCAGATTTCGACAATTGTCAGATTTTGCCATTTTAGGTAATTTTACAATCATATCTTGAGAATCCAGTTTTTTCCCAAAAAGCTCAAAAAGCTAAGGTAGGACAAAAAACCAACTAACATCCTAAATTTGAAACATGAGTTTCGAGTTATTAAAAAAAGCAACTTTTAAAAAATTAGAAAAAAACACTAATTTGCCATTTTGAGGGCCAAGATGAAAGTTTCAAGCCTCAAAAAAGTGCCAAGACGAGGTCCAACCGACTAGGGTGGGTTGGGAAACCACTGGCCACCTCATAACGCATCCACCTATAAAATTTCATAGAAAACCCACATCCGAGTCAAAAGTTATGACCTCCGGAAGTCCCTGCATCACCTTACCACTATCATCTGTGGTCTTTTCTGTTGGAGTTTTCTCTCCTTCTGCAGCCTTGCTACTGTCATCCTCTTTTTCTTTCTCCTCTGCTTCTTAACTGTTCTTCTCTTCTACTCTTCCTTCTTCTTTAGATCCGGAGTCTGCAGGTGAAACCGGAGGAGAGATGTTTGCTTGTTCATAGACCTCCTCTTCCAGAGCAGAGGATTCTAAGTCCTCATCCTTTTCTTCACCTGTCTCCTTTGACTCTTCTACTATAGTCTCAGTAGATTCTTCTTTGTTATCCATTCCTGAGGGATCATCACCTAAATCCTCTATAACAAGAATATTGAATCTTTTATAGGCATTCCGGAGGATTTCTTCTGTTTCTTTTGCCACTTTATCAGTTTCTCCAAGCATGAGCTAATTCATTCTAGCCTTACTCTAGAACTCATCCTTGCAGTCTTTGAAGATCATATCCATTTGTTTCGAAGTAATTGAAGGATAGAGCTGAATAGCTATTTGTTCTCTAATCTCTAAGTCCTTAGCCTTGGCATTTTCTTTTCTCATTTCAAGTTCCTTCTCTAAACTTTTAGGAATTAGAGAAATTATTTCAATAAATGATTTATTGTATATGTTCAAGTACTTAACTATGGCTTCCTCCAAGATCTTTCTCTCTGCATCATTATATGCAGCATAGAATTCTATTATTGGTTGCAAGTTCCCATCCACAGTAACTACCTTAACCACATCATCTAAGGACAGAGTGGGCCTTTCAACAAACTCTTCTGCCTCCACCTCCTTGTCTTCACTAGATACTTTCTTTTTCTTCTTCATCTTCTTGATCTCTTCATCAGATTCTGTCTCTTCATCATCCTTTTGACTGATATAAGACCTTGTTGCCTTTGTCTTTGTTCTCTTTTCTCCTTTACTAGATGATTTTGCTTCCAGTTTTGATGCCTTTGAGCTCTTAGCAGTGGCAGATGCAGAGCTCTTAGAGGATCTGGTCCTGGAGGGGGCTTCTATTGGTGCACTTTCTTTTTCTACCTCTTCCTTTTCTTTTTCTACCCTTTCCATCTTTTCTTTGTTTGCATCAAGTGCCTCTTGAGATGCCATACCTTTTGGCAGCATTCTACTTCTTTTCTCACTTTTCTCTTCATCTCTAGTTGCCTTAGCTCCACATGAATTTTCACACTCATCTCTTCAAAGGTTCCAAACCTTTCTGCCTTGGGATCCTTGGGCTGACTTAGCATGTGTTGATCATGTAGCTCTACAATTTTCTCATCCACTTCATACCCCATTGGCATGATCCATACTATTCTTGGTTCTATTGCCTTCATCAAACATTGATCAGTGTCTACCATAAAACACACTGTATCCTTGTATTTTTCAACTAGGGGTTGGGGAATTCTTTCTCTAGCCTACATCATGCCTTGGAAGTTTTTGAAGTAACCCCATAGTGTTGTGTTTTGTGCCTTGGTATCACCAAGCCCATGCAAGTAATCTCTGATTTGAATTGCAACAGGTCTATCATTCTGCCATACCCAACCACTGGATCCGGGCAGCTCATTCATAAAGTAGAAGAATAGACATAGTATCAATCCACCATACTTGAAGGAGTTCTTCTTGTCCTTCTTGATCTTTTGTAGGTTTTCCATCAGTTGGCTTAGAAGGAGTTCACAAAGGTCATAATCTGCATTCTTTCTCAGCATTTCATAAGCAGTATAGATTACTATTCCAGATATAGAATTTTCTCTGCTGGAGTGATATATCTTGTAGCCAATAATTATGGAGGCAAACTTGATGTCTGGATCTATGATATCCTCAACTGTCATTGCTCTTTTATCAAATTTAGATCTGGTAGCCTCACTCACAGTTTGGTTTTTGACTAATTTTAGAGTAGGTAACCCACTGGATGAGTGCAATCTGGTTATTTCCCTAATTGCTTCCTTAGTTATCTTGAATAGCCTCATTAACCACATAAAGTTGTCATGCATTCTGCTCAAAACATACTGAACCCAATCATCTTCAGCAAAACAGGAGAAATGAATGCATTGTTCAAAATGTTTATCCCGGATGGCCTTATATTGAGGTTTTAGTTCAAATGATTCATCTATCAGTTCCTTGTGGTAGATATCCATTAGCTTGGATTCACCAAATTCTTTAATGTTTGCATGAATGTAGACCCTAACGTCCTCTACATGTAGAACTCCATGTGGAATGCTAGAAAATGCACCTAGGGGATCAACTTCTAGGGATTTATAGGGATGTTTTCTAAATTTAGGGCGTGGCCTAGCAGTGATCTTCACCACATTCAGAGTAGCCATCTTCAAAAGATTTACAAAGAGATATTCAATAACAAAAAATGCCTTTCATGCTTCTAGGGTTCGCAGAGTGAGCCGGATTGATTTGCAGGATGAATCAACTCCAACAGTTGATCTTTGAGAAATTTGAAACAATTTGTTGTAGAGCTCCTTTTCTTTTCTTCTCAAATGCAAATGTGCAAATGACGAGCGAATGAACCCTTTTATTTCTGAGAAAAACCCTAATTTCTCATTGTAATAAATACGCAACTCAAGTCATTCTGGTTGCCTTGTTCTCCTTGTTCTGAGAAAGATCTTTTCCAGATCACTGAGATACACTTCGAGCTATTCTTGGTGATTATTGATAATCTATCTTTCTTTCCTCAATCATTTGATCTATCCGCGGATCAAGATTCCTCAATTTTGAATCATACCAGATCTAACTATGAAAATCCTGTTCTTACCAGATGACTATTGAACTGGATCAATCTTGGAAGAATAATCTCTTGCAGATCTTCCATATCTTTACCATGGCTTATTTAGATGTTTCTCTGAGAACCCTTTAATCCGCAACCTTTCATGTGCCAATTTCAAGTACCTATTGACTGGCTGGGGAAAAATGTTTTTCTTTTGTTACTCCCCCTGAGCCAGAGCTCATCTATTTAGTTTCTGGAAGGAATATCAGCACCAGATTCTGGTGCAGATCCATCCCCAACATTCTCTGTGCTTCTCTTCACCCAAATCTTATTCATCTCCCTTTGAATTTCATCCGCGTTCACTTTTCCTTTTCCTTTGTCTTGGTTATGATAATGCTGTTCCAGACCCCTTTTGTCTTGATTCTTACTTCTACAGAATTTGGCAATATGACCAGATCTATTGCAATTGTAGCAAATAACATTTCTTTGGATATTTGATTGATATCCTCTTGATCTACACTGATTAGCCATATGTCCCATTCTATTGCATGCAAAGCATCTACCATTGAATGAATTGTTTATTTGCATGTTTCTACACTCATGGGATTTGTGACCATACCTTTTACAATTGAAGCATTGTCTAGAGAAGGATGTATTAGTCTGATTCATTTTTCTTTTGCACTGATTTGCTTTATGACCAAAGTTATTGCAGTTGTGGCAGTATCCATTGAAGGATGGATATTTTTGAGCATTTGGTTGCCTTACCAGAGGTCTTCTAGGCCTATTTCTTGGATTTTCTGATCTAGAGTTCTTCTGACTGGATCCAAAGCTTTCACCTTTTTCATACCCCAAACCTTGCTTGTCATCTACCCTCTTTTGGTTTTGAAGAAGAACTTCAAGTTGAGCAGAGCTTATCTTGAATTTCTCTTTATATTCATTTGTTGTTTGAAGATCCCTTTTGAGAGTGTCAATCTGATTCTCAAGTTGTTCTTCATTATCTTTAGCTTCTTCAAGATCAGATTCTAGATGCCTGATTATTCTGTCCATATTGTGGCAGTCTTCTGACTTCTTCTTGAGAGATTGTCTTAGATTATCTTCAATTTTCCTTTTCTCTTCAATTTCTTGGGTGAATTTCATAACCCCTGATTCCATTTCATGTCTTACCATAATGACTTCTTTTGATAGCTTTTCACATAACTTGTTTTTCTCATTCAGATTATCATCAGTGTTATTGGCTTCACTTTGACTTGCTAATTATTGAAGTAGTTCCTTTCTCTTTTTCATAGAGATACTTAGTTTCTCTTTTAGTTCATTAATGAAATCATCAGCTTGTCTGAGTCTTTCTTTTAGGTCATGGACTTCAGAATGAGACTGCTCAAGATCATCTAAGATAGACTGAAGCTATTCCCTCATACCATACATATCCATTGAGATTCCAAGATCTTCCTCAAGATGTTAGGCTCTGTTTGGAGGAACTTAGCTCTGATACCAATTATTGATAACTAAGAGGGGGGGTGAATCAGTTATCACAAATACTTTAACTTTGTAATCTTCTTTAGCAATTAGTGTAGCATCAAATCAAAGATAACCATGAAAATAGAAATAACATCAATACACATGACACAATGATTTTGATGTGGAAAGCCCTATTAAGGGAAAAACCACGGGATGATTAACCCAACATTGTATTCTCTGTTAGAAGAATAGAAAGAACAAAATGGCACATGCCAATTAGGGCTCACTACCTGAGCACACTACTCACAAGAGACTCAGTTCCTACACGAGACTCACTGTCTACAAGATACAAGAATGTAACACAATACTACACATGTAGAGGTTCAGTTCTAGTTAGGCTCAATAAACTAATTTGCTACACTTCATTCTTTCTCTTGCTTGAAGTTGTTGTCCTGTCACATTCCAGACCTGTAAAGCTACTTCCACACTTCTCTCTGCTTTTCTTCACACACCACAATTAACACCACACACCTTCACATCTAAATCCATCTGGTATATATATCCGCACAAGTGATTTCAACACCTTTCCAGTCGACATCCGGAATAGTCAATATTTTTCCCAAACTTTGATCTGTTAGCTTAATCCTTGCTTACCAAGTGATGTGTATCAAGGAGATGCTTATAGAAGTCATCAATCATGTTGGCCAATCATGAATGATACCTTAGGAAGCTTGATCACCATCAATATCTCATATGGATTTAGGTCTAATGCTCTGCTATTCAGTTCTTCCTATGTTTGCTCCGCCAATCAGGAACCCAACACTCAAGTGCTCATATCTCTTCACTCTTCTATCACCAGAGGATAGATCCTTGGAATCTATCAGTCAAGGTACTCCTCTTGACATCCCCAAATCTGCACTTTACTGAGATACTTCCTCTAAGAGATCTAGACCTTGCTACCTGCTCTGTTCTTGCTTATCGAACCACAACACTTCTTCAATCTGACTTCCAGTAAAGACACACCATGTCCTGCAGATGTGTGGAATGGACTTTTCTGCCATCAATGACAACACTAATGAAGCCGATCCAATCATCTTCAAATTTTAACAATAGATACAGTAATAAATAGAACCACTATCAAAACCATAGAAACCAATTCCTTAATGCAATGAAATATGCTAACTTTCCTCACTATAGACTACCAACCACAAACTAATAGACACACACACTGTTTGTAGCAAAATATAAATTTCCTTGACAAGATACCAAACCCTAATATCTCTATTGAGTACAACAAAGAGATGATGATAAATTATTGAAAGCAAATAATGATAAATGTTACCAAATATTTTATTGTAGTTACTTGAAAAATTGCATAACTGTACTCATAGAACCAACACAGGAGATGAATCTTGGAACTATAGAAGAACACAAGAACACATATGCATCAAAGTCACTATTAGAATCTAAAACTCATGACTTTAACACTTCTTTAGACAATGAGAAATTAATCTTGCTTGGTCCTATGCACATATGCCAGGATTAGATCCATCATTAATAGTACATCATTTAACAGTCCATCCAGGAATAAAACTAGTCAAGCAAAAATTGAGAAAGATGCATTCCAAAATTGCCCTAATGGTCAAAGCAGAGTTAGAAAAGCTCTTGGCAATTGGTTTTATCAAACTGATAGATTATCTCGAGTGGATCTCAAACATTGTACCTGTAGCCAAACCAAATGGAACTATCAAAGTTTGTAATGATTTAAGAGACATCAACAAGGCTTGTCCGAAGGATGATTTTCCATTACCAAACATTGATATCATAGTGGATCTGACAGCAGGACATGAGATGCTATCATTAATGGATAGATTTTTTGGGTATAACCAGATCAAAATAGCTGAAGAAAATCAACATAAAACCTCTTTCATTGTGTTTGGGGAACATATTGTTGGCTTGTCATGCCCTTTGGTCTAAAAAATGCTAGAGCCACATATCAAAGAGCAATGATTGTTATTTTTCATGATATGCTTCACAAACAGATGGAAGACATACTAGCTAAATCAAAAACTAGAGAGGGTCACCTATACGTTTTGGAAAATATTTTTGATCGTCTTGAAAAGTACAATGTCACATTGAATCCTAAGAAATGTGTCTTTGGAGTAACATCTCAAAAACTCTTGGGTTATATCATGTCCAGAAGAGGAATTGAAGTTGATCCAGCAAAAGTCAAAGCTATAATGGAAATGCCTCCTCCTCAAAATCTAAAACAACTCAGAGCTTTGCAAGGAAAATTGCAATCCATAAGGAGGTTTATCGCTCAACTTGTAGACAAGTGCCAAAAATTCACTCACTTGTTGAAGAAAAATGTGCAATTTATCTGGGGTCAAAAGTGCCAAGAAGCATTTGACAAACTCAAAGAGTACATAGGATCTCCTCCTATGTTGGCACCACCTATTCATGGAAAACCCCTTATTTTATATATCTCAATAACATCAGAAGCATTAGGGGCTCTTTTAGCACAAAATGATGATAATGGTAAAGAACGAGCAATCTATTATATTAGCAGAACCTTGGTGGGCTATGAACTGAACTATTCACCCATTAAAAAGGCATGTCTCGTAGTTGTCTTTGCATCACAAAAGTTTAGGCATTACATGTTGAGTCATCAAACTAAGCTTATATCAAAGATTGATCCTCTCAAATATCTACTATCCAAAGTAGATTTGATTGGTTGTATGGCAAAATGCGTGATGATGCTTAGAGAATTTGACATTGAGTACATTGATAGAAAATCTATGAAGGGACAGATAATAGCAGATCAACTAGCAGATGCACCAGTAGAATTAGATTACCCAATAGTAATAGAATTTCCTAATGAATCAATTCTAGACATAGAAACTCTTCCATCTTGGCAATTGTATTTTGACAGTTCTCATACTCAGCGTGGCTCAAGAGCCAGAATACTCTTTGTTATAGCTCAAGGCGATTATATACCAAAATCATTTCACATTCAATTTCCATGTACAAACAACATCACCGAATATGAAGCCCTAATCAAAGGATTGAGAGTGGCTATTAGATGGAATATCAAAGAATTAAAAGTTCATGGAGATTCTCAACTAGTGATCAAACAAGTAAACAATGAATATTAGACAAAAGATGAGAAGTTATGCCATACAAAAAACTAGTTGATATATTCAAAGCATATTTCAACAAAATCACATTTAAACATATCTCAAGGCTTCACAATAAAGCTGCTGATGCTCTGGCTACAATTGGTTCAATGATAGAGATGCTTGTAAATGATCCAAAAATTGAATTCTTGATAGAATAGTTGTTTATACCAGCTTTCGATATCCCAGAATCAGAGTTGGTATGTGATATTGTTGGTCCTAACTCCACTTGGTTCAATGAGATCTACCATTACTTTCATAGCCAAATCATCCCACCAAATCTTGCAAATCTTCTCGTTCCACCCATACTTCTTTCTCTTATTCCCCTTCTCTTTCCTCTAAAAATCTATTCTCAACCTCCATCTCTTCTATAGCTGACTCATCAGTATTCTATTTTTCAACTTCCATTTCTTCTACCTCATACTTTTTCTCTACAGCCTTAGACATTTTAGACACAAACTTGATCCTGTGTTTAGAAACTTTGGATGTACTAGGAGTACCACTTTTGTTCTTGGTTTTCATCTTGACCATCTTACCAGTTTGCTCCAAAACTTCTTCAAACCCAGTTATAAAATCCTTCAATGTTATGCCTTTACTTTGGAGCCACAAGTTTGTATTAGCT
Source organism: Cunninghamia lanceolata (assembly GCA_027924645.1). NCBI lineage: Eukaryota > Viridiplantae > Streptophyta > Pinopsida > Cupressales > Cupressaceae > Cunninghamia > Cunninghamia lanceolata. The sequence continues at coordinate 2,650,635 of BSBN01000992.1, forward strand.
AATACAGGTTCAAACCTTTTCCTCAAATAAGTCAATTTTTTCTGAGACCATTGGATAGGATGAAGAGGAGAACCAACAATCTATTGAGTGTTGTACCTAAGATCAATCAATTCTTCATTATCAACCATGTCTTCAAGAATATCAACCAAGCCTAGATACCTAGTCTGATCCAAGGATAACCTGCTATGATCTAGTATTCTGATATCCTCCTCTATCCTTAAGTGAACCTAGATGTCTTCAACCATTAGCTCATGAATTTGAGTCTTCATTTTGATCTTGGCCTTCACACCCCTTTAATCAAACCTTGGTCTCCATTTGAACTGCTTCATGGTCACTAACTGCATTTCAATCTCCATGGCTCTAGCCTTTGCGGTAGTTGACACTGAGTATCTGCCAATTTCAATTGGGAATCTAAATCCTAGTTTCTTGAGTTTCTTTTTCTTATTATGTACGACAATCATTTGTCTACATAACTCCATTAGAACAAGTTTATTTGAAGGAACTCAGCAACATATAAGGATAACCTTGGAAAAAGTCAACCCTTAAATATGAGAAAGTCTAAAATTGTAAAAACATACACCCATAATCATTCACAACTGACCAAGCCTCATCAGAAACTTTTCTTTGCTCTAGTTGAGGATCAAAAAGGCAAAGAAACATTGCAAAGAAGGCATCATTCACCCTCCTAAAGTGATGGATAGAAACTTTCAATGTCAGTTGAGGATAGTATTGATACACAGGAATGATCCTTCTATCTCCATCGGATGTCAAACCTGGAAAGATTCTCATTGAAGCTGCTATATACCCCAGTTAGGAAGTCATATAGAACTTAAAAGTAGTGGACACCTTAGACAATTGCTCATGCAGAGCATTGCTGATTTGTTTAGCCCAAAAGATGGCTTGCTTACCTTGGAGTATAACCTTGATAAAAGGGTACATCCATTCATGGAAAAGAGAGGAAGAAGCTAGCCCCCTTATCCTACTAAGAAGAGTTATGAGTGTAGACACCCAAAATTGTGTATGTCTTGCAACACCTTGTTAAACATTATCCTAGACATCTTGTAGCATTTTATCCTAATCCATTAAGCCAATTAATTAAATAAATTTTATTTATTTAATTAATTTCCCAATCATATCATAATCCCACTTTCCAATTAATTAAATAAATTTTATTTATTTAATTAATTCCACATCATATCCTAAGCCGACTTTCTAATTAATTAAATAAATTTTATTTATTTAATTAATATCCAACTCATATCCCAACTAATTCAAATATTTTATTTGAATTAAGCTTTCATCATAAGCCGACTTTCCAATTAATTAAATAAAATTTATTTATTTAATTAATTTATCTTATCATTTAGCCGACATGTGTGTCTCTTTCATTTAAAAAGATAAGTGGTACTACAGCCTTTTATTTAATATCTTTCCTATGTAGTACTTTTTATGTACACAAGCACACATGAGCCCTATTCTCCTTGACACTTGTCAAATGACTACAACTCCCTTGAAGAGTGGGATAACCGAATCAATCCTAGCCATCCACATCAATCAATTAGCTTTTTAATCTCAGCCGTCCATTGGAACCAAGCCTTTCCTATAAATCAACCCCCTCATAAGCCATTAGCATGCATTGAGCTTCAAGTAACATTATTCTGCCAAATTATCATTAGCATGCATTGATCCTCAAGTAACTACATGCTGTTGAAATATCATTAGAGCCTTTACATCTTTCATCTATCATTCATTCTAGCATCTTCATCTTAATGTTATGCTGCAGAAGTGAGCACCCAACATTCTTCCAACAAAAATCCTTCAAAATCTTGCATGCTCATGCGAGGTGGAGAAGAGCAATGGAGATAAATCAAGCATAGTGTGGAGATCAATTTGCATTTACATTTGTTAATTTGATTTTCATGTTGTCTTGTGCTTCATTGTGCATTGCTAGGGTTTTATCATTGCCGTTCATTCATTTGCCCCGATTTGCAATTTTACCCTAACTACATTTGGCACACTCGGTGGGACTCACTTCGCTTGATCTTTTTTGGAGGTTTTTGTAGTAAAAATTTGCATTCATCTAATCCCCATTGTCAAGTTTTGCAGGTTTAATTAACTTTTTGTTGCAGATCCGCTGTTTTTTTTGACAAAACCCTAGGTTTAAAGATTTCATCATATCTTCCAAACGGCTATGAATTTTTCTACAAGATTTTAGTAGAAGTTTGTCCATGATATAAGGAAGCTACAGAAGAAAAATGTAGGGTTTATTGCGAGTTTTACAGGATTTATCATATTTTTATGTTTTTTCATAAAATAGCAATTCTAGGCACAAATCAACGAATGTTTCAGAACTTTTTATAGTTTTGGAAAGCACTTGAAATTCTAATGGGGGTCTCTATTTTGCAGATTTAATTTAGAGGTCGTTTATAGTGCGCAAAAATTAGATCTTTGTCGACTATACTATTTTCATAAATCCACATTTTTGGGCGCAAATCAAGGATCTTTTCTAATTTCTTTACATTTTCGGAAAGCTCTCTAAACATTAATGGGGGTTTCTTCTTTGATTTTTTAATTTTCAAACCAAAAATGTATCGAAATAATCAAAATTAATTCGTCTATGCATCTAAAATTACAATTTTCCTTGCCTGATGAGCCTATTTTTATGCCTGCATTATAATATCATTTTTTTTTATGTTGTAGGTGATCATAAGGAGCTGGGGAAACATTGACATCAATCATCTACAACAATTTGGATAGCGAATTAACCAGGTGCAATCATTTCATTTCTCATCTTCTAATCATTGTTTGCAAACACATTTGGATTTTGGGCATAAAACAAACAATTGTTTGCAAATTCACATCAAAAAATTGGGCTAAAATGAACCATTGTCTTTCATCACATTTGGATTTGGGCTTTAAAACAAACAAGTGCTTACATTGTCTTCCACACATTAATTTTTTAAGGTTAATGAACCCCATGCGAGTGTGACCAAGTAAATGTGTATGCTCTCTCCTCACGTCCCAACACGAACTTGGAGATCAAAAACATTTACTTGTGTTGCTTTTGTTAAACCTTAGAGAGGCCTGCCTTGGTATCCACCCCAAGGGAACGACCTCAAGCAGTAATTTCATCCGGTCTGCTATAAAAATCAGAGGATAAAGCGAAAGCCAAGTCTAACCGGTATTAGTGCTCACCATACAGTGCTAACTCGAAAGGAGGTGTACCTTTGTGTATATTAAAACTCCTAGTAGGGTTAGTTAGTCTTAAGTGGCTTGTTGGATGCTCGTGGGGTCCCGGTCCCCCGGATTTTCACTAGAACCTCCTTGTCATAGTGGCCTTGCCTTGACTAGGACTTGTTGAAGTGTCTTCACATGCTTGCTTAACCATCATCACATTTTTCCAAACTAACAACTTGTTTATGTGTCTTGCGTGAGTGATTCATGTGTGTATATGCATAATCATTTATTTGAACATTGCCACATCAAGATCTAAACACCCAAACACATAAAGACAAGTCATCCTACACGTTCTTCCAATAACATTCAAACCCAATCACTTTCATCCCAAACATAGCCAAGTCATCCAAACAAGCCACATCATCATCCAAATCCCTAAACAAGCACTTGCTAAAAGGACTTAAGACAAACACTTGGTGACAACATGTCTACACTAGAGGACCTAGAAAACAAATTCCAAAGATTCCTCTAAAATCTTTGTCAAGGATCACAACCCCTAAACCAAGACGCCATTGAAATATTACAATTCTTTATCCAAAGAGCTCAACCCCATGCAAGACAATCACCTCAACTGCAACACTTCGTAGCCCAAGTTCAACACCTTTTAGCCACTAGTCAAGCTCGACAAGTACAACAATCCTTAGCCACTCCATACCAACCTAATCCACCTTATAGCCACATGTCATATCCATCCACTTCCTATCAACTTAATCCACCTATCCACCAAGTCAATGCCACATCATCCTATGAACATCCACCTCAAGTTTATCCAATCCCTCATGCCACCGTTCCAATGCACTACCAAGCCCATCCACAAAGCAATCAAGTGATATTACGAGAACAACATCCAAGTCCCAATGGCTTTTTGTATATAAATCAAGTCAGTCCAAGTACACCTTTTCAACAAGACCACCAAGCACCATTGATAGATCTAAATCCACCTTTCCAACAAGAATCATATCCAAATCCCAATGGCTCCTTGTACATAAATCAAATGAGTCCAAGTTATCCTATGCAAGATCTAATAACCTTTGACAAGGGAGATACCAATCTAGAGTAGCCTCCACCATCCAATCCCATGCCAACACATGACCCAACTAGTCCTATCCCAACACCACCATGTGATCTTACTCCTAGTCCATTAGTCCATCAACCTTCCAAATCAACAAGCCCTCCATTACCTTCATCAGCATGCCATTCTAATCCTTCACCAAAGGATGCGGCTGAGATAGTCTTACAAAGGATGCTTGAAGCAAAACTCATTGAACTTCCCCCTATCAACCCATGTGAAGAAAGTCCATATGATGAACATGATTATTGTGCATACCATAGGACCAAAGGCCATAATACAAATCAATGCCCAATATTTGTCCCAATTGTTTACAAGGTGTACCTACCTATAATGAGAAATCATGCCACATCATTCAAATCCCATATGTCACCCCCATCTAGTCCAAATCCTAATCCACCCAATCCAATTCGCCCTCAACCTAATCGTAATCGTAATCCAACGCCATCTACCCTTATCATTCATCCATTATATTGTCCATCCACTCATACCCTTGGAAAGGATGTGATCCATTGGCTACTAACAAGGAATACAACACCCCCATGTCAAACACCAATTCATGAGCCTACCAATGAACTTCCAAAGGTCATGTCTAATCTTATAATCTCATCATGTGGTCCACTATCCTTGAGCCTATCCAAGATCCCTCCATTAACATATCTAGCCCTTTGAGCCCATCATGTGATCTACAAGCCATCAAGTCTATTCAAGAGTCTCCAACCACAAGCCTAAGTCAAGAGCCATCATGCCCTCATGTTGATAACCCTCAAGAGTCTATCAAGTCCACTCAAGAACCTTCCACTTTTATCCAAAGTCACGAGGTATGTCAAGAATTTAATCCTAAGCATGTGGAAACATTAAGCCCTAGTCCAACTCAAGATCAAAACACTTTTATTCAACCCATCCATAACATGTATCTTTTCCATGATCAAGATGATACCTATAAAGAAGCTATCCATGAGCACCTTGATCCTATCCATAATCCTATATACATCCATGAGCAAGATATCCAAATTGCTCCTAGTCATTCACCATCTAGCCCTATCCATAATGAGCAAACATCTAATTGTCATGATGAGACACTTGTCCCCCAAGTAAGCATAAAAGATCAAATAAATAACTTGGATCTTAGTGAATACAATGCTAATCAAGATCCTAATGATCCTCCTTCCACATCCACTATCAACTCCACTTCAAATCCACCATCATATCCCCTTGGTCTTACCACCCTTATACATGAGTGTTCTTCCATAGGACAACAACGACCTTTATCCACTTCACCTCCATCCATCCTAAGTCCACTTTCCATCGCACCCCCCATCATCTACCCAAAACATATCTTGCCATTTCACCTCCATCATCCTATAATTGTCAAAATAATGTGACCATACACCTCCCACCATCCAATTTGCCTCGACTTTTACCAACTCCAAATATCCCTCCATCCACCTTGCCACCATTGCTTCCAACACCTAACATACATATCATTCATAAGTATCCTTACATCCCTAATCATGACCAACAAAAGCACACATCATCTAAGCATAAAGCTTCCAATCATTCCATCCACTCCACCCACCCCATGGGATTCAAAAGCAAAACTTTTGATGCCTCTACCTATAAAGCTAAAAATTCTACCAAAAATCCTAAAGGTCTTCATACCTTGGGACATAAAGAATCAAAATCAAAGCAAAGTTCATCTAAACAGCTATCTAATCCCTTACCTCCAAAAGCAAAGCTCAAAAGAAAAATGGTTTGGGTTCCTAAGAAAATAACTAGCAAGTCAAATGAGGCATCCTCATCCATATCTCAAGAATCCCAATCACCTATCTCCATCCAAGAGCCTATTTCCACCCAAAACTTCCATTCCCTTCAAAAATCCCACAAGAAAAACAACATCACGAAAAATACTAAATCTATGTGGGTTCCTAAATCACTTCATCAACCATCTCCTAAGAAAACATCTCCATTACTTCCTACACCACCATCTCACCAAAAGCTTCAATGTTTATCATGGTGTGTGCAACCATTGGTCATCGTTCCCTTCCATTCCAAAACATTCCCACATAACTACATCTCCCCATCTTCCATCCATTATTCTACAAATCTTTCCCATCACCTTCCTATGGTCCATGCTTTTGCATAAGCCTTCTATCCATCCATCCATCCTTGCATGAACCTTCCATAATCCACATCATAATCTACTATCTACCTAATCCATCTATCATCCATGCAATCCCTTATCAACATCTATGAGCACACTTGACATGGTCCATGCGATGACATCCATTTCTAAAGGGACACTATCAACCTTCATAGCACTAGCCACTTGAGTCCCTCCTATCCATTACCATGGTGAAAACCTGGCAAACAGGTGCCATGTGTAATTGTCAACCCATCTAAAAGCAAAAAAAGGAAAAAAAAAAAGTCAAAAAAGTAAAGAGAAAGCCCTTCGTCCAATGGTGAAAACCTGGTAAACAGGCGCCTTGGAGAAGTACCATGATGAATACCTGGCAAACAGGCGTCATGTGTAGGTTGATCTTCTATGTCACTTACACTTGGGGGCACATTGTCTCATCCAACCTATCCATTTCCAAACTATCCATCCCATTATATCATACCAACCTATCTTATCCTATCTTGCCATCCTACCATCCTTAGCCATTACATAAACATGCCTATCCTATTTATCCATCCTTCCGCCTTTTGATTTTGATGAAAACATAGGGGTAAAATGTTGAAACATGTTTGGATATTTCTTGACATACCTTCTTTCCAAACCAAGTCCTATCCATTAACAATTTATCCATCCCATCCAAATCCAATCCATCATGTCATCCCTTGGTCATGAACATTGTCATGTAAAAATCCTAAGCATTACCACCTAGAATGGGGCAAGTTTTTCCTAGACAACATAGCCTTTGGAGATCACATCCTAGCTCCTTTATGATCCATCCACTATGGTGTATCCTTATCATGAGCTTTCCGTCTTATAGCTTATCCCTATCTGTTTATCATGAGATTTCCACTATAGCCTACCTATCCATTTATCATGAGGCAAGCATCCATCCCTTATATGGCCTATCCTCTTATCCATCCCATCCATCTATCATGAGCCTTTCATCACATTTACTATGAACCCATCCTTTTATCCATCCATCTTACGTCCATCCTTCCACCTAGACTTGGTCTTCCCTTGTCATTGGTATCAAGCACAAAGGCTACCCAAATTGTAAATCCATTGACATCCTAAAATGTTCAAAAACACAAAAAAAACAAACTATCCCAAAAAACACAAAAAAATCAAAATATATTCAAAAATCCAAAAAAAATCAACTATCCAATGAAAAATCCAAGCAATAAAACCAATCACATCATCCAAATCAATCCACTCCATCAACATTCAATCAAAATCAAATCATCATCATCATCAATTCTTCTTATCAATAGCATTCATTCATCCATTTCAATCAATCACTTCATCCAATCATATCAATCAAATCAATCTAAGCAATGATCTTAAATCCAAGTCACATAAATCATTATCAAGCAAGCTAATCAATCAAGGAACATTATCCAATCAAATCAATAGGTTTTTGATCCTAATCTTGTCATGAGCCAAATTAAACATCATCAATGGGATATAGTGTTCCCACATCCTTGTGTTGATCTAGGGATATAGCTTTCCCCACAATGACAACACAATTATCAAAACAAACAAACAATCAATCATTGGTTTATGACTTGACAAGGGCAATACCTTGTTTGTTTTACATCCTTTGAACACACTGTGAACACTTGCTTATGCTTAGATTGAGTGGACCCTCTCATCATTGCACCATCAATATCATCATTCAAAACAATCCAATCATCAAAACAATCAACCTAGAAATAGCACACATCACAACCAAATCACATCAAGCCAATCATCAAGACAAATCCTATCAATCATCAGCATCAACACCAAAACAAATCAACTCAATCACATCCAATCCAATTGAAACAAATCCAGCCACTCCAACAAATCAAAAGTAGCTCAATCCACCACATATCATCCCATCATCAACATTTCATCAAATCAATCTTCATCCATCATTTCATCATCTTCAAATCATTCCAAGCAATGATCCAAGTGTAAGCCCATCCTTAATCCATACCAATCAAGCTAATCAATCACACCAAGTTATCCAAACGCAATCCATGGTCTTGATCCTAGCCTTGTTGTAAGCCAAAGCAATCAATCAATCAGCCAACCAACTTAGCAAACAACCTTGTGTTGATCTAGGAATATAGCTTTCCCCGCCATGACAACACTCTCAACTATCATCATCAAACAATTAATCATTGGTTTACAGCTTGACAGGGGCAATACCTTGTTTGTTTTTGAATCATTTGTGCATGCTTGCTTGCTTGCTTGTGTGTGTTATCATTTTATCTTGCATTTGTATCACATATGTAACTTTCTAGCTAATATTCATATCTTGTGTATGTTGGAATAGCTTTTTGCACTATCCTTTGCATCTAAGGTCATATTATACCTTTTGTGCATTAGGACTTCAATGCTCTAAGTTTACTTCCTCATACGTTAGACAAGGTTGTATTACGCTGGGGCACGAGACACAACGTCACCCTGGATCCTTATACCTTGGTGCAGAATGTCTAGTGCTATATCAAACATCATGGTTGCTCACATTCATTGTAGCATAACGCATCTCTATTTCTTCTATCTATCCCCTTATCTTTCTTTTGCAGCCAAGCCATTTCTTTTAGAGAGCATACCTGTGTTTGTCCAACCCACCTATCCTCTCGAGGGGGCATCACCAACCTATCCTTTCTATCATCATCATCATCAGCATCAGCATCCCTATCAATTATCCATACCTTAACTTCTTTGAAATGATGTTACTCAACATAAAGCTTATCATCTCAAACATCATCTCAAAGAGGGGCAAAATGTAGACACCCAAAATTGTCCCAAATTTGTGTATGTCTTGCAACACCTTGTTAAACATTATCCTAGACATCTTGTAGCATTTTATCCTAATCCATTAAGCCAATTAATTAAATAAATTTTATTTATTTAATTAATTTCCCAATCATATCATAATCCCACTTTCCAATTAATTAAATAAATTTTATTTATTTAATTAATTCCACATCATATCCTAAGCCGACTTTCCAATTAATTAAATAAATTTTATTTATTTAATTAATATCCAACTCATATCCCAACTAATTCAAATATTTTATTTGAATTAAGTTCTCATCATAAGCCGACTTTCCAATTAATTAAATAAAATTTATAGCCAACATGTGTGTCTCTTTCATTTAAAAAGATAAGTGGTACTACAGCCTTTTATTTAATATCTTTCTTATGTAGTACTTTTTATGTACACAAGCACACATGAGCCCTATTCTCCTTGACACTTGTCAAATGACTACAACTCCCTTGAAGAGTGGGATAACCGAATCAATCCTAGCCATCCACATCAATCAATTAGCTTTTTAATCTCAGCCATCCATTGGAACCAAGCCTTTCCTATAAATCAACCCCCACATAAGCCATTAGCATGCATTGAGCTTCAAGTAACATTATTCTGCCAAATTATCATTAGCATGCATTGATCCTCAAGTAACTACATGCTGTTGAAATATCATTAGAGCCTTTGTATCTTTTATCTATCATTCATTCTAGCATCTTCATCTTAATGTTATGCTGTAGAAGTGAGCACCCAACATTCTTCCAACAAAAATCCTTCAAAATCTTGCATGCTCATGTGAGGTAGAGAAGAGCAATGGAGATAAATCGAGCATAGTGTGGAGATCAATTTGCATTTACATTTGTTAGTTTGATTTTCATGTTGTCTTGTGCTTCATTGTGCATTGCTAGGGTTTTATCATTGCCGTTCATTCATTTGCCCTAATTTGCAATTTTACCCTAACTACAATGAGATCACTAACCTCCTCAATAAAATCACTTATGGGAAAACTCCTCAGCCACCTAGATAAGTTTGACCTTGAAGTCTTAAGCCACTTGGTGTTAATTGTCTTCTTAGCCTTCTTAGAATTCTTGTCATATTCTTTTTGAGCCTCAGCAAAATCCAGTTTCACAACTTCTATAGCAGCAGGACACATGAAAACTTTATCAATGAATTTTGGATCCAATCTGATGATCACATTGCCATTCACATCCACCACTACCCTAGTGTCTCTGTTGTAGAACTGAGTACATTGAAGAACAAACTTTGTATTATGAGTTGTCATCGGGAAAGATGACACCAAGTGAATATTGCTATCAACAATCTTCTTCATCACAGAACGAAGGTTATCAGACTTAGTTCTTTCCACAAACTCAGCCATGTCTACATGGCCAATCTCTATATCTCGAATATCATCAACATTGGAGGAAACTGAGGTGATTAAAAAACCACCCTGATACTTATCCTTCATTATTTTCAACTTCTTTAGAGACAGTTCAGTTATTTGAAAAACTAACACCAGAAGGATGTCAATGAATAGAGCAAATACGCAGAAGAAACTGCAACAAAATGCCATGATCATGTAATTAGGGGAAATACTAGTAATCTAGGAAAATTGCATGTCGATGATCATGACTACTAGGATAAGCTTGAAAGGGCTAGAGCACAAGCAGGTCAAAAAAATGGAGAAAAGCGGGCTCAGGAAAGTAAATTTGAAAATCTCCCAGAGTTAGAAAAATTTGAGAGAGTGAATGCACGGGTGATAAAATTTGTCGCCCTTGCATGTATGAGATAGTTTGCAGGTGTCAGTGCCGACCCTGCATGTAGGTTGAAATTTGTGTATTGGCGGTGATTTCTACCGCTTTTGCATATGAGAATAAGTTATCTCATGTTCGAGTGGCAAATTTTTCCATCTTCACATGTTCTGGGTAAACATCTTTTGTTTGAGCGGCAAATTTGGCTGAATTAGCATGTGGGGTAGGTTATGCAAGTTTTCTTCGTGTAGGGGTGGCAAATTTTGCCGCTCATACACACTGCGTTGGAATTTCACTAAAATGCACAAGTGGCGGGTTTTACCACTTGCACATATATTATCAAATAGGAACGGGGACACAAATGACAATTTTTGCCGCTTCAACATATCTCAAAGTTTATAAGTTTTGAAGTTTAGGTCTCACCATTACAATTTATTGTGTAGGGACGGTGAAATTCGCCATTCTTACGTGATACAAAGGTTTTGACAAGGTAAGGTTAAAACATAGGAAATTTATGCATACGACATAGTTTATCCAACACAAACTCTACACTTAGAATGAAAACCAATAACCATATGCTTGATAAAGATAAAAATGCTGATAGCAAGCAAAAAGTGAATTTTTAATATACGGACTAGGGTTTTATTAACAATAACAAAGAAGCAATTCTTTAAACATTTAAAACACAAACAAACCTTAAAAGAGAAACATGAACACGAGGGCAAAAAACTTACCTTTGATGAGAAACGTGAAACCCTAGGCGTTAAAATCTCCACAATTTGCTAGCAAGGAGTCAACACATTGGCTGAGGTAAGTGAAAGCAATTGAGATGAAAGGATGAATGAAAATAAAAAATAGTTTTAAAACATATTTAAAAGTTCAAACAATACCTAAAAACAAAACCAATTGCCACACGAGTTAACTGAAGCGGCATTTAATACATGCATTGTTAGCAAAATTTACTGACTTTGCATGTAGTAAAATGGACAGCATGTAATGACGGCAATTTCTGTCACTTTTACATATAACTAGACAAAACAAGGAATGCATGGGTGGTAATTTCTGCCACCCTTTCATATAGAAACCAAAAATAGATGCATAGGTGGAAAAATTTGCCGACTTTACACATGGATCTAAAAATTTCTCTAACACCTTTAAAAGGTTAAAAATTGATATTTTGATAAGCTTGCGACCTAGTCAAACTTCACAAATTTCAAGAAATCAACTAAGAGGAATGTCAAAAGCTATTTAACGATGTCAAATGACTTTGCACAAGGTCAAGAAAACTTGCCTTGATTTGTGAACTTAGAGTGTAGGCTATGAAATAGACAAGTTTCGTAAGGGTTGTTTACAAAAATGAGAATAGCTAATTTTGAGAACAACTAACTCTAACTGAGGAACTTACTTCGATTAAGCTTTGAAACAATCAAAGGGAGAAGAATCTAGTATCTAAGTGCCTTAATCCATGCCATTGGGCCATAGAGTCAAGCTACCAAAAAGGAAAAGACACAAAAGACTAAACAAAATGAAAAATAAAAACACAAAACTATACAAATGTACAAATGAACTTATCTAATACTTCGAGGATTGAAGTGTTTCAGATGTTGTCTGCTATGAGGCAGCAAGAATGGTGTTCCATCAAGATACTCTAGCAAGAAGCTATTTTCACCACAAAGTTGATGAATGACGAATGAGCCTCTCCATAAGGAATCAAACTTCCCATGCATTCCTTTTGGTTCTCTCCTCTTGTCCCATAACAAGACTTGATCTCCAATTTGAAACTCACAAGCCTTTGCCTTCTTATCAAAGAGCTTCTTCACCTGACTTTGATGTTCAGCAATACGGTCTATTACTATAGCCCGCTGCTCTTCAAGTTCAGTGAGGTACATAATTCTTTTATCAATAGAACTTTCAAAACTTCTATCTTCTACTACCTCTGCCAACTTTAATGCTGGCAATTCCAAAGTAATAGGTATTTTTGCATTCAAACCATATAGAAGCTGAAATAGTGACATACCTATTGCCCTTTTGGGAGTAAGCTTCTCTGCCCATAAAGCATCAAACAATGCTTTATGCCAAGTTCTCTGATTATCTTCCACCAGTGTCCTGATAATAGTAACCATATTTTTGTTACTAGATTTTGCCTGACCATTCCCTTGCGGGTAATAGTCTGAAGAGTGAGAAAGGATGATCCCATGTTCATAGCAAAAGCTAGTGATCTCATTGGAAGAGAAACAAGTAGCATTATCTGCTACAACTTTGTTTGGAACTCCAAACCAGGAAATAATATTTTCCTTGAGAAAATTACATACCACAGAAGTAGCATGCTGCACTGGGATGGCTTCCACCCACTTGGTGAAATAATCAGTTGTGGTGAGAACAAAGTTGTATCCCACACTCGACAGTGGGTTCACAGCACCAATGAAGTCAATGTCCCATTGCTAAAAAAGTTCTTCAATTACATTTGGCTTGAGTGGTAATGCAACCAACTTAGGCTTTCCAACAAACTGCTGACATAACTCACACCTACGTATCTAATTATATGCATCCTAAAACAATGTGGGCCAATAGTACCTAGCCCACAAAATCTTATGAGCCATCATAGGCACAGAAAAATGTCCTCCAAAAGCCAAATTGTTAAAAGACTCCAGAAGTCTGCTTTGTTGTGCTTTGTCCACACAACAGAGAAAAACTCCATCAAGGCTTCTTTTATACAAACCATTGTCCCACACGACATAGTTCTCAGCCTTTAACTTCATAGTTCACTTCTCTTTATAGGATAGATGAGAAGGACACTCACCATAGGTAAGAAAATGAGCAATATTAGAATACCACTCATCTATAGTAGTGACAAAGAGAATAGTTGGCATCTCCTCAACTTCTTCTTCTTCATCTCCTGTTTCTCTTGGTACATTGTCAACAATCAATTGACACAAACCTCTGCCATGCACAAGCTTGGTAAGTTTGATATCAAGATCAAACCCTTGAATCTTGGTAATCCAATTGTCTCTTTTGGTTCTAAACTCCTATTGAGTCAGGATCGACTTCACTGTTGTATCTGGCACCAAAACAATAGTATGTGAATTCAAAATATAAAACCGGAAATGCTTTACCGCCTTGACCACAGCATAAGCATGTTTCTCCATATCTGAGTATTTCAATTCATAAACCTTTAGAGAACAACTCATAAATGAAATAGGATATTCCACACCTTCTTCATTCTGCTGAACAAGAATGGCTGAAAGTGTATGCTCGGAAGCATAACTATATATTACAAAGTCCTTAGTATAATCAGGACAAACTAGAACTAGAGCATGAGCTATGGCCCTCTTGATGTACTCAAATGCTACTTTACCTTCCACATTCCAATGAAAAGTAGTCTTACCCTTCATCATGTTGACAATGTGATAGGTTTTCTCTACAAATTCTAGAATGAACCTCTGCAGAAAATTCACCTTTTTGAAGAAAGAATGAATTGCAGTCTCACTAGCAGGCAAAGTAAGACTCTAGATAGACTTGACTCTTTCTGAGTCAATCTTAGTACCTTCTTTGGACACAATGTGACTAAGAAGCTTACCCTCTGTAACCCCAAAAATTGATTTCTTAGGATTAAGAGAAATACCATTTTGACGGCATCTTTCCAGCACCTGTCATAAATGGTAGGCATAATCTTGACATTGTTTAGAGAAAATAGTCAAGTCATCAAGATATACCACAATGAATTTCCCCATCTCATCTCTAAAAGTGAGGTCCATTGTTCTCTGGAAAGTAGCGCCAACATTGATCAAACTGAACGGCATCCTGCGATGTGAAAATGTGCCCCAAGGTGTTGTGAAAGCAGTCTTGTATTGATCTACTTCGTTGACCTCTACTTGATTATACCCTAAAAAACCATCTAACATAGACAACATCTCTGAACCAGTTATAGTTTGTAACACTTGGTCCATAATAGGCAAAGGGTAGTTATCTTTTAAAGAAGACTGGTTGAGATTTCTGAAGTCAACACAAAGAAGAATTTCTCCATTCGTGTTTCTCACAAGAACAATATTTGCAATCCAGGTAGAATGATGAATAGGAAAGATTATCCTTTCATTCAACTTTTTCTAGATTTCAAAAATAATAGTACCTGATATTTTGGGATTATATTGCCACTACTTTTTTTTTATGAGGCAATGATCTAGCCTTGAGAGGAATTTCATGCTAAATCTCCTTAGGATTGAAGGACTTCAAATCATCATAAGAATATGCCAGAACATCAATGTAATGGTGAAGAAGTGTAGTGAATTTGAATTTCTCATCAGCAGTGCAACACTTCCCAATGTTAACCATTTTGGGATCTGCTTCAGAACTCAAATTTACTTGTTCAAATTCCATGGATGAACTTGAATCAAGTTGTTTCTATTGTTTTACATATCTATCATGCTTATCAAATAACTTTTCTAAAGAAACCAAACCTTTTGGAATCTTATTCCCTTTTAACTAAAGAAACTCCTCACTAGTTTGTGAATCTATTTCAGAGACATATTCATGCAATGGAGAATCACTACATTCAAAATAAATCTCATCAAAGTTATCTGTCTTTTCTAAGAAAGAAATGATCTGATTATCACCATTGAAGACTTGCCAATGGCTAGCATTGTCTAGCACACTAGGTCAAAAAACCAACTCAATTGTGTACTTTTCACCTTTGAATTTCTTATGGGGAACCATGAGGGTGGCAAAGACAACTAATGAATCAACACGATCATTAAAATCTCTCGGTACTGCAGAGATGTCAAATGCATCAAACCCTTCAATGCAATCCCAGACACGATTGCGGTAATGTCTCAGCGTTTCATTTTTGGTCTGATATAGATTTCTCACTTGGCAAACCACAAGTTCAGCATCACCTTGTGCGTGAAGATTCTTAATACCTTTAACACAAGAAGCCTTCATTCCAAGCAACAATGATTCATATTTAGTAGTGTTATTGTTATTGTCAAATTGCAGATTGTATGAGAAAGGGAAGATATCACCTTGTGGAGATATTAGAACAACTCCAGCTCCAGAACCAGTGGAAGAACAACTGCCATCAAATTCTAAAACCCAAACTGTTGCAAGTATGAGGTGATCCAGTGTTGTCATTGATGTCAACATACTCATATTGCATTGATAAGAAGGATTTGATGAGCTGTGTGCTGAGGATACTGAGAAAATTAGCCTCAGTCAGGAACAGTGAAGAACAGTGATGAGAAGAAGGTAAATGTACTGTATAGGATGAGAACCAGAGGACACGGATTAAAGGGTTAGTAGATATGAGTCTTGAGATGCTACAGATAAGATTTCAGAGGTCCGCATGAAGATCTGAAGGAGTTGTGGCTGCCGGTATAGAACCGGGTCCGGCAAGTATCCGGAGGTGACAGAGGATCACAAAAAGGTCCGGTGAGGTCCGGAATTGTATTACCCTAATCTGCGGATTGGAAGGAGTGTTTAGGATGTCCTTGTGATGTGTCATCCTGATTTGTGTATGATTTGAAGGTCCGGAAGTACCTCTTGCATTATGACAGTGGCGACAGACTGTGTTCTTGAAGTTCCGGATGAGGAAGACAAGAGATCCCAGTAAGCAGAGGAAGTGCGGATGTATCCGGACATTCAGACAGGCTTGTGAAGGTTCTTGGATCATATTTAGGTTGTGTTGTTGGTCCGCATTGATGGTAGAGCCCGAAATTGAAGTTATTCTTCCGGATGAAGTTCTTGCTCTGTGTAGCCGATCGGATGAGTTGTTCAACCTGTGAATGTTCTTGTGATGGCCGACCGGATGTGTTATTCATCTTGCGGATACTCCTATGGTTGTTTGCCGACTTAGATGTTTGTTCCTAAGTCAATGTCTTGTATAAATAACGGTTTGTGAGTTCATTTCAGTGTGTGGTGTGAGGATGAGTATGGTATAGCGAAGAAACGTGCGAAAGGCAGAGCAGAGATTGTTGGGCTTAATTGGAACTGATCCGGACATGGTAGAGATGTCATTCTCCAGTTCAAGACTGTGATTTTCATCACTTTGTAGACAGTGTGTCTCCTTGTAGGCAGTGGGCCTCTTTGTGAGCAGTGTGCTCGGGCAGTGAGCCCTTATTGGCATGTGCCATTCATTTTTCTTTATTCTTCTAACAGAGAATAATTCTTGGGTTAATCACCCCGTGGTTTTTCCCTTAACCGGGTTTTCCACGTCAAAATCTTGGTGTTCAATGTGTTGATGCTTATCTGCTCTTGAGTTTATGTATTATGCTTCCATGGATGATTATTTGATATGCTGCTAACTAACAACAGTGAGTTAAGTGTTTGAATAAGAAGAAGTTTTATACAACTGATTCACCCCCCCCCTCTCAGTTGTATGCCCTAGATCCAACAATTGGTATCAGAGCCAAGTTCCTCTGACAAGAGCTTAACCGCTTGAGGAGATCCAGGATGTCGTCATACAAGAAGGATAGTCCGAAGTTCGATGGAACCAACTTCACTCTCTGGAAAGGTCGCATGAAGTGTCACTTGGAATGCATGGGAAAAGCATACCTGGGTATGATTTCAAAACCATATGTACCTCCACAAGGTGGTCCGACAACTCTGAATGAAATCACAGAAGCTGAAAACAATCTGCGGACCAAGGAAGCTCTTCTAAGCGCATTGAATGACTCAGATCTCTCGAATGTCATTGACCTACCCACTGCATATGAGATCCTAACTAAACTGGAACTTCTGTATGAAGGAGATGAGTTTGTCAAAAGTGCAAGGTTGCAAAGTCTGAAAGGGAAATTTGAAAGATTGAAAATGAGAGATGATGAAAACATCACTACCTTTATGCCAAGAGTAAATGAGCTGGTATGTGGAATCAGAAATGCTGGTGGAACTTTAGATGAAAATGAGATTGTCTGCAAAATCCTAAGATCCCTTCCTGCTGCCTACAAAATCAAAGTTGCTGCCATTGATGAATTCAGAGCCCACACAACTGTCACAAGAGAACAACTGGCTGGCAAACTAGCTGCATTTGAAATGACCGAGTTTGGAGATGATCCTCCCAAGACTGAATCTGCTTTCAAAGCCAGTGCCTATGTGAAAGGCAAACAGAGATTTGATCCGGGTGAAAACTCATCAAAGAAAATGTCATGGTATGATCAAGCAAGAAGAGACATGGAAGAAGAAGAAGCAGAAACAGCTCAACTTGAAGCCCTCATTGCAAAGAGACTGCCAAGAGGATCCGGTAAGTATGAAGGAAAACTACCCTTTAAGTGTTTCAACTGCAATAAGATTGGTCATTTTGCCTCAAGATGTCCGGAGAGATCTGCAAGATCTAATACTCACAGACAAAGGTTTCAAAAGAATTGCTATTATGTTCATGAAGAAGATGACAATGAAGGAGTAACAGACGATGAATCAGAACCAGGAAGCAAATCCGGAAATGAGTGGGTGTTTATAGCCATCAAGGAAGAAGATTCCTCGCTCTCTGAATCTGTCAATCACAAAGTTGTTGAAAAAGCCTTGGCTGCTCAAGTGGAAGAAAAGGATGATTGGGTTATTGACAGTGGATGTTCTCACCATATGACTGGTGACAAGAATAAGTTCTTAGACTTGGAAAGATATGAAGGAGGAATGGTAAAGTTTGGTGACAATTCTGCTGGCAGAATCAGAGGTAGGGGAACTATTTCCTTTGATGGTAAGAGCAAAACAGGAAATGTACTGTATGTTGAAGGATTGAAGCACAATCTTCTCAGTGTTGGTCAGTTAGTGGACAAAGGCTATGATCTCCGGTTCAAGAATGGAAAATGCAGAATCTTTACAAGCTCCGGAACTGAAATTGCATCCGGTACTCAGACAAGAGGTAACATCTTTCATCTGGTTGGTTCAAATAAAAGTTGTTTGTTTGTTCAAATTGATCAGAGTTGGTTATGGCATAGAAGAATGTGTCATGTAAATTTTGATAACATCATCAAAATAAGCAATACTCAGGCCGTGAGAGATCTTCCAAAGTTGATAAAACCTACAAATAGTGTGTGTAAAGAATGTCAGTTAGGCAAACAAAGCAGAGTCTCTTTTAAAAGCAAAGATCAGTCTTCTACCAGATTATTGGAATTAGTACATACTGATCTATGTGGTCCGACAAGAATCAAGAGTCTGCAAGGTGATAGATATTTCATGTTGTTAATTGATGATCATTCCCGGATGATGTGGGTTACCTTTCTAAAAGAAAAATCAGAAGCTTTTGAGAAGTTCAAAATCTTCAAAGCTATGGTGGAGAATCAAACCGGATTGAAACTAAAGTGTCTAAGGTCTGATAGAGGTGGTGAATTTACATCTGGTGAATTCATTGACTTTTGTGAGAAACAGGGTATAAGGAGACAGTTGTCTGCTCCTAAGACTCCACAACAGAATGGAGTAGTTGAGAGAAAGAACCGGACCATCCAGGAAGCTGCTAGGACAATGATGTTGGAAGCAAATGTTCCTCAAATGTTTTGGAAAGAAGCTATCAGCACTGCAGTCTACACTCTCAATCGAGTTCAAATCAGAAACAACACCGGTAAGACCCCCTATGAACTCTGGTTTGGCATCACTCCTACTGTGAAATATTTTAGAGTATTTGGTAGCAAGTGTTATATTAAAAGAGATGAAGATCTAGGAAAGTTTGATGCTAGAAGTGATGAAGGAATTTTCTTGGGCTACTCCACTCAAAGCAAAGCATACCGGTGTTACAATAAGAGATTGAGGAAGATGATAGAAAGCACCAATGTGAAGGTTGATGAAGGAATTGAGAAGCCTTCAAGATTTTATGAGTTTGATGAAGATGACCAAGACAGTGTTCAAGGACCTCAATCCTCTCCGGTGAGACAGAGTCAGCCTGATCCGGTAAATCAGGAAGAAGAGTTAGGTTTGAATGAGGCTGATCAAGAAACAACAGTGCTGGATACTCCCAAAATTCCAAGGTATGTAAGACTGAATCACTCTGAAGATCAGATCATAGGTGACAGAAGCAAAGGTGTACAAACTAGAAGGAATATTGCTCAAGATCAGAATGAATGTTGTCTGATTTCAAAGATTGAACCTAAAACAATAAATGAAGCCTGCAATGATGAAAACTGGACCAAAGCAATGGAAGATGAACTAATGCAAATTGAGAAAAATCATACTTGGGATCTTGTTCCCAGACCTAGAGACAGGAATGTAATTGGAACCAAGTGGGTCTTCCGGAACAAACTAAATGAAGCTGGTGAAGTAATCAGAAACAAAGCTAGATTGGTCTGCAAAGGCTACTCTCAAATAGAAGGAATTGACTTTGAAGAGACTTTTGCTCCGGTAGCAAGAATTGAAGCAGTCAGATTACTTCTTGCATTTGCTGCCTTCAAAGACTTCAAGGTATATCAGATGGATGTCAAGTCTGCCTTCCTAAATGGTGATCTGGAAGAAGAAGTCTACATTGAACAACCGGATGGATTTCAATTGTCTGATAATAATGATATGGTCTGCAAGTTGAAGAAAGCTTTGTATGGATTGAAGCAAGCCCCAAGAGCATGGTATGAAAGGTTGGATAAGCATCTTGTGCAGATTGGATTCAACAAAGGTACTGCTGACAGTAACTTATATTTCAAAATTGATCATGAAAACATTCTGATTGTTGAAGTGTTTGTGGATGATATCATTTTTGGAGGAAGAGATAGTATGTGCAAAACTTTTGCAAATCAGATGAAAAGTGAGTTTGAAATGTCTATGCTTGGTGAAATGAATTTCTTCTTGGGTCTGCAAATTACTCAAACAAAAGAAGGGATCTTCATTTCTCAGACCAAATATGTGAAAGAATTGCTAAAGAAATTTGGTATGGAAGACTCAAAGCCTATGAACACTCCTATGGCAACCGGATGTAAGTTAAGCAAAAATGATGATTCTCCAAAGGCAGATCAGACAAAGTATAGATCAATGATTGGTGGACTGTTGTATCTCACTCAAACTAGACCAGATATAATGCAGGCTGTTGGTCTTGTGGCAAGATTCCAGGCTGATCCTAGAGAATCTCATGTTATGGCAATCAAAA
Source organism: Cunninghamia lanceolata (assembly GCA_027924645.1). Taxonomy (NCBI): domain Eukaryota; kingdom Viridiplantae; phylum Streptophyta; class Pinopsida; order Cupressales; family Cupressaceae; genus Cunninghamia; species Cunninghamia lanceolata. Next base: position 2,671,722 of record BSBN01000992.1, read on the forward strand.
GAATTTTTAGATACTTGAAAGGAACAGTTGAGTATGGTCTATGGTATCCTAGAGATCCGGATTTCTCTCTTCATGCTTACACAGATGCAGATTGGGCAGGAGATGTGGATGACCGGAAGAGCACTAGTGGTGGAGCATTCTTTTTGGGGAAGAGATTGGTTTCTTGGCTAAGCAAGAAACAAGATGCAATATCTCTGTCTACAACTGAAGCAGAATACATTGCAGCAGCAGGTAGTTGCACTCAAATCTTATGGATGAAGCAGATGCTAAGAGACATCAAAGTTGAATATGAGGAGCCTATCACAATTTTCTGTGATAATTCAAGTGCAATTAATATTTCCAAGAATCCGGTATTGCATTCTAAGACTAAGCACATATCTATCAAATTTCACTTTTTGAGAGAACAAGTAAACAAGGAAGAAGTCAGATTGGAGTATGTTCCCTCCAAGGATCAGATTGCAGATATCTTTACAAAACCTCTTCCCAAGGACTCTTTTGAATATCTCTGGGAGAAGTTAGGGGTCATGGCCCCTCCGGTGATGAACTAAGATGCACTGATGTGCATCAGTCCGGTGGCTATCACAGTCATATCTTGTGATCCGGACTAATGGGGAGCTGCAACTAAGGGGGAGCAGCTGGTATGATTCTGATGCATGAGAATTGCAAGTATGAGCCCTTTGCCATTGATGTCAAAGGGGGAGAGAAGACATGTGAAAAACAAGTGGTTGATGATCAAAGGGGGAGCAGTAAAGGAAGAGAAGACATATGAAAAGTTGAAGTTCTTGTCTTAATGGTTTTTCACATCATATGTTGCCATCAATGACAAAGGGGGAGATTGTTGCAAGTATGAGGTGATCCAGTGTTGTCATTGATGTCAACATACTCATATTGCATTGATAAGAAGGATTTGATGAGCTGTGTGCTGAGGATACTGAGAAAATTAGCCTCAGTCAGGAACAGTGAAGAACAGTGATGAGAAGAAGGTAAATGTACTGTATAGGATGAGAACCGGAGGACGCGGATTAAAGGGTTAGTAGATATGAGTCTTGAGATGCTACAGATAAGATTTCAGAGGTCCGCATGAAGATCTGAAGGAGTTGTGGCTGCCGGTATAGAACCGGGTCCGGCAAGTATCCGGAGGTGACAGAGGATCACAAAAAGGTCCAGTGAGGTCCGGAATTGTATTACCCTAATCTGCGGATTGGAAGGAGTGTTTAGGATGTCCTTGTGATGTGTCATCCTGATTTGTGTATGATTTGAAGGTCCGGAAGTACCTCTTGCATTATGACAGTGGCGACAGACTGTGTTCTTGAAGTTCCAGATGAGGAAGACAAGAGATCCCAGTAAGCAGAGGAAGTGCGGATGTATCCGGACATTCAGACAGGCTTGTGAAGGTTCTTGGATCATATTTAGGTTGTGTTGTTGGTCCGCATTGATGGTAGAGCCCGGAATTGAAGTTATTCTTCCGGATGAAGTTCTTGCTCTGTGTAGCCGACCGGATGAGTTGTTCATCCTGCGAATGTTCTTGTGATGGCCGACCGGATGTGTTATTCATCTTGCGGATACTCCTATGGTTGTTTGCCGACTTAGATGTTTGTTCCTACGTCGATGTCTTGTATAAATAACGGTTTGTGAGTTCATTTCAGTGTGTGGTGTGAGGATGAGTATGGTATAGCGAAGAAACGTGCGAAAGGAAGAGCAGAGATTGTTGGGCTTAATTGGAACTGATCCGGACATGGTAGAGATGTCATTCTCCAGTTCAAGACTGTGATTTTCATCACTTTGTAGACAGTGTGTCTCCTTGTAGGCAGTGGGCCTCTTTGTGAGCAGTGTGCTCGGGCAGTGAGCCCTTATTGGCATGTGCCATTCATTTTTCTTTATTCTTCTAACAGAGAATAATTCTTGGGTTAATCACCCCGTGGTTTTTCCCTTAACCGGGTTTTCCACGTCAAAATCTTGGTGTTCAATGTGTTGATGCTTATCTGCTCTTGAGTTTATGTATTATGCTTCCATGGATGATTATTTGATATGCTGCTAACTAACAACAGTGAGTTAAGTGTTTGAATAAGAAGAAGTTTTATACAACTGATTCACCCCCCCCCTCTCAGTTGTATGCCCTAGATCCAACACAAACATCATTTGAATTTTTCACTTTGATTTTTCTACAACTAGTAGATTCTTCTTCATCAGAAAGAGAGGAATCTGGCATCATTATGCTCTCATCTACACTTTCATCCAAAAACTCTTGTAATTATCCATCTAAAATATCTGAACTCTCATCTGAGAAACTAGAAGTATTTTTAGTTGATAAGAAATAGTTACCCATTCCTAAAGACTCAAAAAAAATTGGGCTTTCAGATTTTTAGTTTGGGTAACAATATATTTTGACTCCTTCTCAGGGAGCAACTTTTGCATAACATCCTTAATGGGTATTCTTGCCTCTGATAGATCCATGTTTAGTTCTCCACCCACATCTTTACAAAAATTACGCCCAACCAAAATGCCATAGGAAGTTGGAACATCAGCCACTAGGATGGTCATCTTGATCCTCTTATGTGGAAAGGTTGCAAATGCAAATTGGGAATCCTTGATTTGACCTAACAATGGAACTTGCTTATTTTCCATTGAGAAACACCTCCCAAAGGTCTTGGTCAAAGTAAGACCAAGGGCATCTACTACTTTGGCAGGCATGACATTATTAGAAGCCCCGAAATCTATTATACAATTGCTTAACTTATGACCATTTACCAATAGTGAAACATAGAAGGGATCTATTTTCCCTGGGGAAACAATGGGAGTAGTGACAAGATTATTTTGAGTAGAATTGTTCTTTGAGGAGTCATGGGCAAATTTGGGAGAATCTTGCCCTGTAGGGACAGTCTTGTTTTTAATGTATTTAGCTAACCTATCAAACTGTTTAGGATTAGCTTGCAAATAATCTACCTCAGACATCTGGATTTTGGTTTTCCTAGCATGATCTATTATGTCAAATAGCTGAAATGAACTAGATACAGAGGAAGGAAATCCATCATTCTAGGTTTTATTCGGGGTAGTACTTGTTGGCAAGAGACACATTGTGGCTTCATGAGTGTTGTCATTGATGGCAACAATGTCCATCTCACACATCCGCAAGACATGGTATGACCATACTGGAAGACATACTGAAGTGTATCTTGGTTTGGTAAGCAAGAATAGAGTATGTAGCAAGGTCCGACAGTCAGGTCCAGATCTTTCAGATGGAGTATCTCAGTAAAGCGAGGACTTGGGGAAGTCAAGTAGAGTACCTTGACTAATATATTCTAGAGATTGAGCCTCCAGTGATGTAAGAGTGGAAAGATATGAACACCTAAGTGTTGGGTACTTGTTTGGCAGAGTAGACTGAGGAAGAACTGACCGACAAAGCATCAGACCTTTTTTTGGATGAGTTATTGATGGTGATCAATTTTCTTGAGGAATCATCCATGGCTGGCTAACATGTTTGATGACTTCTATAAGCATCTCCTTGATACGCATCACTTGATAAGCAAGGATTCAGCTGACAGACTAGAGTTTAGGAAAATAATGACTATTCTGGATGCCGACTAGAAAGGTGTTGAAATCATTGATGCAGATATATATACTAAATGGATTTGGATGCGAAGTGAAGTGTTGTGTGGTGTGAAGTGTGAAGAAAAGTAAAAAGCAGTGTGGAAGCAGTAATACAGGTCCGGTATGTGACAGGACAGCAGCACCAAAAAGGAGGAAGAATGAAGTGCAGCAGATTAGTGTATTGAGCCTAATCGGAACTAAACTTTAGCATATGTGGATGCTTCTCATCAGTTCAAGTATCTTGTCACTTTCTTGTACCTTGTAGATAGTGTGTCTCTTGTAGGTAGTGAGCCTCTTGTGAGCAGTGTGCTCGGGTAGTGAGCCCTAATTGGCGAGTGCCATTTTGTACTATCTTATTTTTCTAATAGAGAATACAATCTTGGGTTAGTCACCCCATGGTTTTTCCCTTAACAGGGTTTTCCACGTCAAAATCATTGTGTTATGTGTATTGACTTTGTTTCTACTCTCATGGTTATGGATGTTTACTTATTTTGATGTTGCACTAGTTATTAAAGAAGAAAAGAAAGTTAAATAATTAAGATAACTGATTCACCCCCCCTCTCAGTTATCAATAATTGGTATCAGAGCCAATGTCTCCAAACATAGCCTAACTGCTTGAGGAAGATCTGGGAATCTCAATGGATATGTATGGTATGAGGGAACAACTTTAGTCTACCTTAGATGATCTTGAGTAGTTTCACTCTGAAGTCCATGACTTAAAAGAAAGACTCAAACAAGCTGATGATTTCATAAATGACCTAAAAGAGAAACTGAGTATCTCTATGAAAAAGAGAAAGGAACTACTTCAACAATTGGCAAGTCAAAGTGAAGCCAATAATATTGATGAAGATCTGAATGAGAAGAACAAGTTATGTGAGAAGCTATCAAAAGAGGTCATCGTAGTATGACATGAAATGGAATCAAGGGTTATGAAATTCACCCAAGAAATTGAAGAGAAGGAAAATTGAAGATAATCTAAGACAATCTCTCAAGGAGAAGTCAAAAGACTATCACAATATAGATAGAATAATCAGGCATCTAGAATCTGATCTTGAAGAAGCTAGAGATAATGAAGAACAACTTGAGAATCAGATTGACACTCTTAAAAGGGATCTTCAAACAACAAATGAATACAAAGAGAAATTCAAGATAAGTTCTGCTCAACTTGAAGTTCTTCTTGAAAGCCAAAAGAGAGTAGATGGAAAGCAAGACTTGGGGTATGACAAAGGTGAAAGCTCCGGATCTAGTCAGAAGAACTCTAGATCAAGAAATCCTAGGAACAGGCCTAGAAGACCTCTAGTAAGGCAACCAAATACTCAAAGGTATCCATCCTTCAATGGATACTACTTCAATTGCAATAACTTTGGTCATAAAGCAAATCAGTGCAGAAGAAGAATGAATCAAACTAATTCATCCTTCTCTAGACAATGCTTCAACTTCAAAAGGTATGGTCACAAATCTCATGAATGTAGAAATTTGCAAACAAACAATTCATTCAATGGTAGATGCTTTACATGTAATAGAATGTGACATATGGCTAATCAATGTAGATCAAGAGGATATCAGTCAAATATGCAAAGAAATTTTGTTTTCTACAATTGCAATAGATTCAAACATACTGCCAAATTCTACAGAAGTAAGAATTAGAACAAACTGGGTCCGGTGCATCACAATCAAAACCAAGACAAAGGAAAAAGAAAAGTGAGTGCAGATGAAATTCAAAGGGATATGAACAAGATTTGGGTAAAGAGAAGTATAGAAAATGTTGGGGATGGATCCACACTAGAATTTGGTGCTCATATTCCTTCCAGAAATTGAATAGATGAGCTCTAGCTCAGGGGGAGTCACAAAAGAAAATAATTTCCCCCAACCAGTCAATTAGTGCCTGAAACTGGCACATAGAAAGTTGTGGATTGAAAGGACTCTTAGAGAAACATCTAAATAACCCTTGGTAAAGATATGAGAGATCTGCAAGGAGTTTTGAAAAGGTTAAGCATCCAAGATTAATCTAGTTTGACAGTCATCTGGAAAAAGTAGGACATTCACAATTAGATCTGGTGAAATTCAAGGTTGAAATATTTGGATTTGTGGCTAGATGGAATGATTGGAGAAAGGAAGATAGATTGTCATGTACCATCAAGAACCACTCTAAATACATCCCAATGATCCAGAAAGATCTCTCTCTCAAAACAAGGAATAACAAAGCAACCGGAATGACTTAAGCTGTGCATTTATTGCAACAAGGAATCAGGGTTTGTGTAGAAATAAAAGGGGTTCTTTTGTTCATCATTTGTACATTTGCATTTGAGAAGAAGAGAGAAGGAGCTCTGCAACTAAATTGTCTCAAACATCTCAAAGATTAACTACAGAAGTTGATTCATCCTACAATCTAAACCGGCTCATATCGTGAACCCTAGAAGTGTAAAAGGTATTTTTCACTCTTGATTAAACTCTCTCTAAATCTTTAAAGATGGCTACTCTGAATATTGTGAAGATTACTGATAGGCCGCACCCTAAATTTAAGAAACATCCCTACAAATCTCTAGAAGTGGATCCGTTGGGCGCATTCTCTAGCATTTTGCATGGCGTTTTGCATGTAGAAGATGTCAGGGTTACATTCATGTGAATATTGAAGAATTTGGAGAATCTAAGTTGGTTGATATCTATCACAAGCATTTGATAGATGATTCATTTGAACTCAAACCTTAGTACAAGGCCATCCAAGTTAAGCATTTTGGACAGTGCATCCATTTCCCCTATTTTGCAGAAGATGAGTGGGTCTGGTATGTTTTGAGCAGAGTGCATGATAACTTCATGTGGTTGAATAGACCATTTAAGATCACAAAAGATGCTATTAAAGCAGTAACTAGTTTGCACTCATCTGGAGGGTTACCTATTCTCAAATATGTCAAAAACCAAACTATGAGTGAGGCTACTGGATCAAAATTTGACAAGAGAGCCATAACAATAGAAGATATCACTAATCCGGATATCAAGTTTTCCTCCATGATAATTGGTTATAAGATATATCACTCCAGCAGGGAAAATTCAGTACCCGGAACTGCAATTTACACTGCTTATCAAATGCTGAGAGAAAATGCTGACTATGATCTTTGTGAGCTTCTCCTAAACCAACTATTGGAAAATTTGTAGAAAATAAAGAAAGATAAAAATAATTCTTTCAAATATGGTGATCTGATACTCTGCCTATTCTTCTACTATATGAAGGAGCTACCTGGAACTAATGGCTGGATATGGCAAAATGATAGACCTGTTGCCATACAAATCAGAGATTATTTGCATGGAATAGGTGATGCCAAGGCATAGAATACAGCACTATGGGGCTACTTCAAGAACTTTTAGAGTATGATGTAAGCAAGAGAGCAAATCCCCCAATCTCTAGTTGAAAAGTATAAAGATATAGTAAGCTTTATGGTAGAAACTGATCAATGCCTAATGGAGGCAGTGGAGCCAAGGATAGTCTAGATCATGCCAATGGGGTATGAAGTTGATGAGAAAATTCTAGAGTTGCATATTCAACACCTGCTAAGTTAGCCTAAGGACCTTAAGGTAGAAAGGTTTGGAACCTTTGAAGAGTTGAGTGTGAAGATTCATGTGGAGCTAAGACAACTGGAAATGAAAAGAAAAGTGAGGAAGGAAGTAGAAGAATTTGCCAAGAGGCATGGAATTTTAAAGGAGGCACTTGATACAAATAGAGAAAAGATGGAAAGGGCAGAGAAAGAAAAGCAAGAAACTAAAAAATAAAGTGCTTTAGTGCAAGCCCCCTCCTGGACCAGATCTTCCAAGAGCTCTGCACCTGCCACCTCTAAGAGCTAGAAAGCATCAAAACCGGAAGTCAGAACATCCAAAAAGGGAGAAAAAAGGACTAAGACAAAGGCCACAAGGTCTTATTCCAATCAAAAGGATGATGAAGAGACTAAGTCAGATGAGGAGGTCAAGAAAATGAAGAAGAAGAAGAAAACATCCGGTGAACCCTCTACCGGTCAAGGCAAAGAAGAGAAGGCAAAGGAATTTGTTGAAAGGCCTACTCTGTCCATTGATGTAGTCAAGGTAGTTACTGTGGATGGAAATCTACAACCAATGACAAAATTCTATGATGAGTATAATGACGCAGATAAAAAGATCTTGGAAGAAGCCACAGTTAAGTACTTGAACATATATAATAAGGAATTTATTGAAATCATCTCTCTAATTCCCAAAAGTTTAGAGAAGGAACTTGAAATGAGAAAGGAGAATGCAAAGGCAAAGGACCTAGAGATCCGAGAACAAATAGCTATTCAGCTTTATTCCTCCATCACTCCAAAGCAAATGAGCATGATCTTCAAAGATTGTAGAGATGAGTTCCGGAGCAAAGCCAGAATGAATAAGCTTATGCTCAGAGAGACTAATCAGGTGGCCAAAGAGACTAAAGACATCCTCCAAAATGCCTATAAAAGATTCAATATTCCTATTATAGAGGACTTAGGTGATGAACCCTCCGTCATGAATGATGAAAGACTTAGTACATCAAAGGAAGATCCTACAGAGAAAAGTGCAAGAGTTTCAAATGAAATAGGTGAGGAGAAAACTAAGGATTTAGATTCCTCTATTTCGGAAGAGGAAGTCCAAGAAGGATATCTCTCATCTGGATTCCCCTGAAGACTCTGGATCTAAAGGAGAAGAAATATTAGAGGAGAAAACTAGTCAAGAAGAAGAAGTAACGGAAAGGGAAAAAGACCAAACAGAGAAGACCCCAAGAGACAGTTCTGAGACTGCAGAAGGAAAGAAGACTCTGTATCCGACAAGAGACACTGCAGAAACTATCAAAGATTTCTTGACCAAAGAGATGATGGAAATTGATGAACCAGAACTGTTTCAAGGTCCATTCAATTTTGATTCCCTCTCCCCGGTTCCCATGAAGATAGCATCCTCTGCTCAAGCAAAGGCAAAAGAAAAACTTTTGAAGTCTCACATGGAGAACTATGAGCTAATAGAAATTGTATCCGGTGTATTGAAGAAGATGATGCCATCCTTCCAAAAGGATCTTTCAGCCTCCACATCCGGTAATCTAAAGTCTCTTGTAAATTCTATTCATACACATTTTGATTCCTTAGATAAGTCAGCAGAAGAAAAGGTTCGGGAGGAGTTTTTGGGAAAGAGATTCTCTAAAGTACAAGGACTAATAACCAATGATAGGAGAAATATGGATATTGCGATAAAGAGCTTAGAAAATGCTCTTAAAGATGGCGGATAAATGTATAAATTTTGTCTATCCTAGTCCAAAGTAACAATGGATATTGAGAAGAAAGTGAAAGAACAGGAGGATAAACTGACAAGACTATCTCAAAATTTTGATCCTCTTACCACATCCATAATAAATCAAGAGTGTCAGACTATTGTATTCTTAAATGAAATTAAGAAGCTTGAGAAGGAGAAGAAAATAGAATAAGTAGGTTGAGTGAACTTAGAGGGATAACTATCCCTAAGTTAGAGGCCATGCATGAGGCCCTACGTGATGCTCAGACCACAGCCCGGACCAATGATCCGACAGATCTAAAGAGGGCAGATGCTTTTGCATTCCTGTTGAGTGGTCACATCTAAATTTTGGACAGGATGAAGTAGAGTTGGGCAACAGAATTTGTCCAATTGAAGATAACTTTTGCAAATATACTTCAGTATATGTAAGTATGCTATGTATATATATTTGTGTGGCCAAGTTTAGATTTTTTTGGAAATTTTGGTATACGGATCCTACCCTTTGCCATTGATGTCAAAGGAGGAGTGAGGAGTAGTAAAAAATGAGGAATCCATCTAAGGGGGAGCTCTAGAAAAGTGTACATAAGAACAAGAGCATCAGCCAAGGGGGAGCATACTATAACACTTAGTCATTTTTCACTAAGTGTTGCCATCAATGCCAAAGGGGGAGATTGTTGGCAAGAGACACATTGTGGCTTCATGAGTGTTGTCATTGATGGCAACAAAGTCCATCTCACACATCTACAGGACATGGTATGACCATACTGGAAGACAAACTAAAGTGTATCTTAGTCCAGTAAGCAAGAACAGAGTATGTAGCAAGGTCCAACAATCAGTTCTGGATCTCTCAGGGGAAGTATCTTAGTAAAGCGCAGACTTGGGGAAGTCAAGTAGAGTACCTTGACTAATATATTCCAGAGATTGAGCCTCCGGTGATGTAAGAGTGGAAAGATATGAACACCTAAGTGTTGGGTACCTGTTTGGCAGAGTAGACTGAGGATGAACTGACCGGCAGAGCATCAGACTTTTTTCCAGATGAGTTATTGATGATGATCAAGTTTCTTGAGGAATCATCCATGGCTGGTCGACATGTTTGATGACTTCTATAAGCATCTCCTTGATATGCATCACTTGATAAGTAAGGATTCAGCCGACAGACCAGAGTTTGGGAAAATATTGACTATTCCAGCTGCTGACTAGAAAGGTGTTGAAATCATTGATGCGGATATATATACTAAATGGATTTGGATGCGAAGTGAAGTGTTGTGTGGTGTGAAGTGCAAAGAAAAGTAGAGACCAATGTGGAAGTAGTAATACAGGTCTGATATGTGATAGGACAGTAGCACCAAAAAGGAGGAAGAATGAAGTGCAGTAGATCAGTGTATTGAGCCTAACTGGAACTGAACTTCAGCATATGTGGATGCTTCTCATCAGTTCAAGTATCTTTTTACTTTCTTGTACCTTATCGATAGTGTGTCTTTTGTAGCAGTGAGTCTCTTGTGAGCAGTGTGCTTAGGCAGTGAGCCCTAATTGGCAAGTGCCATTTTGTACTATCTTATTCTTCTAACAGAGAATACAATCTTAGGTTAGTCACCCTGTGGTTTTTCCCTTAATAGGGTTTTCCACATCAAAATCATTGTGTTATGTGTATTGACTTTGTTTCTACTCTCATGGTTATGGATGTTTACTTATTTTGATGCTGCACTAGTTATTAAAGAAGAACAAAAAGTTAAATAATTAAGATAACTGATTCACCCCCCTCTCAGTTATCAATAGTACTAGTTTGAGGAATAGAAGTAGAAGAAACAAGATTGTTAGATGCACCTACTTGTCTATTGACAACCAGATCCTTTGATTGAAAAGGCAATGAAGTTCCTCGCTTGGCAATTGAAATCACTGGCTGAGGTTCTTCTCTTGACTTCCCTTTATCAACTTGCTGATTTGATTGATTTTGGGACCTGGTAAAAATAGCATATACTCCATCATATACTTCTCCTTCTCTTTCAACTTCATCTTGGTAGTTTAGAAAACCAATGGTAGATTCGCCAGCTAATTCTTCTTCTCCTTCTGTAAGAAGATTAGCATCATTCTCCTGATCCAACTTAGGTTGGAAAGAACTATCATGTTCAGCTTCATAGTAGCCAATCGTGGAGTTGACTAGCACTGCTTCGATGGCAAGTTCCCCCTATGTTGGTGGAAGATGATTTTGCTGCCCTTGATTTCTGGTAGCATTGCCTTGATATGAATTATTAGGAAATGTTCTTCTTGGTAAATCCCTATAAGAAGGAGGAGTAGACATACCTTGAGACATTTACCTTTTCAAAGCTGGCAATTCATTTGCTAACTTTTGCACCATAGGATCTGTGGTGCTTGTGGAATAATTATCAGTAGAGGATTGACCTTTGTTTCTATTAGAATCTTTGCTTATCTTACCCACAAGGATAAGATCATCTTCCACCTCCATAGCCAATATTTGAGTTGTGGGAAGATCAGCAGGGCCAACCCGCCTTAGCAGAAAGCTTACCTTAGGAAGCTGAGTATTGATGAAAAACACTTAAGATTCTCTGTCATTGGTTGAGCGGTTGTCGAAATTTTGTTTCTCAATTTATTGAACTTAGCAATGAAGTCTCGCATAGGTTCATGTGGCTCTTTTTTCATCTATGTGAGCTGAGCCAACAAGGCATGTGCATCTTCTACAGGCTTGAACCTAGCCACAAACTTGGTTTTGAGGGTATTCCAATCAATTATAGTTTGGGTCTAGAGATGGTAGAACCAATATGTAGCAGCACCTTATAGTGTTTGCACAAAAAGTCTTACTACCACATCTTCATGTTCCACCCCTAACATACCGCAAGCTATGCAAAAGGCTACGATGTGTTCATCCGAGTGGACTTTACCATCGCTATAAAACTTAGGAAAATTCTTCCTTGAACTTGTTGCAAGTATGAGGTGAACCAGTGTTGTCATTGATGTCAACATACTCATATTACATTGACAAGAAGGATTGGATGAGCTGTGTGTTGAGGATATTGAGAAAATTAGCCTCAGTCAGGAACAGTGAAGAACAGTAATGAGAAGAAGGCAAATATATTGGATAGGTTGAGAACCGGAGGATGCGGATTAAAGGGTTTGCAGATATGAGTCTTGAGATGCTTCAGTCAAGTTTTCAGAGGTCCGCATGAAGACCTGAAGAAGTTATGGCTGTCTGTGTGGAACCGGTTCCGGCAAGTGCTTAGAGGTGACAGAGGATCACAGAAAGGTCCGGTGAGGTCCGGAATTGTACAATCCTAATCTGCGGATTGGAAAGAGTGTTTGGGATGTCCTTGTGATGTGCCATCTCGAGCTGTGTATGATTTGGAGGTCCAGAAGTACCTCTTGCATTATGACAGTGGCGACAGACTGTGTTCTTGAAGTTCCGGATAAGGAGGATAAGAGATTTCAGTAAGTAAAGGAAATGCGGACGTACCTGGTCATTCAGGTAGGCTTGTGAAGGTTCTTGGATCATGTTGAGGTTGTGTTGTTGGTCCGCATTGATAATGTATGATTTGAAGGTCTGGAAGTACCTTCTACAGTGGCGACAGACTGTGTTCTTGAAGTTCCAGATGAGGAAGACAAGAGATTCCAGCAAGTAAAGGACGTGCGGATGTATCCGGTCATTCAGGCAGGCTTGTGAAGTTTTCTGGATCGTGTTGAGGTTGTGTTGTTGATCCGCATTGATAGTAGAGCCCGGAATTGAAGTTATTCTTCTGGATGAAGTTCTTTCTCTGTTTAGCCGACTGGATGAGTTGTTCATCCTGTGAATGTTCTTGTGGTGGCCGACCGGATGTGTTATTCATCTTGCGGATACTCTTATGGTTGTTTACCAACTTAGATGTTTGTTCCTAAGTCGATGTCTTGTATAAATAACGGTTTGTGAGTTCATTTCAAAGTGTGGATTGTGTGGATGAGTGTGGCATAGCGAAGAGAAGTGCGAAAGGCAGAGCAGAAGTTTTTGGGCTTAAAAGGAACTGATCCAGACATAGTAGAGATGTCATTCTCTAGTTCAAGATTGTGATTCTTATCACTTTGTAGACAGTGTGTCTCTTAGTAGGCAGTGGGCCTCTTGTGAGCAGTGTGCTCGGGCAGTGAGCCCTAATTGGCAAGTGCCATTCTTTTTCTTATTCTTCTAACAGAGAATAATCCTTGGGTTAATCACCCCGTGGTTTTTCCCTTAACCGGGTTTTCCACGTCAAAATCATGGTGTTCAATGTGTTGATGTTTATCTGCTCTTGTGTTTATGTATTATGCTTTCATGGATGATTAATTAATATGCTGTTAACTAACAATGAAGAATCAATTGTTTGAAAGAACAAGAAGTTTTATACAACTGATTCACCCCCCCCTCTCAGTTGTATGCCTTAAATCCAACAATTGGTATCAGAGCCAAGTTCCTCTGAAAGGAGCTTAACCGCTTGAGGAGATCCAGGATGTCGTCATACAAGAAGGATAGTCCGAAGTTTGATGGAACCAACTTCACTCTCTGGAAAGGTCGCATGAAGTGTCACTTGGAATGTATGGGAAAAGCATACTTGGCTATGGTCTCAAAACCATATGTACCTCCACAAGGTGGCTCGACAACTCTGAATGAAATCACAGAAGCAGAAAACAATCTGCGGACCAAGGAAGCTCTTCTAAGTGCATTGAATGACTCAGATCTCTCAAATGTTATTGACCTACCAACTGCATATGAGATTCTGACTAAACTGGAACTTCTGTATGAAGGAGATGAGTTTGTCAAAAGTGCAAGGTTGCAAAGTCTGAAAGGGAAATTTGAAAGATTGAAGATGAGAGATGATGAAAACATCACTACCTTTATGCCAAGAGTGAATGAGCTGGTATGTGGAATCAGAAATGCTGGTGGAACTCTAGATGAAAATGAGATTGTCTACAAAATCCTAAGATCCCTTCCTGCTGCCTACAAAATCAAGGTTGCTGCCATTGATGAATTCAGAGCCCACACAACTGTCACAAGAGAACAACTGGCTGGCAAACTAGCTGCATTTGAAATGACCGAGTTTGGAGATGATCCTCCCAAGACTGAATCTGCTTTCAAAGCCAGTGCCTATGTGAAAGGCAAACAGAGATTTGATCCGGGAGAAAACTCATCAAGGAAAATGTCATGGTATGATCAAGTAAGAAGAGACATGGAAGAAGAAGAAGCAAAAACAGCTCAACTTGAAGCCCTCATTGCAAAGAGACTACCAAGAGGATCCGGTAAGTATGAAGAAAAACTACCCTTTAAGTGTTTCAACTGCAATAAGATTGGTCATTTTACTTCAAGATGTCCGGAAAGATCTGCAAGGTCTAATACTAACAGACAAAGGTTTCAAAAGAATTGCTATTATGTTCATGAAGAAGATGACAATGAAGGAGTAACAGATGATGAATCAGAACTAGGAAGCAAATCCGGAAATGAGTGGGTGTTTATTGCCATCAAGGAAGAAGATTCAATACTCTCTGAATCTGTCAATCACAAAGTTGTTGAAAAAGCTTTGGCTGCTCAAGTGGAAGAAAAGGATGATTGGGTTATTGACAGTGGCTGTTCTCACCATATGACTGGTGACAAGAATAAGTTCTTGAATTTGGAAAGGTATGAAGGAGGAATGGTAAAGTTTGGTGACAATTCTGCTGGCAGAATCAGAGGCAGGGGAACTATTTCCTTTGATGGAAAGAGCAAAACAGGTAACGTACTATATGTTGAAGGATTGAAGCACAATCTTCTCAGTGTTGGTTAGTTAGTAGACAAAGGCTATGATCTCCGGTTCAAGAATGGAAAATGCAGAATCTTAACAAGCTCCGGAACTGAAATTGCATCCGGTACTCAGACAAAAGGTAATATCTTTCATCTGGTTGGTTCAAATAAAAGTTGTTTGTTTGTTCAAATTGATCAGAGTTGGTTATGGCATAGAAGAATGTGTCATGTAAATTTTGATAACATCATCAAGATAAGCAATACTCAGGCTGTAAGAGATCTTCCAAAATTGATGAAACCTACAAATAGTTTGTGCAAAGAATGTCAGCTAGGTAAACAAAGCAGAGTCTCTTTCAAAAGCAAAGATCAGTCTTCTACCGGATTGTTGGAATTAGTACATACTGATCTCTGTGGTCCGACAAGAATCAAGAGTCTGCAAGGTGATAGATATTTCATGTTGTTAATTGATGATCATTCCCGGATGATGTGGGTTACCTTTCTAAAAGAAACATCAGAAGCATTTGAGAAGTTCAAAATCTTCAAAGCTATGGTAGAGAATCAAACCGGATTGAAACTAAAGTGTCTAAGGTCTGATAGAGGTGGTGAATTTACATCTGGTGAGTTCATTGACTTTTGTGAGAAACAGGGTATAAGGAGACAGTTGTCTGCTCCTAAGACTCCACAGCAGAATGGAGTAGTTGAGAGAAAGAACCGGACCATCCAGGAAGCTGCTAGGATAATGATGTTGGAAGCAAATGTTCCTCAAATGTTTTGGAAAGAAGCTATCAGCACTGCAGTCTACACTCTAAATCGAGTTCAAATCAGAAACAACACCGGTAAGACCCCCTATGAACTCTGGTTTGGCATCACTCCTACTGTGAAATATTTCAGAGTATTTGGTAGCAAGTGTTATATTAAAAGAGATGAAGATCTAGGAAAGTTTGATGCTAGAAGTGATGAGGGAATTTTCTTGGGTTACTCCACTCAAAGCAAAGCATACCAGTGTTACAATAAGAGATTGAGGAAAATGATAGAAAGCACCAATGTGAAAGTTGATGAAGGAATTGAGAAACCTTCAAGATTTTATGAGTTTGATGAAGATGACCAAGACAGTGTTCAAGGAACTCAATCCTCTCCGGTGAGACAGAGTCAGCCTGATCCGGTAAATCAAGAAGAAGAGATAGGTTTGAATGAGCCTGATCAAGAAGCAGCAGTGCTGGATACTCCCAAAATTCCAAGGTATGTAAGACTGAACCACTCTGAAGATCAGATCATAGGTGACAGAAGCAAAGGTGTACAAACTAGAAGGAATGTTGCTCAAAATCAGGATGAATGTTGTCTGATTTCAAAGATTGAACCTAAAACAATAAATGAAGCCTGCAATGATGAGAACTGGACCAAAGCAATGGAAGATGAATTGATGCAAATTGAGAAAAATCATACTTGGGATCTTGTTCCTAGAACTAGAGACAGGAATGTAATTGGAACCAAGTGGGTCTTTCGGAACAAACTAAATGAAGCTGGTGAAGTAATCAGAAACAAAGCTAGACTGGTCTGCAAAGGCTACTCTCAAATAGAAGGAATTGACTTTGAAGAGACTTTTGGTCCGGTGGCAAGAATTGAAGTAGTCAGATTACTTCTTGCATTTGCTGCCTTCAAAGACTTCAAGGTATATCAGATGGATGTCAAGTCTGCCTTCCTAAATGGTGATCTGGAAGAAGAAGTCTACATTGAACAACCGGATGGATTTCAATTGTCTGATAATGATGATATGGTCTGCAAGTTGAAGAAAGCTTTGTATGGATTGAAGCAAGCCCCAAGAGCTTGGTATGAAAGGTTGGATAAGCATCTTGTGCAGATTGGATTCAACAAAGGTACTACTGACAGTAACTTATATTTCAAAATTGATCATGAAAACATTTTGATTGTTGAAGTGTTTGTGGATGATATCATTTTTGGAGGAAGAGATAGTATGTGCAAAACTTTTGCAAATCAGATGAAAAGTGAGTTTGAAATGTCTATGCTTGGTGAAATGAATTTCTTCTTGGGTCTACAAATTACTCAAACAAAAGAAGGGATCTTCATTTCTCAAACCAAATATGTGAAAGAATTGTTAAGGAAATTTGGTATGGAAGACTCAAAGCCTATGAACACTCCTATGGCAACCGGATGTAAGTTAAGCAAAGATGATGATTCTCCAAAGGCAGATTAGACAAAGTATAGATCAATGATTGGTGGATTGTTGTATCTCACTCAAACTAGACCAGATATAATGCAGGCTGTTGGTCTTGTGGCAAGATTCCAGGCTGATCCTAGAGAATCTCATGTTATGGCAATCAAGAGAATTTTTAGGTACTTGAAAGGAACAGTTGAGTATGGTCTATGGTACCCTAGAGATCCGGATTTCTCTCTTCATGCTTACACAGATGCAGATTGGGCAGGAGATGTGGATGACTGGAAGAGCACTAGTGGTGGAGCATTCTTTTTTGGGAAGAGATTGGTTTCTTGGTTAAGCAAGAAACAAGATGCAATATCTCTGTCTACAACTGAAGCAGAATACATTGCAGCAGCAGGTAGTTGCACTCAAATTTTATGGATGAAGCAGATGCTAAGAGACATTAAAGTTGACTATGAGGAGCCTATCACAATTTTCTGTGATAATTCAAGTGCAATTAATATTTCTAAGAATCCGGTATTGCATTCTAAGACTAAGCACATATCTATCAAGTTTCACTTTTTGAGAGAACAAGTAAACAAGGAAGAAGTCAGATTGGAGTATGTTCCCTCCAAGGATCAGATTGCAGATATCTTTACAAAACCTCTTCCCAAGGACTCTTTTGAATATCTCCGGGAGAAGTTAGGGGTCATGGCCCCTCCGGTGATGAACTAGGATGCACTGATGTGCATCAGTCCGGTGGATATCACAGTCATATCTTGTGATCCGGATTGATGATGGGGAGCTGCTACTAAGGGAGAGCAGCTGGTATGATTCTGATGTATTAGAATTGCAAGTATGAGCCCTTTTCCATTGATGTCAAAGGGGGAGAGAAGACATGTGAAAAACAAGTGGTTAATGATCAAAGGGGGAGCAGTAAAGGAAGATAAGACATGTGAAAAGTTGTTGTTGATAGGGGGAGCTGTGACAGAAAGGAGAAGTTCTTGTCTTGATGGTTTTTCACATCATATGTTGCCATCAATGACAAAGGGGGAGATTGTTGCAAGTATGAGGTGAACCAGTGTTGTCATTGATGTCAACATACTCATATTACATTGACAAGAAGGATTGGATGAGCTGTGTGTTGAGGATATTGAGAAAATTAGCCTCAGTCAGGAACAGTGAAGAACAGTGATGAGAAGAAGGCAAATATATTGGATAGGTTGAGAACCGGAGGATGCGGATTAAAGGGTTTGCAGATATGAGTCTTGAGATGCTTCAGTCAAGTTTCCAGAGGTCCACATGAAGACCTGAAGAAGTTATGGCTATCTGTGTGGAACCGGTTCCAGCAAGTGCTTATAGGTGACAAAGGATCACAGAAAGGTCCAGTGAGGTCCGGAATTGTACAATCCTAATCTGCGGATTGGAAAGAGTGTTTACGATGTCCTTGTGATGTGCCATCTCAAGCTGTGTATGATTTGGAGGTCCGGAAGTACCTCTTGCATTATGACAGTGGCGCAGACTGTGTTCTTGAAGTTCTGGATAAGAAGGATAAGAGATTTCAGTAAGTAAAGGAAATGCGGACGTACCTGGTCATTCAGGCAGGCTTGTGAAGGTTCTTGGATCATGTTGAGTTTGTGTTGTTGGTCCGCATTGATAATGTATGATTTGAAGGTTCGGAAGTACCTTCTACAGTGGCGATAGACTGTGTTCTTGAAGTTCCAGATGAGGAAGACAAGAGATTCCAGCAAGTAAAGGATGTGCAGATGTATCCGGTCATTCAGGCAGGCTTGTGAAGTTTTCTGGATCGTGTTGAGGTTGTGTTGTTGATCCGCATTGATAGTAGAGCCCAGAATTGAAGTTATTCTTCCAGATGAAGTTCTTGCTCTGTTTAGCCGACCAGATGAGTTGTTCATCCTGCGAATGTTCTTGTGGTGGCTGACCGGATGTGTTATTCATCTTGCAGATACTCTTATGGTTGTTTGCCGACTTAGATGTTTGTTCCTAAGTCGATGTCTTGTATAAATAATGGTTTGTGAGTTCATTTCAAAGTGTGGATTGTGTGGATGAGTGTGGCATAGCGAAGAGAAGTGCGAAAGGCAGAGCAGAAGTTTTTGGGCTTAAAAGGAACTGATCCAGACATAGTAGAGATGTCATTCTCTAGTTCAAGATTGTGATTCTTATCACTTTGTAGACAGTGTGTCTCTTAGTAGGCAGTGGGCCTCTTGTGAGCAGTGTGCTCGGGCAGTGAGCCCTAATTGGCAAGTGCCATCCTTTTTCTTATTCTTCTAACAGAGAATAATCCTTGGGTTAATCACCCCGTGGTTTTTCCCTTAACCGAGTTTTCCACGTCAAAATCTTGGTGTTTAATGTGTTGATGTTTATCTGCTCTTGTGTTTATGTATTATGCTTTCATGGATGATTAATTGATATGCTGTTAACTAACAACGAAGAATCAAGTGTTTGAAAGAACAAGAAGTTTTATACAACTGATTCACCCCCCCCTCTCAGTTGTATGCCTTAAATCCAACAGAACTATGAGGTAGTTCATGCAATGGCAGAGTTAAATTCAAAGGACTAAAAATATTACCCCATGGTATGCTAATTAAAGGGTGGGATAACAAACCTCTATAGAATCTGAATAGACAAAAATCTATTAGTACTAGAGCTAGAAGCTTCACCTGGTATAGGAGACCTGGCATTGGTAGGAGGAAAACTCCTAGTTCATTGAAGCCGAGGTTGTGGAGGTAAAAGACCAAAGTTACCTAGCTACATTAACTCAAATACAAGATCAATAATACCTTAAGTTCTCTTGCTTCTTGTATATTGTGAGTCTGCTAGAATGCAATGTACTCAACAAAGATTTTGAAACAACTTAAAACAATGGAAGAGGATGAAATTCTTCAACTCAAAGAGTGAGGCTCTAAGTTGCATGTTCTTCCCTAGTAGAGTCACCAAAAATTCTTGGGTGAATATTTTATTGTCAACTCATTGACGGCAAAATGGTTATATCAACCATAGTGTAATGACATAAATCTCTCCTCTCAGCAAGGGGAGGTTCCCTATTAACTATTACAAATTTATTTACACTAAAAACTAATTTTGGGTTGAAACCATGTCATCCATTTCTCTTTTTTCAGAAATGATGTTTACAATATAAAAGAGCACTTTCACAATATAGATCAAAATAACTAAGAAACCCACAAGAGCAAAAAGTCTATCATTGCTGCTTTTACTGATTTACAATTTAGAACCAAGTAGGATAAAGTGCAGCTTGAAGTCTTCACCAAATACTATGACAAAACATATGATCATAAAAGATAGCAGCAGCTCAAAGTCTCTCCAATATCTTTTACTCCAAAAAAAAAAATCACAAATCTGAAGATAATTATTGCAGCACAAAGTCACCAAAATTAACTTTAGAATATCTCCTAGATTATCCAAACTCACACTACAATTTGATCAAATAGATAAGATAGTATAAGGAAAAGGACATAAGAACAATTTCCAATACACCACAAGTTATTCCAATGCAAAGATTGAACGATCACTTGCTTTTCTATTCACTTGATAAAATATGATTTACAATTTGAACACAAAGTCTCAAAATGCTCTTCAGTTTGGCAGAGTTTCGCTTCAATAACTAAAGGATAAAAAATTACAATGGGGGGTCCTCTTTATTTATAGGAGAGACCAAGAGCAAAAATAGGAAAAGAACAACTAACTATGACTTATTCAACAAAGGACTCCTTTTTGATTTGGGACTTCCTATATTTTTGCATGTAATTACATATGGGAAAAGTACATGTAAATATGTCCAAAACTATTTCAAAAGTATATCTGAAAAATAAAAAATAAATTAAGTGATGAAAAAGTTGCTTCAACTTGCACCGCCTTCTTTCTTCATGTGGCAATCATACATGGTAAATGCAGCTTGCATCCCCAAACTATCCGGACTGACTGTGTTCTTGAAAATCATCCAGGCTCTAACTATTGCATCTCTAACTATTGTAATTGATTTTGCATGGCTAGTTAACATGGCCTTCAGATTGTCCAAAGTTAACTGGTTGTCAAGAATATTATCCATAGAAGCTACTAAAAAGGTTTTGTCCTCAAACTCCTTCTGAAACATATTCTCAAATTCTTGGGTCATCTCCTCTATAGAAAGAAATTGATTATCCTTTGACACCAAATTACATGGTAGCTCCTCCAACTTGTGTAAGAGACTAACTTCACTTTGGTCACTCAGCTTCCTTGCAGTTTCTAAGTCATTGATCAGATCTTTTAACACATGTCTCTGATATGTCAATGCCTCCTTAGTCTTGGTGTATGAATCCTGATTTGTAATAACACCAATTGATATCAAGGCACTTATTTTCAACTTCCTCATTTCTACCCACTTACATGACTCCGCTCCAAATGCACAATATCCTGAGAAATAGCATCAATCAAATCATCAAGTTCTCCTCTGACTTTTTCCATTTTGCTTGTTTTCTCAGCTACCTCTATAAGAAGAGAGATTCCTTGTGTGCGCATCCTTTCCAAATATTCTTCAACCACTTTTCCCTTGAGGTGAGTCTTCTTGGCTTTCTGAATGATAGGGTATTCCACAATAATAGCCTCAGGAGTCACTAATTCAGAGTTCAAAGTAAACTTCCTCACCACTACAGTCAATTGTTCTACCATTGCTTTATAATAATCTTTCATCTCTGTTTCTTTATCAAACTTTTGGATCAAAATATCCATTGCTAATTGCATGTCAATCTTTCCACTCTCATGGGTGATTTTTCCAAGTTCAATTCTAGAAATAGAGTAATCATTCATATTGAAGTTTTCCATGGTAGCATCCTGTGGGGGTCTTGCAATCTCCACAAATTTGTGCCCCTTATCTCCCAACACCCTAGAAAGAACTTTTGGCTTCTTCAAAGTCTTAACCTTGATGGGCACCATCTTACCAAAATCAAATTCATCTAGGGAGATGGCTTGTTTCTTTCTTTTGGGTGTATAAGCTGACAACCATGGAGGAAGCACAGAAGTACTCACATTTGGATCAGATTCCATTGTTGGTATGATAGGAACAACACTGGCAGTTGAAGTAGAAACAATAGGAGTATTAGTAAAAACTACACCTAACACATCCACATTAGAAATTTGCTTAGATCCCAATACAAAGTGATAAAAAATTGAAGAGTTCCCAATATCAAAAGATGATGAGGACAAACTAGGGATTGATTCAAAAGAATGGAGAACATTATCAAAAGCAACTTGAGGCTTATCAAAAATTGTTCTTGAAGATGATGGAGATTTAGAAGATGGAATGTTAATAGGCAAAATTGGGATATTAGGCAAAACAGACATAGGAAAAGAAATAGTTGCATCAGGAAGAGGAGAAAGGGTTTCAGCTTCCTATAGTACATCCCTCTGTGGAGACATAACTTCATCTTGCAAATCTTCTCATTCCACTCCTACTTAATTCTCTTGTTCCTCTCTTTCCTTTGAAAACCTATTCTCAACCTCCATCTGTTCTGTAGCCGGCTCATCAGTATTTTATTTTTCAACTTCCATTTCTTCTACCTCGGACTCTTTCTCTGCACCCTTAGACTTCTTAGACACAAATATGATCCTGAGTTTAGAAATTTTGGATGTACTAGGAGTATCACTTGTGTTTTTAGTTCTCATCTTGACCTTCTTACAAGTTTTCTCCAAAACTTCTTCTTCAGACCCAGTTATAAAATCCTTCAATGTTATGCCTTTACTTTGGAGCCACAAGTTTGTATTAGCTAATATAGGTTCAAACCTTTTCCTCAAAGAAGTCA
The DNA here is from genome assembly GCA_027924645.1 of Cunninghamia lanceolata. NCBI lineage: Eukaryota > Viridiplantae > Streptophyta > Pinopsida > Cupressales > Cupressaceae > Cunninghamia > Cunninghamia lanceolata. The sequence continues at coordinate 2,694,268 of BSBN01000992.1, forward strand.
ATTCTTTATGAGACCATTAGATAGGAGGAAGAGGAGAACCAACAATTTGTTGAGTGTTCTACCTAGGATCAATCAATTCTTCATTATCAACCATGTCTTCAAGAATATCAGCCAAGCTAAGATACTTAATGTTATCCAAGAGTAACTTGCTATGATCTAGTTTTCTAATATCCTCCTCTGTCCTTACGTCAACCCAGATGTCTTCAACCATCGGCTCATGAAATTGAGTCTTCCTTTTGATCTTATCCTTCACACCCCTGTAATCAAACCTTGGTCTCCATTTGAACTGCTTCATGGTCACTAACTACATTTCAGTCTCCATGGCTCTAGCCTTTGTGGTAGTTGACACTAAGTATCTACCAATTTAAACTAGGAATCTGAATCCTAGTTTCTTGAGTTCCCTTTGCTTATTATATATGACAATCATTTGTCTACATAACTCCATCAGAACAAGTTTATCTGAAGGAAACCTCAGCAACATATAAGGATAACCTTGGAAAAAGCCAACCATTAAATATGAGAAAGTCTAAAATTGTAAAAACATACACCCATAATCATTCAGAACTGAACAAGCCTCATTAGAAATTCTTCTCTGCTCTAACTAAGGATCAAAAAAGCACAGAAACACTACAAAGAAGGGATCATTCACCCTCCTAAAGTGATGGATAGAACCTTTCAATGTCAGTTGAGGATAGTATTGATACACAGGAACAATCCTTCTATCTCCATCAGATGTCAAACCTGGAAAGATTCTCATTGAAGCTGCTATATACACTAGATAGGAAGTCATATAGAACTTAAAAGTAGTGGACACCTTAGTCAATTGCTCATGTAGAGCATTGCTAATTTGTTCACCCCAAAAGATGGCTTGCTTACCTTAGAGTACAACCTTGATAAAAGGGTACATCCATTCTTGGAAAAGAGAGGAAGAAGCTAGCCCCCTTATCCTACTAAAAAAAGTTATGAGATCACCAACCTCCTCAATAAAATCACTTCTGGGAAAACTCCTTAGCCACCTGGATAAGTTTGACCTTGAATTCTTAAGCCACTTGGTCTTAATTGTCTTCTTAGCCTTCTCAGAATTCTTGTCATATTCTTTTTGAGCCTCAGCAAAATCTAGTTTCACAACTTCTGTAGCAGCAAGACACATGAAAACTTTATCAATGAATTCTGGATCCAATATGATGATCACATTGCCATTCGCATCCACCACTGCCTTAGTGTCTCTATTCTAGAACTGAGCACATTGAAGAACAAACTTTGTATTATGAGCTGCCACTGGGAAAGATGACACCAAGTGAATATTGCTATCAACAATCTTCTTCATTGCAGAACTAGGGTTATCAGACTTAGTTCTTTCCACAAACTCAACCATGTCTACATGGCCAATCTTCATATCTCAACTATCATCAACATTGGAGGAAATTGAGGTGACTGGAAAAACACCTTGATACTTATACTTCATTGCTTTCAACTTCTTTAGAGACAGCTCAGTCATTTGAAAAACTAACACCAGAAAGATGTCGATGAATAGAGCAAATCCATAAAAGAAGCTATAACAAAAATCCATGATCATGCAATTAGGGGAAATACTGGTAATCTGGGAAAATTGCATGTCAATGATCATGACTATTAGGATAAGTTTGGAAGGGCTAGAGTGCAAGTAGGTCAAAACAAATGGAGGAAAGTAGGCTCAGGAAAGTAAATTTGAAAATCTCCCAGAGTTAGAAAAATTTGAGAGAGTGAATGCATGGGTGGAAACATTTGCTACCCTTGCATGTATGAGATAGTTTATAGGTGTTAGGGTGGACAAATTTGCCAACCCTGCATGTAGGTTGAAATTTGTGTATTGGCGGTGATTTCTACTTCTTTTGCATATGAGAATAAGTTATCTCATGTTTGAGTGGCAAATTTTGTTGTCTTCACATGTTCGACGTAAACATCTTTTGTTTGAGCAGCATATTTCACCGACTTAGGATATGGGGTAGGTTTTGTAAGTTTTCTTTGTGTAGGGGCGGTAAATTTTTCCGCCCATACACATTGCATTGGAATTTCACTAAAATGCACAAGCGGCAGGTTTTATTGCTTGCACATATACTATCAAACGAGAATGGGGACACAAATGGCAATTTTTGCCAAGTTTATAAGTTTTGAATTTTAGGTCTCACCGTTACAATTTATCACGTAGGGATGATGAAATTCACCGTTCTTACGCGATACGAAGGTTTTGACAAGGTAAGGTTAAAACATAGTAAATTTATGCATACGACACAGTTTATCCAACACAAACTCTACACTTAGAATGAAAATCAACAACCATACAATTGATAAAGATAAAAATGTTGATAGCAAGCAAAAAGTGAATATTTAATATACAGACTAGGGTTTTGGTAACAATAACAAAGAAGTGATTCTTCAAATGTTTAAAACACAAACAAACCTTAAAAGAGAAACATGAACATGAGGGCAAAAAACTTACCTTTGATGAAAAACATGAAACCCTAGGCATTAAAATCTCCACAATTTGTCAGCAAGGAGTCCACACATTGGCTGAGGTAAGTGCAAGCAAGCTAGATGGAAGGATGAATGAAAGTAAAAAATAGTTTTAAAACATATTTAAAAGTTAAAACAAAACATAAAAATAAAACCAATCGCCACTCGAGTTAACTGAAGCAGCATTTAATACATGCTCTGTCGGCAAAATTCACCGACTTTGCATGTAGTAAAATGGATAGCATGTAATGACGACAATTTCTGGCACTTTTACATATAACTAGACAAAACAAGGAATGCATGGGTGGCAATTTCCACCGCCCTTGCATGCAGAAACCAAAAATAGATGCATAGGTAGTAAAATTTGCTAACTTTACACATGGATCTGAAAATTTCTCCAACACCTTTAAAAGGTCAAAAATTGATATTTTGATAAGCTTGCGACCTAGTCAAACTTCACAAATTTTGAGAAATCAACTAAGGGGAATGTCACAAGCTATTTAACAATGTCAGATGACTTCGTGTGAGGTCAAGAAAACTTGCCTCAATTTGTGAACTTAGAGTGTAGGCTGTGAAACGGATAAGTTTCATAGGAGTTGTCTACAAAAATGAGCATAGCTGATTTTGAGAACAACACACATATATTCTGCTCTTTCATCTTTGTGGTACCCTCTATCAACATCTCTACCTCTGTACAATGACTACTATCATCCTAGTAAATAATATCATCTTCTTTATCTCCATAATGGGAATCTCAACCTTCCTTCTCATTATAATGTTAGATACCTCTTCATTGACCTCTTGGGTTGCTCCTCTGTTGCTGCATCTTTCCCACTTTTAGTTGCATCTTTATTCTTTCTCTCTTTGTCATCTCTTCCTTTCCTCTTTCTTTTGGTTTAGCATCTTTTCTACGGTGAGTTCCAATTGGTAGGCCTCATCTATTGTCTAGATATTCCACATACATTACTCCCCATGAATGGATTCCCTCAATCCATTGATATAATTTTCCATCGTCTTATCCCTCTTCATGGTTCCCTAACCTAATTGTTAGTTGGAAGTACTCCTCAATGTAGTCCTTCACAATCATGTTTCTCTACTACAAATTATGTAGCCCCTTCAATAGTTTTGACTGGTAATTTGCTAGAATGAATTTGAACTTCAACTTTTCCACCATTTGGTATTTAAACTTCCTTCCACCATATCATTGCATGACCTTTCAGCTTAGTCTTCACAAATTTCACCTTATTTGGGTTCATAATATCCTCATAATAAAATGCTCTTCTCAATTGGTGATCTAGTCTATTTACTCATTAGGGTCCAAATTCCCAAAATAGTTCAAGATGTCTAGTCTAATCCTCTTTCTAATGTCAGTTATGTCCTTCAGCTTCCTTTCTTCCTTGTCCTATTTGCTTCCATTTGATTCAAATCTAGGATTTTCCTCCTACTCTTATTCACTCTCTTCAGCCCTAAGGTTGGGACTCCTTCTGCGGTCCTATTCTAATACATCCATTGAGTTTTGCATAGCCTTCAACATCTCATACATATCCTCCATTCTTCCTACAACATTGATAATACCTCTCCCTCTCTTTTGTAGCATCTTTATGAGAAATGGGTTGGTGATCTATCCACAATTACCCCTTATAAACTACCTCACAGTTAGTGCTCTGTCTACAATCCTCTATGGACTACCATAGCTCAAACTTTATTTAATTCTTGCAAAGTACAAATATCAAATACATTGTGCCTCAATTATTTATGCCTTCATTTACCTAACATCACCACCATAATTTAAATTTTAATCAAACTCATTCTTAATAAATTGTATCAATCAGGTGAGCTCACATCCACACCCACACTCCAACAATATTCCTATGATCCAACCTTAACTTTGATACCAAATTATGCAGTCATGGTAGGAGGGTCTAATTAAGGACTATCTAGCCATGTAGCCAACAACAATAACACACACAAAAATTTGCTTAAAACAACACAATATACTCATTAACATAAAATTACACAATTGTCTTTGTGTTTACAACCACATAGCTTGCCATAATGGGCCCTCTTACATGCTAGGCCACAACCATTTGATCATAACAAGATTACACAAATGCACAGTCACCTCACAAGCTCCCTACATACACATAATCACTAAACTATGGAAAAACTACTTCCAAAACTTACTGCTAGATGCATAATGATAAAATGTACAATATATTTTTAAAATTCTACCACTACTCTACTGTAATAACATCATCTTAACACCCTATATTTTTCCTCAAACTTAATTCTACATCATACTCCTAGTACTTTTACCCAACCTCTTAGACCTCACCCTCACTGTCAAAACTCACACTTGAACATTCTACCATACCATGTCTTCTTCACTTACCTTCTAAAAATATCAACCAATTATATATAGCATCCCCAAGTCGACCAAATGATCTGAATCAACCAAAAGATGATGCAAACCTTGAAACCACAAGAAACATGTCACCAACTTGTTATAACAAACTTACAAATTCCAGTGGATAAACAGTGGAGAATCTTTACATGGTGCCCAACATACATTCACAAAAGTTGATGCAACCTTATAAAATATTCATCCTTTCCACCACAAACTCAAAACAACCCTCCACAAGTAGAAACAATCCCATTGAACACAACTGTCAAACTGTAGATGTTCTCAAGCCAAATTATGAACTTATACTCATCAAATCATCTTCAAGTTTTAACAACAGATAGAATAATAAATAGAACTACTATCAAAACCATATAAGCCAATTACTTAATGTATAATAAATAGAACTGCTATCAAAACCATAGGAAACCCATGCACCCTAAACACTTCTCCAAAAATATATTTCCACTTGACATGCTTTGAATTTTGAAGGAATAGCAAAGAAGTATGTCTACTTAGTTAGACTATCCTAATAACATAAATACAATCTTTAACATGTACCCTGGGGACGATTGTGATGAAATCCATTAATATGCTTTCCCACTTTTGATTTGGAATAGGCAATGGCTGAATTAGACCTACTAGAAAGACATGTTTTGGTTTGTTTTGGTAATAGATTAAGAATTCTTTGATATGTTTGATGACATCCTCCTTTAGGCCCTTCCATTAGAACCTTTCTCTAATTTTCCTATAGATCTTGTAGTATCCTAGGTGTCTTTCTATAGGTGCATCATTAAAACCTCTTAAAATCTTCTCTTTGATTCTAGATTCAAGAACTAAGAAGATTCTACTTATTTAACGAATGAGACCATTTTCTACTAAAAATCTATCATCTCTCACATTTTGATCAAGAAGGTTTGTAGAAAATGCATTTTTAACTTATTTTTCCATAATAGGTGCCTTCTAATTGGTAGAAATAATAGAAGTAGAACATAGAGTAGGCATCCTAGAAAGAACATTAACAACTACACTCCTTTTTCTTTTCATGTACTCTATGTCAAAATCTTAAGTTTGGAGCTTTCTTGCCCATTTTTGTTGCCTGCCATTTAGGTCACATTAGCTAAGGAATAACTTCAATTTTTTAGATATGTATTCACCACAAATATTCCACACACCAAATACTATCTAAACTTGGAAAAAGCATGCATGATAGACAACATCTCTTTGTCATAGATAGAGAATTGTTTTTCTTATTTTTTTGTTTCTCACTTTAAATGTCATTGGATACCCCTTTCATACTAAGATATCTCCAATTCCCTCTCTTGAAGCATCAAACTCAATAAAAAATAGGTGTGAGAAACCTAGGATAGAAAGAATAGGATATGAACTCATTATCTCCTTAAGCTTATCCAAATCTTCCTGTGTTGTTTCTATCCATGCAAAATCTCCTTTCTTTTTCATTTAAATCAAGGGTACCGCTATTTGTGAAAACCCCTGATTAAATCTCCTATAATATCTACAAAGGTGAAATAAGCCTCTTAATTGTGTCAATGTGTGCATTACATGTCTTGGATCTTGTGTTGATCCACCTAAACACCTTAAGCACTAATAACATGGCCTAAGTACAAAATATTTGTCACCCCAAAATTGCATTTGTATTCCTTCACAAAGAGAGCCTATTGCTCCAATACACCAAGGAATATGTAAATCAAAATGATCCTCTCAAGTCTTGTTGTAAGTCGATATGTTACCAAAGAAAAAGTTAAGACATTTTTCTTAATTGATTACTAAATACTTGATTCATGCATGACTAAAAAGTAGCTAGAGTGTTTTTCAAAATAAAAGGCATGACCAAGAATTCAAAGTGCCCAAAATGAAATCTAAATGTTGTTTTTTGCACATTCTCATCCCTCATATGGATTTGATGGTAACCTAATCTCAAATCAATCATTGAAAAATACACAACTCCATGCAACTCATCCATTTGCTTATTGATCTTGGGAATGGGGTACCTATTTTTGATAGTATTCTTGTTTAAAACTATGTAGTCAATACACATCTACATGGTTCCATCTTTTTTCTTCATGAGAACCACATAGAAGAAAATGGACTAGAGTTGCACCTAATTTTCCAAGAGCTCTTTTATGGCTTTCTATATCTCTTATTTGTACATTGTTGGATGTCAGTAAGAAGTAGTCCTGATCAACTTCGATCCTGACTTCAACTCTATGATGTGTTGGAACCCCCTATCAAGTGTTAATCCTAGAGATAAATCATTAGATACATCATCATGCTTATCCAAAATATTTTAAATATCAATATGATAGGTACATTACTTAATTATGGATGAACTCGAAGGAAACACCACACAACTTGTTTCCTAATAAACTTGTCATTTATAGAAAGTCCTCTCCATTCTTTTGTCTATAGCCACTCATGGGGTTCCATTATAAATCCCTCTAATAACCACATGGTTCTCTTTAGATTTAAACTTAAGCTCTATGGATTGATAATCATGTGAAAATGCACCAAGGTAATGCAACCATTGTAGACCCAAAATGATGTTAGTTTCTCCTAACTACACAAATAGACATCATCACACACCTTATGATCTACCATGGCTAGCAATAAAGCCTCATATTTAGCCACATTGTCGGTACATTGAAAACCAAGATTAAATATAGAATTTAAAAGACTTTCTCTCTAGGGAGATCAAGACCACTCCATCTCCTTCTCCTTCTTTAGGGCATGCCCCATCAAAGAACATTATCCATATACCATTTAGTGATGAAACTTCATTCCTTGGACTTTCTAATAACTTTTCCTCCTCTACTTCACCTCTAAAGTTTTTCACATCCTTATCAATGTAGCACACTTCTGGTCTCTGCTCTTCAAGCCCATAAATTACATTATGAGCTCTCTTCTCTTTGTCCAACCTTATTTCCTTTCCATTTATTGGTATGATGGCATATGATGAACCCATTTGAATGCTCCCTTTAATGGTTGTTCTAACCATTGTCTAGACAACAACACACCATATTAGGAAGGGTAATCAACCACAATTATATCCATTTTTTTGTATTTAGGATGAACAACTAGTATGAAATAAACATTATTAATCTTCCTAATGATGCGAGTTTTGCTAGAGTCCATAGCATAACACTTGCCAAAAGATTTTGTAACTTTTAAAACAAGTTGATTCATTATATCGACAAACATAAACTTTACAAGAAGCACCCAAGTCAATCATACAATTACTTACCAATTTATTATGAATAGATAGTGTTACATAGAATGCATCTACAAGAGATGGAATTCTACCAAGGGTAGATCCTAGATATAACCCTAGACTATCAACATAATCTACCTTATTGTAAATTGATGGAATTATGGGAATCTCATCAATAAGAGCTAGAGCCCTATTTTTATGCTCTACTATTCTCATGGCTTCCATAAGAGGCACCTAAACTTTGATTTAGCTGAGGACTTGGGCCATGTCCATATGAACATATTTTGGCATGTGAGTATTCAATGGAATGGTGTTAAGTAATGTAGAAGGAATATGACCAGCAACTACTTGCTCAACATGTTCTTGTTTAACTCCTTCCAAATTTTGTGGAGTTTGGATCTTCTTAAGAGTTTGTTGCATTTGATTTACCTCAAACACTTTATTTTTTTGGTCAAGCTTATCAATACTTTAAGATAGTATGCTTGCATTATTATCTTTGGTCATAGTATGACCTTTAGTATCAAGTTGAGCTTTCTATCCCTCTTATTTTTATTTTATAAAAATACCCCTTGTGTTGCCATATCCATTATTTCCCTTTTGATCAACTTTACTTCTTAGGTTAAAATTACTCTTGACCCTATTAATAGCTTGTATGGTCAAATATTTGATGTCATCATTAGAAGGCCTTCTTATCATAATCTTATCCATAAATAAATCCACATTATTCACATAGAAGCTGCCTTCATCCTCATCTGAAAACACTTATTGGTGGTCAGAATTTGACATACTTATTCTATCTTCTACATCTAACTCAGGTCCCAATTCATCATTAGAAGAATACTATTCACTTCTACAATACCTTTTTAGATCCAACATGTTAATTTCTTGATTTTCCTAATCATATGTTGATTCTTGACCAATATCTTCAACTCGTCATATTCAGTATCATTGTTCAACAATGATAAAGCTATAACACATTGTGAGGGAGAATAAGGCATTCCACATGCATGGAACCATGGTAAGTCTTCAATCGTATTGATTCCAATCCCTTTGAGAGAATCTAGTGTTCCTTGTTAGTTGGTCCTCTAAGATCTAGTGCAATAAGCTTACCATTTTTCTAGTTAGTATTGTAGGCCTTATCAAATAATCTAGTTACTCTTTCTTGCCTGCCCTGATTGTGTCTCTCATTTAGTATTACCTTTTCATTCTTAGCTACCTTATAACTTAGTTCCTTTAAGGCATGCATTACCTTAAATCCAAGTTGTATTCAATTTCACCTAAGATTTAACGCTCTGACCTTTATCATGAGGTAGGGTCCTTATATCACTTCTCTTTGAAACCTTACCCAAATCCCTTTAATTACTTTCAATATTTGCAACAATCTAGTAGGCATCCCTTAGTGTTTGTGGATATTTATCTCACAACAAATATCCGATATTTGCATCATAAGCATTGCAATATAATACCAAGCACATAGACTCATTAGGTCTCATGTATGTAGGAATTTTAGACATAAGTCTAGAAAATCTAGCATTGAAATTAGACATAGATTCATTTGAGCCCTTAAAAATATTTGTGAATTCATTGATGATAAACCTAGGCTATGTCTTGTCTCCATATTGTTCCCTAAAACCCTCTAAAATTCAACCTAGGATTCAATGGTCTCATTAGGAAGACTCTTATTCCACTCCCTTACAATGTCATCCAAAGACTAAACAAACAATTTCATCAACACATCTTCATCCTCAATCTCATAGTCATCAATTAAATTGTTGAATGCTCTGAGGTGATCATCGCCTGAAACAACATTATTCCACTAAAATTTAGGAATCTTTTCTCTAACCTCTCTTGGAACAAGGTTTAGATATCTAGGATTAGAGGGGGTCTCTCAAAGATATGTCTTCTATTGTTTCTAGGCTCTCTACGGAGTCTTCTTCTGTCAACAAGATTTCCTAGTCATCTTCTATTCTTATGATCAACATTTCTTAGATTTTCAAGTCTAATTCTCAAATCTTATTGGGATGTTCTCTCAACCTCTAATCTATTAAGTTGCATCCTCAGGTTGACTATCTCTTGGTTGAGGTCTTCCCTTGATCTCCATGGTTAGTATCTACTAAAACCCTATCATCCTCATGCCTTTGATGATTCCCTTGGTTAATTATATCTTTATACCAATAAGAGATGTCATCCTTATCCATAGGTAGGGTTGTAGGCCTATCATAGAGAATATTTCTCCTTAGATTCATTTCACCTTTGAATTCTTCATTTTTACATGCTTCTTCTTCTCTTTTCATCCTCATTTTCATGATACCATTTACAATTCTTTGGTATTTAGGGCCATGTCATTCATCCTCATTAGTGGGTTTATCATTTTGATACCCAGTTTAGTTCTTTGGTACCCTATGATCATGTATATTAGCTTCAAATTAAAAAGAATGAGAAACAAAAGATTACCATTATTCTTCATTTTTCAAATATTGTGTTATTTAAGATCCAATTCACTAGCTAGCTTCTTATTAGGATTATTTCTAAATATTGACCATATTCCATCCATCTTGATCTTATAGAGTATATTTTGGATTTATAGCACAGCTTCTATTCTTCAAAGAACAAGAATTTGAAAGATGAAACAAGGTGATTGAAAATAGTCACAATTTGTCAACAGAGTCACCACCTCACGTAGTGAGGAAAGTATTTTGGGGCAACAAGATTACCCACTTAAAAAATTTCTTGAATGCAATTTACTTCACAAATCCATCAATTGCTTATGAATCTAGATAAGACTTGTTCTAAATCAGTAGCCAGTAGAGTCGCCAATTTGTTGGTGACTCAGATGGAAAAACTTTCTTGGCTGAGGTACAAGGTTTTCAATAAATGATGGTCTAGCAAAGACAACAATTGAGTTGTTCCCTAGTAGAGTCACCAATCTATTGGGATTTTTCTTGCAATCCTTAATTCTAAGGTATTCACCACAATATCTAGCCATAGGGACCAAATTACTTTAGATAGAGGGAGGAAACCCATGATCAAATCAAGGGTAAGAAAAAATCAACTAACAAGAGAGTGGATAGACCTCCTCTACACTTTGATCCTTTCCAAGCTTGAGAGGGTATTCCCAAAGATATGTGAAGGATGAAAAGAACTAATTAATTATAAGGAAGTGTAGACACCCAAAATTGACCTTTTACATCATTCGTCAATTTCTTGCATTTTTTACCATGTCATATGTTGATTTTGTCTAGCACATTTGTCTCAATCATCTATTTTCCTCTAAACCATCCATTTCTATAATTAATTAAATAAATTATATTTATTTAATTAATTTAATCTAATTTCATCTAATTTCATCTATGTTCTTCTATTTTCATCTATAATAAATAATCTTTAATTATTTAATTATCCCATTATTCCTCTAAAATAAATAAAATCAATATTTTATTTATTTATCTTGTCATCATGCACATAAATTAAATAAATTTATTTATTTAATTTATATTGATTCTTCCAATTTTCTAAATTTAGCTCTTTCCTCTATCATTTAAAAATAAATTAAATAAATTTATTTGTTTAATTTATTTTTATCTTATCATTTCCCTCCCTTATCACATTCTTCTATGTGTGCAAGATAGGTTCTATCCTAAATCAAATACAAAAATGATTTAATTGGTTCTAAAATCAATCATTCACATCATCCAATCCTTAAAATAGAAAAGCATCCTATTTTAAGAAAATTAATCTTACCACTACCAACAAACCAACTAAAATCATTTAATAAAAGCTTTTCCTATGGACATATGTCTTGTTCATCCAAGCTTCTTGTTTAATCTCAACCATTCACATAGCCACCTAATCTCTACCATTGATCAATCTTAGTTGAGAGCTATATAAACACCTTCTCACCTCATTCCATTTAATCCCACACAATCTACATAGCATCCAGATTATCATCTCATGCATATTGAATCCATTGAGCACTTTGAGCATATCATCTATCATCATGGAAGCTTTGACAACTATGGTTATTTACTATTGAGAAGCAATCCACATTACAACCAAGGAATCAATACAATCTAGGTGACATTGTTCTTTGATTTTTTTCATTTTGTGTCATTTAGATGGATTCTTTGAAGGTGGTAAGATTGGGTTTTGATTGTAATGCTTGATCTTATCAACCCAATTTATCCTACTAACACATTCTGGCATGCCTAGTGGGACCCATGTCCTTGATTAATCTTTTCATTTGAAAGTTGTTTTGAAGTTTAGATACGTAGAGCACATTTGATTCGTAGAGCATCACTTTTGCATGGTCCTAAATCGTAGCTAGTATGTAGAGAATTGCATTCGCATGATCCTTGGTCACCTTTGGTTCACAGACATTCACTTTTGATCGATAGTGGATCACCTCTAGTTATCTAGGGTTTATTCATATTTTTCTATTTTTTGCAGGGTTTTCTAGGATTTTAGTTTATTTCTTTTGTGTCTGATATAGGTTGCAAGCTAGTTTATTTGATAACCCTAAGGGTTTTTTCTCATCCTCAAGCTAGTTTATTTGGGGTTTGATTTGTGTTTGACCTAATCATAGCATATAGTGGAATCTTTTGTTTTGATTTGCAGATTACATGATTCAAACTCAAGCAATTCATCTTCTACGGTTATCAGAGTTTTTAATATTTGCCTTTTGATCATTTATCTCACCCTAGATTTTGAGCTTTTATAGATTTCACAAGATCCGAGCACCTTTGGTGAATAGTCAGTCGCATCTGCACAATCCTCGATCACCTTTACATTATACAGACTCGCCTTTGAGTGGCAGGCAGTCGCCTTTGGTAAAATTTTCATTGCATTTGATTTGCAAATAGTCACATTTGATTTCTATTCATTCGCCTTTGGTTTATACTATTGCAAATTGATTTTGTTTGGTAGCTAACATTTGTCATTGTAGCATCTTATCATTTTGTTGAAGAAAGGTGGATCTAAAACTACTGACAAATCTATTTGCAAGATCGATCGGTCAAAGACTCATCATATTTTTCACTAATTTAGGAACATTTGGTTTTGGTGCTTAAAAAGAACCTTGTTTGCTCCATGTTTGTTTTATCTTTTTTTTTTCTTGTTGTGCATGTTTGTAACCTTAAGCTAATAACAAAAGTATCCTCTCCCCTTGCCTATCACATGGATCTTGGGTGCAAGAGAACTTGTTATTATCTTTAGAGAGGCATGTCTTGGTGGGAAAAGAGGTACTCACCCCAAGGGAATGACCTCAAGTAGTGCTTTCATTCAATTCACTATACAAAATAGGATAAGGTGAAAGCCAAGTCCAAACTGGTATCAATGCTTACCGTATAGTGCTAGTTTGAAAGGAGGTGTACCTAGCATATTTGAGACTCCTAGTAGAGCTAGTTAGAGCTTTAAGTGGCTTGCTGGATGCATGTAATGTGTCGGTCCCCTAAATATTCACTAGAAACCATTTGTTTAGAGGCCAAAATCCCTTTTACTTGTTGATACAGGAGGTCAAACCTTTGAAGCTGCCCTACATGTACTATTCGTTGTAGAGACAAAAATTCCCTCAGTTCACATGATCTAAAGGGTAAGAGAAGTTGGTGTGCCCATGCTATTGAAAGTAAGGAATACTAAGAGGGGGGGTGAATCAGTATTCCACAAAACCACTTGATAAATTTATTAATCCAATTTCCAAAATTAATAACATAAAGCAAAACAAGCATAAGAGTAGCAACCATAAAGACATAAGACATTGACACTAGGATTTTCACGTGGAAAACCCAAAGAGGGAAAAACCATGATGAGTGTTAGCTCACAATATATTATAATAGCTCAATATTGGATTACAAGAAGGCTCACTGCCTTAGGGCTCACTTCCCTATGAAGAAGTACTCACTACCTAGAGAAAAGAAGAAAGAAGAAGGATTGACTCATTGCCAGAGGATGAACTACTGTTGATGCATCTGCCACATGCTAGATCATAGTTCCATTGAAGGGTCAATACATAGATTCAAAGGTCTTCATTTATTTTGCCTTGGTTCTCAACTTAACTACATTCAACTTTTCTACTCTAAACTCTGCTCATACTCTTTCACACATGAATTCACACCCTGCACATCACATCACCACATCCCAACAATGAATTCGAATGAATATATATATTCGCTACAAGATTTAACTCATAATCAAGTCAGCAAGCAAAACATAAACTGTGTACACAAATATACTACATCTTGTCAGCTTGAACTTATGTACAAACTATAATACGGACCAAGCCAAACATATAATGATCTACCTATAGGTAGGCACAAATCATACAACAACTTAGATTTATTCCTTAAACAATATATCTTCTCCCCATATGAATTTTTCATGCCTGTCGGCCTATCTCTTAAGAGGACACTTAACCAATTCAACTGTCACTTCACTGCTTTCACTGCGGATCATGTACGACTCTAAGAATCACATCCAACACTCATCTTTGACCTCTTAACATGTCATCAGAACTGCAAGACAAAGTATGCAACTGTAGAGGAATGTGGACCCTTTTTCTTAGGCACTGTGCACTGTTCCTGTCTTAACTGTATTCACTCGGACTTAGCTAAATCATGGTATGTCTTCCGAAGATCTTCAGACCTTGTAACCTTAGATATTTCACCTTCAAGTAACTATGAACAACATACCTAAACCACATACCTTGACTATCAACTGCGGAGGAATACCACTTGAGTCTGCTACTAACTCTGTGCTGTCAATACTTAGCCATTCTGCCTTAGTCTTTTGTGTTTGGACCAGATCCTTGTGTGCAGGCTATTTCCAAGTTGAGTTCCCAATCACCCTTAGTTCTACCATGCTTTGTTTGCCTTGTTGCCATCAATGACAACATTACCCAATTAGCAGTGTCTCTTGACTATGTTGCCAACAATCTCCCCTTTTGGCATTGATGGCAACACTTAGTGAAAAATATGTATCTGCTCCCCCCTTACTCTATAATCCTTCTCCCCCTAAGGTGTTTGCCCATTTTTCACTAGTCTTCTTCTCCCCCTTTGACATCAATGGAAAAGATGTATGTACAAGAGTCAAAATTGTACCAAAACTACAAAGAAAAACTTCATACTTTGCTACATATGTACACATACAATACTTCAACTCAATTAGTTGTCGGTGAAAATACACAATCTTTAATTGTGTAATCTCTTCATCCCATCTGATCTTAGCTCTTTCCAAAATTTGAATGTGAGTGTTTATTATAAAGATTGATTCTTCTACCTTTTGGACATTAGAATTTGTGTCAATTTGTGAAGTTGCCTGTGCTTTTGCTACAATACTGATCAATGAGTCTAACTTAGGACTAATGAGTTCTCTCAATTGAGAAATTTTGGTTTTACTTGATCCCTCTTATTTACAATATCACTTAACTCATTATGAATATTAATTACTTGTATTTCTTTTCTGCTCATTGAATCAGCTACTGGAACAAATGATTTAGAAATATTTATTAGCTATTGTTTTAGATCCTTTACCTTTTCTTCTAGCTCTTTAGTGGCTACCGGTCAAGATAATCAAAATTTGTATAGGTCACTTGCTTCTTCGATAGAACTCTATATAGCTTTCATTTTATTGTCCAGTAGAGCTTTATCATTCATTGTCATAGTCTTCAACTCTTTTAGTTTTTTATCTTCAAATTCTTGTCTTACTTTTGTCTTAGCAGATTTCTAAAAAGATTCAAAATGCTCACTTATAGAATTTATAATTCCTTTAAGTTGAATTATAGAAGACAAAGAGGTGTCTTTATGATATGATGTCATCATCTTCTCCATAATGTTGGATGCCTCACCAATCAATTCACTATCCTACATGTGAGACTTCAAGATTTCTTTCTGTGCCTTTGCCTACACAATTGATACTAGTTTAAATTTCTAAATTGGGGACATTAAATCTAGATTTATTGGACCTTGCAAAAATCTGGGTTCATTTAGGACTTGTTTCTCTTTGTCCAAATTTTTTTGATTGACTTCATAGTGTCTCTTGATATATCAGAGACTTCTTCTTCTTGATTTAGCTTAGGAGCATCTAAATCCATAGCTGCATTTCCACCATCTCTTTGTTTCGGTGAAGTTTCCTTGTCTTGTTTCTCTTCTTGATCATCGACTTTCTCCATTCTTGTCTTGTCACTTGTTTGTTGTTTTGGAGATAGACTAGTCTCAATAACTATAGCAGGGGCCACTTTGTCAGCTAATCCTTGATCCAAATTCACTTCCGGAAGATTTGTTACATTACTGTCAAAGATTGTTGGGAGATGAAATTGTCTTAGCACTCTCAAGATGATTTCTTCAGTCTCCTTTGCTACTCTTTCAATGTCGCCTCTCATAAGAATGTTCATTCTCCTTTTTGTTCTAAATTCATTTTTAAGAGCTTTAGAGATCATGTTCTTTTCTTCTGGGGTGATCTCTGGACATAATCTAACAAGTGTGTGCTATCTAATTTCAATATCCTTGGCCATGACAGTTTCTTTCCTTACATACATAATGTTGATGAAGAGGGTAAATCACAAAGCACACAACAATAGAAATTGAACACAGAGAATAGAACTTTCTTTTATTGATTTGGGCAACTCATTACATTATAGAAGCTCAATTACAATCAGAGGATGAATCATCTACCAGCTGCAACACCTTACAGCCTTCCCAACCTCAAGACTCTAGAATCTTCATCCTTCTGTAACCCCAAATCAGCTAGGGTTTCTATTTTCCCACCTATTCTTGACTCTACACTTGCCCCCTCTTAACTCTACTACTACCCAGGGTTCCCAAAATAGTCATAAATAGCACTTTTGGTCACCTCCAGCTAAACTTTGAAATTTGCAACTCCCTCCAAAACTAGGTCAACTTCCGGGAAGCATAACTTTTGATCCGAGTGTCCGATTGACGAACCATTTTAAGTGCCAAAAAGATTGCGATGTGAACTATAATGCTGGAAATCCATAAATGGATTTCCATCAACTTTTCAGGATGTTATGGGATGTTTTAGTACCTCATATCTCATTTCAAAAATTTTCAGGGGCTTTTCAGAAAATAAAAACTTTAATATCTTTCAGCTCACAAATGATCTTTGCCTAATTTCTTCGTCAAAGGTCTTATATTTCCATTATGTAACTTTCTGTAACTTTTTGCTTCAATCTGTGCCCAAATGCAAACTTTCCAAAAATAGCAGGTACACTTTCCAAAATAGGCAGGTTGCTATTTTTAGTAGTTTTGGAAAAACTGAAAGTCCTACATCATTATTTTGGATATTGTGGAACCAAAAACACTAATTATGGAAAGAAATGAAAACAACTACAATGATTTTGAATTATCTTCTTTTTGGGTGATGCAAGATTGCCCTTACACCACTAGATGCTCCTGCATCAGACACCTAGGGTAATTTGAGAAGTGACCCTGTCACGTCTCAGATGTTTGTGTGAGGAAAACCCAAATGGTCAACATCTGCCTTAGACAACCAAGAAGAATCTTCAACATGCCTTCCTTTCCATTTTACCAGATATTCTTCAAATTGCTTGTTCCGAGTACTTCTTCCCACATGACTATCCAAGATCTCTTCTATCTCCTCCATTGAAGTAGATGCTAGAATACTCCACTGCGCTTCTGTTGGTCCATCCTCTATTCCACCTTCATGATATTCTGATAAATCACCAATGTTGAAAATAGGGGAAATATTGATCCCACTTGACAGCTCTACCTCATATGCATTTCCTGAATCATACTTCTTCAGGATTCTGCATGGTCCAAATTTCTTTATTTTTAACTTATTATATGTTCCAATTGGTAACCTTTCTTTTCTCAAGTGAACCATGACTTCATCTCCTACCTAGAACTCCTTATACCTCCTTTCTGATCTGCCTTCGCCTTGTACTAAATATTCATCTTATTAATGTGCCTTCTCACCTCTTCATGCAAATTCTTTAGATGTTCTGCAAAGTCTTCGGCTTCAGCACTTGTCTTTTCTCCTTTGTCCAGCTTCCCTAACTCAGAAGCATTTCTCAGACTATTGCCATATACAATTTGGAATGGTGATTTACCAGTACTCCTATTGACAGAATTGTTGTAAGCAAATTGTGCCTGTGGTAAAATCAAATCCCATCCCTTAGGCTTATCTCCTACTAAGCATCATAGTAGGTTACCCAAACTCCTATTCACCACTTCCGTCTATCCATCAGTCTGTGGATGGTGTGCAGAACTGAACTTTAAATCTATCTTCAACTTCTTCCATAATGTCCTCCAGAAATAACCAACAAACTTGGTATGCCGATCTAAAACTATGCAATTTGGTAGACCGTGTAATCTCACCACCTCCCTGAAAAATAACCCTGCAATATGAACAACATCATTAGTCTTCTTGCAAGGAATAAAATGTGCCATCTTTGAGAATCTGTCCACCACCACAAAAATAGAATCACATCCTCTCTGTGTCCTTGGTAAACCAAGAACAAAATCCATACTAATATCATCCCATGGCTTCTCTGGTACATGTAATGGCTGATATAGCCCTGTATTATGATTGGTTCCTTTTTCCATTTGACACACTCTACAACTATGCACAAATTTCCTCACATCCTGTTTCAACTGTGGCCAATAATAATTTTCACCAACAATAGCAATGGTCTTATCTCGACCAAAGTGTCCAACCAATCCCCCACTATGCTTCTCCTTAATCAGGTTCTATCTCATGGAACTACTTGGAATGCACAACTGGCTTCCTCTAAACAACATGCCATCTTGGATAATGAAATCCAACCATTTTGTCTTGTCCAAAGTAACAGGTTCCAGACAATCTTTCCAAGCCTCTGCAAAATCTAGATCTTCAAGATACAAACTTTTGAGCTCATTGAATCCAATAACCTCTATCTTCATTTCTGTCAACAAATTTTGCATTCTACTCAAGGCATCTACAACTCTGTTGGACTTCCCACTCTTGTGCTTCAAAACAAAAGTATAGCTCTGCAAAAACTCAACCCATTTTAAGTGCCTTTGATTTAACTTTCCTTGACTATTAAGATACTACAAAGCCTAATGATCAGTATATAAAACAAACTCCTTTGGCAACAAATAATGTCTCTATTTCTTCAAAGCCTAAACTATTGCATAAAACTCCTGATCATAAATAAAATATTTTTTCTTGGCATCATTAAGCTTCTCACTAAAATGGGCAATGGGCTTACTTTCTTGACTCAAAACAGCTCCTATACCACTACCACTAGCATCACAATCTACCTGAAATACCTTATTAAAATCTGGATGTGCCAAAACAGGCTGTTCTATGACTTTCTGCTTCAATGTATAAAAAGATCTTATCTTCTCCTTTAGTCCATCTAAACTCTTTTCTATCCCCTCTCATTGTCTCAGTTAGGGGTGCACAAATGCTACTAAAATTCCTGATGAACTTTCTGTAAAAACTTGCCAAACCATGAAAAGATCTTACCTCTATTGCACTCCTTGGCGTAGGCCATTCAATGATAGCCCTTACTTTTTCTGGGTCCATCTTAAGACCTTCCTCTGAGACAACAACTACTTATTGACCAAAACTCTGTGGTCCTTCTGCAACCATGCAATCCAATATGGATGTGGATGCTTTCTTCTTGTCAACTTCAACTTGTCAACCATCTCCTCTGAAACAAGATTGTTAGTACTTCCACTGTCAATAATAATATCACAACACTTACCTTCACATTTGCACCTTGTGCGGAATAAACTCTTCCTTTGATTTGGTTCTTTCTCCTCATTCAACAAAGTTCTTCTAACAACTAGGGTTTCTCACCTTTCAATAACTTCAGAGCGCTCAGATTGCGCATCTTCACCGACATGTACAACTTGTGCATTACCTTTAGGTCTACTATTTGTCCTTCCTTGATGTTGTGGACACTCGTATGCTTGATGTCCTTCTTCTCCACATTGGAAACAAGTTCCTCTAAAGCCTCCTCTTCCAGGTCCTTGCCCAGGTCTACCTCTTCCTCTTCCTCTTTGCTCACCATTGTTCTGGTCATGAGGTTGGTAGGTATTATCTCCTCTCTGATTTTGACTGGTGCCAGCTTCTTTACTTTTCTTTGCATCTTCATTTCAGCCTCCATAGGGTCTTCCACCAGTCCTTTTTCCTTGACCCCTTCCCCTTTGCTTGCTATCAAATCTTTTATTCAGTTTCTCTTCGACCTTCAGGGAAAACTAGTATGCATCTTCTATGGTGGTCATTCTGACTAGGCTTAGCTCCTCTTGAATTCTCGGCCTCAACCCATTAATGTAATGGGCTACCTTCTCCTTGTTGGGCTCTACATGGCCTATCCTGATAGTAATCTTATGAAACTCTTCTGTATACTCCTTGATAGACTTGTTACCTTGCTTTAGTCCTTGCAGCTTCTTCAACAACTCCATCTCATAGTCCACAGGAATGAACTGCTTCTTCAGTTTCTCCACCATCCGATCCCATCTAGTGATCTTTCCTTTTCCTCTTCCATTCCTCTCTAATTGGACCTCCTTCCACCAAATACTGGCGTGGCCCTTCAACTTTGTTTTTGCAAACTTGACCCGATCTGGGTCCTCCACATCTTCATACTCGAAATACTCCTCGATGTCATTGATCCAATCAATAAGCTGTTCAGGATTCAAATCTCTAGAATATGTAGAAACTTCGATCCTGGGCCTCTTTTTGATCTTAGAAATGGCCCTCAACAGCCTAACTTCTACAGGATCTCCTGTAGCTTCATGTTCTTCCTTAGATAGCTCCTCTTCAGCTTCATCTTCGCTTTCTTCTCTTGTTCTCAGATCAAACCCTCTTCGCAACTCCTCTTGCAATGCATCGATTTGCCTTTGCAGGGCTCTAAAACCCTCTTCTGTCAAAGCATTTCTCCCAACATGATTTCTTCGTGGAGGCATCTTGATCTCCGTAGCAAACCCACAACCTCAGGTCCTAGTGCAAACTACCTCACAGTCGGCGATCTGTCTACACACTCAGGAACCCTTTCTTTGATACCACTTGATGAAGGGGGTAAATCACAAAGTACACAACAATAGAAATTGAACACAGAGAATAGAACTTTCTTTTATTGATTTGGGCAACTCATTACATTACAAAAGCTCAATTACAATCAGAGGATGAATCCTCTACCGGCCACAACACCTTACAACATTCCCAACCTCAAGACTCTAGAATTTTTAGCCTTCTGTAACCCCAAATCAGCTAGGGTTTCTATTTTCCCACCTATTCTTGACTCTACACTTGCCCCCTTTTAACTCTACTACCACCCAGGGTTCCCAAAATAGTCATAAATAGCACTTTTTGGCAGCCTTTAGCTAAATTTCGAAATTTGCAACTCCCTCCAAAAGTAGGTCAACTTCCGAGAAGCATAACTTTTGATCTGGGTGTCCGATTGACGAACCGTTTTAAGTGCCAGAAAGCTCGCGATGTGAACTATCACTCTAGAAATCTATAAATAGATTTTTGTCAACTTTTCAAGATGTTATGGGATGTTTCAGTGCCTCATATCTTGTTTCAAAAATTTTCAGGGGCTTTTTGGAAAACAAAAACTTTAATATCTTTCAGCTTACAAATGATCTTTACCTGATTTCTTCACCAAAGGTCTTATATTACCTTTATTTAACTTTCTATAATTTTTTCCTTCAATCCGTGCCCAAATAAAAACTTTCCAAAAATAGTAGGTACACTTTCCAAAACAGGCAGGTTGCTATTTTTAGTAGTTTTGGAAAAACTGAAAGTCCTACATCATTATTCTAGATATTATGGAACCAAAAACACTAATTATGGAAAGAAATGAAAACAACTACAATGATTTTGAATTATCTTCTTTTTAGGTGATGCAAGATTGCCCTTACACCACTGGATGCTCCTGCATCAAATGTTGTTCAGGCTGTTAGGAAGATCATCGATGATTTCAATAAGAGCTTTATTGTATATGTTCAGGTATTCTACAATGGTATTTTCCAAAATCCTTTTGTCTGCATCATTAAAATCATCACAGAATTGGGCTAATGGTTTCAGATTTCCATCTATTGTGATAGCCTTAAGAACATCTTCTAGGCTTATTGTAGCCTCTTTTGGCTGTGTTTGTCTTGCCCTTTTCTTTGTTGAGTCCTTACCTGAGGCTATCTTTTTACTTCTTTCGGATACTTTGGTACCCTTAGTTTTCATTCTTTTTACTTCTTTATCTATTTCTATTTCTTCTTCATCAACACTTATACCTTCATGCATCCTTTTTTCTTTGGTTTTCACCCTTTTCTGCCTAGGTGCCTCCATACTTGTAGATTGTGTGGAACTAGAGGATGCAAATGCTGAGCCTCTTGTTGTTCTTTTTTATGCTTTAGGCTTCTCTGGTTTCTTCTTAGGCTCTTTTGGAGCCTTGACTTGTTCATTTTCTTCCTTTTCTTTTGCTACCTTTTTAGCTTGTGGCTTTTCCCTCACTTCTTTCACTTGTTCTTTCGTGAAACCTTGTTTCAGAGAGAAATCCTCTACAACTCTCTGCATTTTTCTGGAGATTTTAGGTTTTCTGACTTCAACATGAATTTTAGCAAATAGTTCTTCATATGTTCCAAACCTTTCCTCTTTGGGGTCCTGGGGCTTGCTTAGCATGTGTTGTACATAGTTATCCAGAATAGCTTCATCCACTTCATAGCCCATTGGCATAACCCAAACAGTTCTAGGCTCAATAACCTCCATCATGCATTGGTCTTTGGTTACAATAAAGCATATGTCATCCTTGTACTTATCCACAATTGCTTTTGGAATTCTTTCTCTCAATTGTATCATTCTATGGAAGTTCTTGAAATAGCCCCATAGGGCTATGTTTTGTTCATCATAGTTTCCAATGCTATTTAAATGATCCCTAATTTGTACAGCAACTAGCTGTCTATTCAACTAAAACAAATTATTTATCTTTGGCAACTCATGCATGAAGTAGAAAAACAAACAAATGATCAACATACCAAATTTGAAGGGATATTTGCTTTCTTTTGACTTCTTCAGGTTCTCCATTACTTGTTGTTAGAGAAATTCACAACTATCATAGTCTACATTCTCCTTGTTCATCTAGTAGGTAGCATATATGGCAGTCCTAGAGACAGAGTTCTCTTGGTTAGTGAAATATACTTTGTATCCCAACACCATGGATGCAAATCTTACAGCATGATCTTCAATATCATCGATTGTTAAAGCCCTTTTAATAAAATTTTCTCCAGTGGCTGCTATTACTATGTCATTATTTACAACTTTCAACAAGGGTACCCTACTGGTAGAATTTAGTCCAGTCATAGCCCTAATTGCATCCTTGGTGATCTTGAAGGGCTGCCACAACCACATGAATTCATTGTGGATTCTACTTAAGACATACCGGACCCATTCATCTTTTGCAAACATAGGGAAGTCTTTATATTAAATGAATTTCTTCACCTCCATATATTTGTATTCTTCTTTCAGCTCAAATTGATCACTGCTTAGATGATTCTAATATAGGTCTGAGAATCTATTGTCCCCATGCTCTTCTAGGCCAATATGGATGTAAGCCCTAATGTCTTCTGCATGCACAACTCCATATGGTATATTAGAAAATGCACCTATTGGATCAACTACTGTTGATTTGAATGGATGTTTCTTGAATTTTGGCCTCGACCTTTCAGCTATATCAATCACATGAGGTGTTTCCATTTTTAAATAAACTCACAGTGGGGTTTTGAATATGGAAAATACCTCTTTTTGCTGGATTAGGGTTTTTCTTGATCTTGTCTTAATTTGCTTTAAAAATCACTGAGCTACTTGGAATTTTGCTTCAAATTGCCTTAAACACTTGGAAGATTGAATGCAAAGTGATTAATCTTTTACGAAATCCAAGCCTTTAAACCCTTTGAAGCCTTAACTTAATCATCATAAATGTAGTCTTTCAAAAAGTTGTCAAACACTTCTCAGTCAACCACAGTCAATCCAAATTGCTCCGCATTAGTTCTTTCTCTACCAAAATTTCTTTCAGAGACTTTATCATAGAGTTCTTCACAACATACCTTAGTGTTGAATTTCAGCACTATCTTTTTGGCTGGGGGCTTTGAATTTTCAACACAGTTCCCGCTAAGCCAGAGCTCCCAATTTACTTCTCAGAGGAAGTATCTACACCAGATGCTAGTGTGGATCCATCCTTGACTTCAATTACTTCTTTCTTGATCCAGATCTTGTCCATTTCTTTCTCAGTTTTAATCAGATCAACTTTTTTGTTTTCCCTTATCATTCCTCTGCTTTGTTTTCCTTTCTTCAGCATAGTAGTTTCTTTTGACATTCTTGCTTCTGCAAAATCTTGCAACATGTCCAAACTTGTTGCAATTGTAACACACAATGTTTTCTTTATCCTTGACTCCTTTCTCTGAATGAATTCATCCTTGATCTGCATTGATTATCCATGTGTCTAAATCTATTGTAATCAAAACATCTTCCATTGAATGATTGAGTATTCCTTGAATTGTGAAAGCCATTTCCTACCAGACTTCTCCATTCATTTGATCTATGACCAATTTTCTTGCAATTGAAGCATTGACTAGAGGATGATGGAACATTATGATTTATTCTACTCCTACACTAAGTAGCTTTGTGACCAAACTTTTTGCAATTAAAATAATGGCCATTGAAAGATGGGTACCTTTCAGCATTTGGTTGTCTGACCGAAGGTCTTCTAGGTCTTCTTCTTTGATTCCTGAACTGGTTGCCTTTGTTTTGCTTTAACAGAAAGTTTCCTTGACCTGATTTTAAACTTTCTCCTTTCTCAAATCCTAATCCTTGCTTATCATCTGAACTCTTTTGACTAGAAATAATCTCATCAAGTTTTGCAGAACTTATCTTGAACTTTTCTTCATAGCTTTTGACTTTTTCCAAGTCTATTTTTAGGATCACAACTTCCTCTCTCAATTTGACACATTCTTCTATCTTTCTGTTTACCATCATATTTAGATCTTCTTCTACTTTAGCTCTTTTAATAACTTCTACTTTTAAACCATCCAAGTTCTCATTTGTTGATAACAATTACATTCACTAACATCTCTATATTTCTCTTTGAATTTATTGACTTGTTCTTTTAGCTTTAAAATGCACTCATCAGCTTCTTGAATGTTATCCTTCAGATACTTGATTTCTGCTTCAAATTTTTCAAGATCAGCAAGAGATGCTTCCAATTCAACATTGTCTTCATATGAGAAGTTTATATATCTCCTGGCTGCCATGAGTGAACTCTTCCAGATCTTCCTCAAGCTGTTAGGCTTCTTCCAAGGAACCTTTCTCTAATACCAATTGTTGAAAGTAAGGAATACTAAGAGGGGGGTGAATTAGTATTCCACAAAACCACTTGATAACTTTATTAATCCAATTTTCAAAATTAATAACATAAAAGCAGAACAAGCATAAG
This sequence comes from Cunninghamia lanceolata, assembly GCA_027924645.1. Taxonomy (NCBI): domain Eukaryota; kingdom Viridiplantae; phylum Streptophyta; class Pinopsida; order Cupressales; family Cupressaceae; genus Cunninghamia; species Cunninghamia lanceolata. Next base: position 2,719,831 of record BSBN01000992.1, read on the forward strand.
AGTAGTAACCATAAAGACATAACACATTGACACCAAGATTTTTACATGGAAAACCGAAAGAGGGAAAAACCATGGTGAGTGTTATCTCACAATATATTAAGATAGCTCAATACTAGATTACAAGGCTCACTGCCCTATGAAGAAGTGCTCACTGCACAAAGGCTTGCTGCCTAGAGAAAAGAAGAAAGAAGAAGGATTAACTCACTGCCAGAGGATGAACTGCTATTGATGCATCTGTCACATGCTGGATCACAATTCCATTGAAGGATCAATACATAGATTCAAAGGTCTTCATTTATTCTGCCCTGCTTCTCAAATTAACTACATTCAATTTTTTTGCTCTAAACTCTACTCATATTCTTTCACACACGAATTCACACCCTACACATCACATCACCACATCCCAACAACAAATTCCAGTGAGTATATATATTCGCTACAAGATTTAACTCATAATTAGGTCGGCAAGCAAAACATAAACCGTGTACACAAATACTACATCTTGTTAGCTTGAACTTGTGTACAAACTGCAATGCAAACCAAGCCAAACATATAATGATCTACTTGTAGGTTGGCACAAATCATACAACCACTTAGATTTATTCCTTAAACAATATATCTTCTCCGCATATGAATTTTTCATGCTTGTCAGCCTATCTCTTAAGAGCACACTTAACCAATTCAACTGTCACTTCACAACTTTCACTGTGGATCATATATGACTCTAAGAATCACATCCAACACTCATCTTTGACCTCTTAACATGTCATCACAATCGCAAGACAAAGTATGCAACTGCAAAGGAATGCGAACCCTTTTTCTCAAGCATTGTGCACTGTTCCTATCTTAACTGTATTCACCCAGACTTAGCTAAATCATGGTATGTCTTCCAAAGATATTTAGACCTTGCAACCTTGAATATTTCACCTTCAAAGAACTATGAAAATCATATCTGAACCGCATACCTTGACTATCAAATGCAGAGGAATATCACTTGAGTCTGCTACTAACTCTGTGTTGTCAGTACTTAGCCATTCTGCCTTAGTCTTTTGTGTTCATAACAGATCCTTGTGTGTAGGCTATTTACAAGTTGAGCTCCCAATCATCCTTAGCTCCACCATTCTCTATTTTCCTTATTGCCATCAATGACAACATTACCCAATCAGCAGTGTCTCTTGACTATGTTGCCAACATGTTCCATGTAAGGGGAAGCGAGTGTCACCAACATCTCTAGCTGTCTACTTTGTTTTAGCATTTAGAGAAATCCAAGTAGGGATTCAATAGGTAGTATCCTTTCCAGCCTAGGTTGTACATGTTTGTGAGTGTCTTGTGTGTGTGTGACTTTGTCATCTATTTTCTTGTCAAAAATAAACAAAAAATTGCCCAAAAATAATTCACTATCACAGAAACTCACCTTTGAACAACAACTAGTCACCTTTGAATAGTAGTCAATCACCTTTGAACCGCAGAAGCTCCCCTCTAGTTTGCTTCAAAATTATCCTTGACCATAACATAGATGCCTTTGAATTATCAATCATCGCCTTTGAACCATACACAGTTGCATTTGAATTGCAGAAAGTCACCTTTGATCTATAGATAGTCACCTTTGGATTATCCTTAGTTGCATATGAGCTATCATGAGTCACCTTTGGTCTGAACAACATCACCTTTGGTGAACTATAACTTATCATCATTAATCGAGTCCAAACAACACATTTTCAGTTAATCTTGAGCCTGTTATTAGCTTCCAAACAAATCACTGATCATCTACAGCTAGAATTTATCCTATCCAGCCTACTCATATCACACTCTTTGGAATTTTTGAGCCTTCCATCCTCTTGAGAGTCTAAATCATCCATCTATATCAATCAAACAATCAAGTCAACATCATCTTTTGGCTTTGATCATAGCAACCTTTTCTAGCTTGAGAGAGTGGTTTCTTTTGAGTTGGTCCATCACATCATCAATCAATCAATCTTGTCTACCCTTGAGTTCATGAGTCTATCTCTTGGGGGATATTCAATCAACCAATCCAAACTTGATCAATCGATCCAAATCAAAACAATCAATCAATCAACAATCAACAATCCAATCCATTGATCAAGCCAACCAAATCATCAATCTACATTCAATCCAAACAACAATCAAACAATCCAAGGGTCTCAACTTTGTCACATTATTCCAAAGATCACATCCATCATCCAAACAATGTCTCAAACAAGGAGCCAATACAAAGAAGCTATGGAAGCCAATCTACAGCAATTTCAGGTTACTCTTAAAGATGCTTCACAATTTATGATTGGAATGCCTAAAGACATGTTTGTACCTGAAGGTTATACTATTGGACCTTCATCAGTAACCCAAATACCACAATATCATTTTGGACCTTCATCATCAACTCATTTGCCACACTATCAACCTATCGATGAGGAATCTTCAGATGATCTAGAGGACCTCAAAGACGATGACGTTTTGCTAAATGCCAATAGAATCATAAGGTCAAATCATGAACAAATTTTCTTATAATTAGCCAAAGAAGGAGTCCAAATGCCAAGTGACTTTGATATATCCACAATCTGAAAACAAGACACAATGAATGATGTTGTTGTCATTGCAAAGGAAACCTAAAAGGCTATTACTACCATGTCCACCAAGCCTACAACCTCTATACACAACACTCAAGCATCACCTTTTACTAATCCATCCATCCCTCCATTCCATGTAGCTACATCCACAGAGCCTTTCTTAACACCTTACAATGTCATTAGCTCATATGTGTCACAAGAACCTCAAGTTTCTACCAAAAATGTGCCATATGTTACTCCATCTTATGCATCTCAATCCACTTCATCTTCCTCCATGAACATAACCCCTTCACATGTGTCCCAAGCACCTCAAGTCTCTAACCAAAGTGTGTCACATGTTGCCACATCCCATGTATCACATCCCATGGTATCTTCCTCCATAAACATCACTTCTCCATAAGCACCTCATACCAATCTACTTGTGTCACATGTTGAACCATCCCAACCATCCAATGTGTCTTCTCATCTCAACACCTCGTCCATGAATATCGTCCAAACATTTGATGTGTTATCCAATCCTAATATACCAATTATCAACCAAACTTTCAGATCTCAACCATATGTCGATCAACTCAATTCACTTGGACCACAACCATCCAATCCTCCCATTGTATCCCAAGTACCACCATCTAACCAACATGTATCTTATGTTAATCCATCTATCACATATCAAGCTCCACCAAACCCCAATCCTCAACATGTATTCTATGCTAATCCACCCATTGTATCCCAAGCTCCTAATCAACAAATGTCATACACTAATCCATCCTTTGGTTCACATGAAATACAAAATCAAAGTGTCAATCCATCCTCAAACACCTACACCTTTCCACCATTTGATAACCAAGGCCAAAACAACTACACCCCATCATATAATCCTTCCCAACAATATCCTCCAAACCACACCCTGGTGTATCAAATACCACACCCAAGCCATCAAAATCCTATGCAACAACAACACACATCGACATTTGATATGGATCAGCGATTCAACCAATTACAACAATGGGTCAAAGACATGAGTATGGGTCAAACCAAGAAAACATTTTCTTTTGAGGATGTATGCCCATATCCTTTTGACAAGACACTTCAAATGATACCCTTTCCCCACATTTTGAGATACCACAATTTGACAAATACAAAGGAAAAGGTGATCCAAATGACCAACTTCATATATTCTATGTCGCTTGCCTTGATGTTGCATACAATGACACATCTTTTGTGACTATTTCCTCATAGTCTTGGGGGACAAGCTATAGAATGGTTTTCTCATCGAGCATCAAGTCTTTCCAAGAGCTTGCACACAAATTTGTCTCACACTTTTCCTTCAACATAGAACATGAAGTAACCATGAACAATCTTGTTAACAATAAACAACTCAATGGGGAAACTTTCTCATCATTTATCCAAAGATGGGGAAACATGGCAAGCAAGCTCTCATGGAAAATCCCTGAAAACAAACAAGTGGACATATTTGTTCAAAATCTACACCTCGAGCTATCATTCCAATTACAAAAACAAAGTGCCACCACCTTTTATGAGTTCATTTTCAAAGCAACGAACATTGAAAAGGCTTTAATTGCAAAAGGTGTCGTCAAGATTTTCAAAGAAACCAAGACACTGTACAATCCTCAAATGACAAAACTTGCTTTTGGAACAAGAATAAAAATGTTGTCAATGATGGTATTGTTAATGCAAAGAATGTACAAACCATGAAGGCTCCCATCCATATCCAAGCAACATCTAAGAACACACCTTTCGTTCCATGAGATCGACCAAAACCAAATCAAGCACCTAGATGACAATTCACTCCTTTGGGAGAACCCATTGAATCTGTTCTCAAAAAGCTCCTACAAGCTGAAAAAATCACATTACCTAAGGCTCGACCAAATGAAGAACCACAGTATAAACCCAATTGGTACAAAGACAATGAATATTGTGAATTTCATAAAGTGAAAGGGCATAACATGACTGGTTGCATGAAACTGAAACATTTGATACAAAATCTTCTTGATCAAGCTGAAATCACTATTTGTCCCATGAAACAAACCACAAATTATGATATTGATGCTTTTAAGAATCCACTTCCATCACATGATAAAGGAAGTACCTCCAATATGGTAAATAATATCCAATATACCTACGAGTCATCCACAATTGGCCACATGGAACAAAATTGCATCTCCACCATTAGCATATGAGCAAAAGAACCCATTACCATAAAAGGAAAAGAACTTGATTGTATTGTCACTACCCCTTGAGGTCATGTTACTATCCAAGGAGCCCCATCTATCATACACCCAACGTCTAGTTACAATATCCTTGACCACCTTGGTAATACCCCCGCTCATATCTCCATTTTGGAGTTATTTCGGATATTGCTTTCCCACAAAACCATCCTAGATAAAGCCTTACAAGAGTCATTGGTGCCAAATGATATTGATACTACACAATTCCAAGCCATGATAGTGAGTATTGTATCACCTTATCACTTGACATTTTTCAACAAAGATCTTTCATCACTTGATCCATCCCATAACAATGCCCTCCATATCGAAGTTTACATAAACCAATGCCAAGTTAAATAAATACTAGTAGATTGTGGAGCTAGTTTAAATATATGTTCTCTAAAGCTCATAAAATTATTGGGATATTTTTAGGATCATATAGACACTACAAAGAGCATAACCATTAAAGCATATGATGATGCTGAGAAAGATTCTGAGGGAATCATTCATCTGCCTATCAAAGTTGGTCCTATTACCACTGATACTCATTGCCAAGTCCTTGATATTGAATTTCCATACAACATTATCCTTGGTCACCCTTGGATACATGTTATAAAATCTGTTCCATCTACATACCATCAATGTCTTAAGTTTCCTTACAATGGTGTTGAAGTCACAATCCCCACTGATCCTAATTCATTTGAGTTTTGCCACACCTTTCGAGCTAAATATCAAGATCCCAACTGCATACCTATCAACATTGAAGCTTATCCATCCACATCCTATGTAGATCCATCTGACTTGAACAAGACTTCATCTAGTAAATTCATCCCCAACATCACTACCCAATACAAGGAGAAAGGGCTTGGTGAATACACTATACAAGAATCTTGTTGTGCAGGAACTTTGCCCTTATCACCTAAATCTTATGGTCAACCATCCATATCCAAAGCTACCTCATCCGAAACTATTATCAAAGCACCTCCTACTGTGTTCATCAAATTAGGGATGTTAGAAGATGAAGACATTGATGACATCAACTCTTGGCTCTTCTTTGATGAGAATGATCAACTTACTTTAGAAGTGGAGCAGTATAATAATGGATTTAGGATTATCAAGAACATGAGCTACAAAGGACAAGGAGGTCTTGGACTATAAGGACAAGGACCTATTGATCCTATTATTGTCACCAAGAAGTTTAATAAGCAAGGTCTAGGTTATGGTAAGGAGGTACCACCTTCCAAGGAGCCAAAGATTTTCCCGCAGAAGAGACCTCTAATTCGGATGTTATTGATGACTCTTCCTAACACATAACTAAACTATTCTAAGATACATCCATCTTTATGGTTTCATCCACCTCATTTACCCCTCACCCATCATCATCTGACCTTTAACTCATATATCCCAACCTCGTCAATTGGGACCAACAGGGGGCACCTATTCTAGACACATTTGAAAATGATGAAGCTATAGTAGAGTTTTTGGGCTTAAGACAAGGCATACCATTGGGGGATCACAAAGTTGGCTTTATGATGGATCTACCTTTGTTAGCATATTTTGGTGGAAGTGTCAAATCCATTAGTTGCAAAAGTGAAATAAATAAAATAAAAAAAGATAGGTAATTAGGTGAAAACTGAAAGGCACCTCTTGACCGCGAAGAAGTAAAAATAAAGGACATATCCAAGGGTGAAAACCTCTCTAAGGCACCTGAGGATGGAGGATTTGACCTTCCTTTAACCAATGAACATCAGGAATGGTCACCATTGTTGGTGGAAAAATCCCAAGAGATAAATCGAGGCACAACATAGAATCTAAAGATCACATTCCTAGCAGCATCATTATTAGAGCAAGAAAGAACAGATTTCACCACTTTTTTCATGAAAAGAGCAATCAACTTTGCATGGACTTATGTAGATATGCTAGGGTTAGATCCTTCACTTGTGGTACATCATCTAGTAGTGTCTCCAAATGCAAAACCAGTTAGACAAAAGCTTCAGAAAATGCACCCTCAGGTAGCACTTTTAGTCAAAGCAAAAATTTAGAAGCTATTAGATGCTAAGTTTTTATGCCCTATTAATTATCCTAAGTGGGTTTCAAATCTTGTACCAGTCTCAAAACCTGATGGCTACATTCACTACTGCATGAAAGGAAGCAAGGTGTGCGGAAACGCTTCCTACATTAATCTATTGAGGAGAGGGCTATGCAAATTCAAATTTATCCTAACTATTACAGCAATGTTAAACCATTAACATGAGATATTGCAGCAAAACACAAGAGCCAGAAAGAAGACAGAAGAAGAGAGACAGAGATTTACGGTGGGGAAAACCCTTATAGGGTGAAAGACCCCACACTCAGAAACCTGCACAATGTATTAACAAATCTGAAAGAATGTTTACAATACACTTGCAATGCAAGCTTCAATGGTCTTTAACACTTGTGTCTGGAGTCAATCTGGTAGCATAACAGTACCTGTAAACCTGTGATACAAACTCCATCTCCAAACACCTATATATATAGAGAAGTAGTACAATGGAGGTAGCTTCTAGAGCAAGTCACACAAGGAACTCGTCCAAATCCATGTGGCCCAATTTCCAAGGCCATAAAACTTGCGTATGACACTTTTAAGTGATTCTCTTTCATCCTTACAACCCCCCAACTTGGGCACCCCAAATTTACCCAATTAACGTATGACAGATGCTCTTACAATGTCATAAAATCCATCATATATGACAACTCTTACAATTGTAAGAGAATCTGTCATAACTGTCTATTAATAGCAGATTCTCTTACAACCTTGTCATAGTCAAACTTGGGTGCCTACTTCGCCATGCAAGATGTTTTCGGGCACTTGTCTTCACCTATCATATAATCTTCCATTTCTGGCCCTTACATGTCATAGATTCAGTCATAGGAATCTATCATAACTCTTATGCGTCATAAACCTCTTACAACACTTGAAAGATGCTGACACATTGAAAAACTCTTCTACCACAAGGGGGAATGCCTATCTCCTCATATGAGGACAAAAAATACATGTGGTCACCTTCCATGTAGGATGACATCACCGTGCCAACTCCCACAAAGTGACGAAATAGGATTTGCATCCAAATTACAATAATAGGAAAAAAAATAAATACAATTAAATAATAAATGCTAGAAACTTGCAAAGGTTGAGACACCTTAATTCCCAACACTGCACCAACTTTAGAGACCTTAACAAAGCTTATCTTAAGGATGACTTTCCATTGCCAAGCATAGATACCATTGTCAATCTCACAGCAGGACATGAAATGCTATCATTAATGGATGGACTTTTCAGCTATAATCAAATTAGAATTGCAGAAGAAGACCGACACAAGACTTCCTTCATATGTCCATGGGGTACCTATTTCTAGGTTGTAATGCCTTTTGGACTTACGAATGCTAGAGAAACATATCAACGAGACATGACTGTTATCTTCCATGATCTCTTTGATACCATAATGGAAGACTATGTTGATGATATCTTGGGAAAATAAAAAGCCAGAGAAGGCCATCTACAAGTATTAGAACAAATCTTTGACAAATTGGAGAAATATCAAGTGAGATTGAATCTGAAGAAGTGTGTATTTGGTGTGACATCAAGAAAGATGTTGGGTTACATTATATCCTGACGAGGCATAGAAGTTGATCCAGACAAAGTAAAATCTATAATTGAAATGCCTCTGCCATCTAATTTGAAACAACTTCGCAGTCTCCAAGGTAGATTACAATACATCTGAAGATTCATCTCATAGCTAGCAGATAAATGTCATCCCTTTCAACACCTTCTTCAGAAGGGAGAACCTTTTAAATGGGATGATAAGTGTCAACAAGCTTTTACTAAAATAAAGGAATATCTAGCTACACCTCCCATGTTGGTACCTCCTGTACCTAATTGACCATTGTTGTTATACATATCTTCAACAATAGTAGCTCTAAGTGCTCTTCTAGTGTAACATGATGATTCAGGAAAAGAACAAGCTATTTACTACATCAACAGAACTCTTGTTGGTTATGAGCTCAACTATTCAACCATGGAAAAAGCATGTTTAGCAGTAGTGTTTGCTTCCCAAAAGTTGTGACACTATATGTTGAACCAAACTACAAAGCTCATATCTAAGTTTGATCCACTTAAGTACCTTCTTTCCAAAGCAATACTCACAGGCAAACTAGCAAAATGGGTAATGATCCTAAGTGAGTTTGACATAGAGTATGTGGATTGCAAAGCCATAAAAGGACAAGTAATCACAGATCAATTAGCTCAAGCAGCAATGACAAATGTTCATCCTATCCGTCCTAAATTAACTGATGAAGAGCTATTCAACTTATATCCTTTAGTAGTTTGGCAGCTATACTTTGATGAATCATATACACAACATGGATCTGGAGCCGGAATATGTTTTATCACACCTCAAGGAGATTGTATACCAAAGTCATACAAGATTGCTTTCCCTTGCATAAAAAATATTGATGAGTATGAAGCCTTGATTACAGGATTATGCATGGTAGTATAATGGGCTATCACACAACTACAAGTTTTTGGATATTCAAAACTGGTTATCAAACAAGTCTTAGATGAGTATAAAACAAAAGATGGAAAGCTTCTCCCATACAAGTTGATGGTAGATGATTTCAAGAAATACTTTTCTAAGATCACATTTGAGCAGATTCCTCGAACAAACAACAAAGTAGTAGATGCCATGGCTACAATCGGCTCTCTTTTAGATATGCCTTCTAATGCACACAGATGTGAATTTTTGGTTGAACAACTATTGGTCCTAGCTTTTGAAGTTCTACAATCTAAGCTTGTATGCAAAATGGTTGGTCCCAATTCTCCTTGGTACGAGGATATATATGAGTACCTCCACAATGGTACCTTTCCATTCCAACTATCCAACACCCAACATAAAACCTTTATCTACCTAGCCTCTTGTTACACCATCCTTGGAGAAACCTTATACCGCAAGAGTCTTGATGGTATCCTTCTTAGATGTCTTGACTTGGAACAAGCTAATGTTGCCTTATGCGAGGTACATGAAGGTGTTTGTGGTTCACATTCTGCCAGCCCTAGTCTTGTTAAAAAACTCTTGAGAGTTGGATATTATTGGCCAACTATGGAGCAAGATGCACAAAAGTTTACTAAGCATAGTCTACAATGTCAAAAACATGGGGATTTGATACATGCTCCATCACATGAGTTACAAACTGTTACTACACCTTGGCCTTTCTCACAGTGGGGACTTAACCTCATAGGAAAGATCCATCCTCCCTCATCCAATGGCCACAAGTTTATCACTACCGCCATGGAATACTTTACAAAGTGGGTTGAATCCATTCCAATGACTTATATCACTGGTAAACAAATATCCAAATTTATCCCTCATTATATCATTTTCTAATATGGAGTTCCGCAAGCCATTGTCACTGACAATGGATGCCCTTTTGAGAACTAAGAAGTCCATGAGCTATGTAACAAATTTCATATCCAACACAGATTTTCCACTCCCTACTATCCCCAAAGTAACGGCCAAGCAGAGGCTTCTAACAAAACAATCATCAAAATCCTTAAGAAGATAGTTAATGAAGTTGGTTGTGATTGGCACCTACAACTTAATCCAGCCTTGTGGGCCTATCGAACAAGTGTTAGAACTCCCACTGGTGCTACACCCTATGCTCTTGTGTATGACACTAAAGCTATCTTACCTATAGAGGTCGAGATCCCATCACTGAGAGTGTCACTACAACATATCATTTCTGATGAGGAATATAGAATATCCAGAATAAATGATCTAGAGCTATTGGATGAAAGATGTCTCACAACACTCAATCACCTCCAAGTCTATCAAAACCGTCTTCATCATAGCTATAACAAGAAGATCAGAGAAAGAAGGTTCTAGGTAGGAGACTTGATGCCGAAGCATCCAGTGGTGTAAGGGCAATCTTGCATCAACCAAAAAGAAGTTAATTCAAAATCATTGTAGTTGTTTTCATTTCTTTCCATAATTACTGTTTCTGGTTCCATAATATCTAAAATAATGATGTAGGATTTTTAGTTTTTCCAAAATTGCTAAAAATAGCAACCTGCCTATTTTGGAAAGTGTACCTACCATTTTAGGAAAGTTTGTATTTGGGCATAGATTGAAGTGAAAACTTATAGAAAGTTACATAATGGAAATATAAGACCTTTGGTGAAGGAATTAGGCAAAGATCATTTGTGAGCTAAAAGATATTAAAGTTTTTGTTTTCTGAAAAGCCCTTGAAATTTTTTGAAATGAGATATGAGGCACTAAAACATCTCATAACATGCCAAAATGTTTATGGAAATCCATTTACAAATTTCTAGCATGATAGTTCACATTGCGAGCTTTCCGGTGCTTAAAACGGTTCGTCAATTGGACACTCGGATCAAAAGTTATGCTTCCCAGAAGTTGACCTACTTTTGGAGGGAGTTGCAAATTTTGAAATTTAGCTAGAGGCCACCAAAAAGTGCTATTTATGACTATTTTGGGAACCTTGAGCAGTAGTAGAGTTAAGGGGGCAAGTTTGGAGTCAAGAATAGGTAGAAAATAGAAACCCTAGCTAATTTGGGGTTACAGAAGCCAGAAGATTCCAGAGCCTGGTGAGGTGTAGCTGTATTGTGTTGCAGCTTGTGGAGGATTGATTCCTCAGATTGTAATTAAGCTTCTGTTATGTAATGAGTTTCCCAGATCAATAAAGAAATATTCTATTTTTGTTGTTGTGTATTTTATGATTTACCCCCTTCATCAAGTGGTATTAGAGCAAGGGTTCCTGAGTGTGTAGATAGATCACCGACCATGAGGCAGTTTGCACTAGGACCTGAGGTTGTGGGTTTGTTGCGGAGATCAAGATGCCTCCATGAAGAAATTGTATTGGGAGGAATGCTTTGATGGAAGAGGGTTTTAGAGCCCTGCAAAGGCAAATTGATACATTGCAAGAGGAGCTACGAAGAGAGTTTGACCCGAGAACAAGAGAAGAAATAGAAGATGAAGCTAAGGAAGAGCTATCTATGGAAGAACAAGAAGTTGTAGGAGATCCTGTAGAAGTTAGGTTGTTGAGAGCCATTTTGAAGATCAGAAAGAGGCCCAGGATCAAAGTTTCTACATATTCTAGAGATTTGAATCCGGAACAGCTTATTGATTGGATCAATGACATGGAGGAGTATTTCGAGTATGAAGATGTGGAGGACCTAGATCGGGTCAAGTTTGCAAACACAAAATTGAAGGGCCATGCCAGTATTTGGTGGAAGGAGGTCCAATTAGAGAGGAATAGAAGAGGAAAAGGAAAGATCACCAGATGGGATCAGATGGTGGAGAAACTAAAGAAGCAGTTCATTCCTATGGACTATGAGATGGAGTTGTTGAAGAAGCTGCAAGGACTAAAGAAAGGTAACAAGTCTGTCAAGGAGTATACAAAAGAGTTTTATAAGATTACTATCAGGATAGGCCATGCAGAACCCAATAAGGAGAAGGTAGCATGTTACATTAATGGGTTAAGGCTGAGTATTCAAGAGGAGCTGAGCCTGGTCAGAATGACCACCATAGAAGATGCATACCAATTTTCCCTAAAGGTGGAAGAGAAGATGAATAAAAGATTTGATAGAAAGCAAAGGGGAAGAGGTCAAGGTAGAAGGACTGGTGGAAGACCCTATGGGCACCGAAATGAAGATGCAAAGAAAAGTCAAGAAGCTGACACCAGTTGAAATCAAAGAGGAGATAATACCTACCGCCCTTGTGACTAGAACAATGGTGAGCAAAGAGGAAGAGGAAGAGGCAGACCTGGGCAAGGACCTAGAAGAGGAGGTTTCAAAGGAACCTATTTCCAATGTGGAGAAGAAGGGCATCGAGCATATGAGTGTCTGCAACATCAAGAAAGGATAAATAGAAGACTTGAAGGTAATGTAAGAGTTGCACATGTAGATGAAGATGCGCAATCTAATCATTCTAAAGATGTTGAAAGGGGAGAAACCCTAGTTGTCAGAAGAACTTTGCTAAATGAGGAGAAAGAACCCAATCAGAGGAAGAGTTTATTCTACATAAGGTGCAAATGTGAAGGTAAGTGTTGTGACATTATTATTGATAGTGGAAGTACTGACAATCTTGTTTCAAAGGAGATGGTTGACAAGTTGAAGTTGACAAGAAGAAAGCATCCACATCCATATCAGATTGCATGGTTGCAGAAAGACCACCGAGCTTTGGTCAATGAGCAGTGTTTAGTAAAGTTTAAGATTGGGACTACCATGATGAGGTGCTGTGTGATATCATACCAATGGATGCATGTCATATGTTGTTGGGGAGGCCATGGTAGTATGATAGGAGTGATGTCCATGATGGCCATGCAAACACATATTCCCTAACAAAGGATGGAGTTCATCACAAGTTGAAGCCCTTGAAGGAGGTGGAAGAAAAGGAATGCAGTACTACCACAATTTTCTTGGTAGATGGTAGAAAATTTGTGGAGGGTATGAAGCATGAGTGTCATTGCTTTGCATTGATTCCTAACATTAGTCAAGAGAAATGTGAAGATGTACTAGCAAAAGTTTCAGATATGTTGGAAGAATTTCAAGACATTATCTCAGATAATGTACTAGAGGGTTTACCATCAGTAAGGAAGATAAGTCATCAAATGGATTTGATACTAGGAGCTAGCTTACCAAATAAGGCAGCCCATAGAATGACTCCAGTCGAGAGTGAAGAGTTGAATAGACAAGTTCAAGAGTTGTTGAAAAAGGGATTTATAAGAGAGAGCCTAAGTCCCTATGTGGTACGTCCAGTACTAGCACCAAAGAAAGATGGAGAGTGGAGAATGTGTATAGATTCTTTAGCCATAAATAAGATCACAATCAAGTACATGTTTCCATTGCCAAGAATGGATGACATAATGGATTGTTTGAGTGGAGCCAAGTACTTCACAAAGATTGACATGAAGAGTGGGTATCACCAGATCTAAATCAGAGAAGGAGATGAATGGAAGATAGCCTTTAAGACAAAGGAGGGTTTGTATGAGTGGTTAGTCATGCCATTTGGGCTAACCAATACACTGAGCACATTCATGCGGCTCATGAATGAGGTACTAAAAATGTTTTTGGGAAGTTTTGTTATTGTCTATTTAGATGATATTTTGATTTTTAGTAAGACTTGGGATGAGCATTTGATGCATATCAGAAGAGTTTTAGAGAAGTTGAGGGAGGAGAAGTTGTTGATTAATCTAAATAAATGTAGTTTTGCAAAGGAGTTGGTATACATAGGATTTGTTGTCTCAGAGGAAGGTCTTAAGATGGACCCAGAGAAGGTGAGGGCTATCATTGAATGGCCTATGCCAAGGAGTGCTTCTGAGGTAAGATCTTTTCATAGTTTGGCAAGTTTTTATAGAAAGTTTATCAGGAATTTTAGTAGCATTTGTGCACCCCTAACTGAGACAATGAGAGGGGATAGAAAAGAGTTTAGATGGACTAAAGGAGTAGATAAAAGCTTTGATACATTGAAGCAGAAAGTCACAGAGCAACCTGTTTTGGCACTTCCAGATTTCAATAAGGTATTTTAGGTAGATTGTGATACTAGTGGTAATGCTATAGGAACTATTTTGAGTCAAGAAGGTAAGCCCATTGCCTATTTTAGTGAGAAGCTTAATGATGCCAAGAAAAAGTATTCTATTTATGATCAGGAGTTTTATGCAATAGTTCAGGCTTTGAAGAAATGGAGACATTATTTTTTGCCAAAGGAGTTCATTTTATATACTGATCATCAGGCTTTGAAGTATCTTAATAGTCAAGGAAAGTTAAACCAAAGGCATTTAAAATGGGTTGCATTTTTGCAGAGCTATACTTTTCTTTTGAAGCACAGGAGTGGGAAGTCCAACAGAGTTGTAGACACGTTGAGCAGAAGGCAAAATTTGTTGACAGAAATGAAGGTAGAGGTTGTTGGGTTCGATGAGCTCAAAAGTTTGTATCCTGAAGATCTAGATTTTGCAGAGGCCTGGAAAGCTTGTTTAGAACCTGTTACTTTGGATAGGACAAAATGGTTGGATTTCATAATCTAAGATGGTATGTTGTTTAGAGGAAGCTAGTTGTGCATTCAAAGGAGTTCAATGAGAGAAAACCTGATTAAGGAGAAGCATAGTGGAGGATTGGATGGACACTTTGGTTGAGATAAGACCATTGCTATTGTTGGTGAAAATTATTATTGGCCACAGTTGTAGCAGGATGTAAGGAAATTTGTGCAGAGTTGCCGAGTATGTTAGATGGCGAAAGGAGCAAGTCAGAATACAGGTCTATATTAGCCATTACTTGTACTGAAGAAGCCATGGGATGATATTAGTATGGATTTTGTTCTTGGTTTACCGAGGACACAAAGAGGACATGATTCCATTTTTGTGGTGGTGGATAGATTCTCAAAGATGGCACATTTTATTCCTTGCAAGAAGACTAATGATGATGTTCATATTGCAAAGTTATTATTTAGGGAGGTGGTGAGATTACACGGTCTACCAAAGAGCATAGTTTTAGATTGAGATACCAAGTTTGTTGGTTATTTCTGGAGGACATTATGGAAGAAGTTGAAAACAAATTTAAAGTTCAGTTCTGCACACCATCCATAGACTAATGGACATATGGAAGTGGTGAATAGGAGTTTGGGTAACCTACTACGATGCTTAGTAGGAGATAAGCCCAAGGGATGGGATTTAATTTTACCATAGGCAGAATTTGCTTACAACAATTTTGTTAATAGGAGTACTGGTAAATCACCATTCCAGATTGTATATGGCAATAGCCCAAGAAATGCTTCTGAGTTGAGGAAGCTAGACAAAGGAGAAAAGACAAGTGCTGAAGCCAAAGACTTTGCAGAACATCTGAAGAATTTTCATGAAGAGGTGAGAAAGCACATTAATAAGATGAATATTTAGTTCAAGGCTAAGGCAAATCAGAAGAGAAGGTATAGGGAGTTCTAGGTAGGAGATGAATTCATGGTTCACTTGAGAAAAGAAAGGTTCCCAATTGGAACATACAATAAGTTGAAAATGAAGAAATTTGGACCATGCAGAATCCTGAAGAAGCATGATTCAGGAAATGCATATGAGGTAGAGATGCCAAGTGGGATCAATATTTCCCCTGTTTTCAACATTCCTAATTTATCAAAATATCATGAAGGTGGAACAGAGGATGGACCAACAGAAGCACAGTGGAGTATTCTGGCATCTACTTCAATGGAGGAGATAGAAGAGATATTGGATAGCCATGTGGGAAGAAGTACTCAGAACAAGAAATATGAAGAATATCTAGTAAAATAGAAAGGAAGGCCTATTGAAGATTCTTCTTGGTTGTCTAAGGCAGAGGTTGACTATTTGGGTTTTCCTCACACAAACATCTGAGACGTGATAGGGTCACTTCTCAAAATTACCCTAGGTGTTTGATGCAGGAGCATCCAGTGGTGTAAGGACAATCTTGCATCACCCAAAAAGAAGTTAATTCAAAATCATTGTAGTTGTTTCCATTTCTTTCCATAATTAGTGTTTCTGGTTCTATAGTATCCAAAATAATGATGTAGGACTTTGAGTTTTTCCAAAACTGCTAAAAATAGCAACCTGCTTGTTTTGGAAAGTGTACCTGCCATTTTACGAAAGTTTGCATTTGGGCATAGATTGAAGCAAAAACTTACAGAAAGCTACATAATAGAAATATAAGACCTTTGGCAAAAGAATCAGGTAAAGATCATTTGTGAGCTGAAAGATATTAAAGTTTTTATTTTCCAAAAAGCCCCTAAAAATTTTCAAAATGAGATATGAGGCACTAAAACATCCCATAACATCTTGAAAAGTTGACAAAAATCTATTTACAGATTTCTAGCATGATATTTCACATCGTGAGATTTCTAGCACTTAAAATGGTTCATCAATCAGACATGTGAATCAAAAGTTATGCTTCACAGAAGTTGACCTGCTTTTGGAGGGAGTTGCAAATTTCAAAATTTAGCTAGAGGCCGCCAAAAAGTTCTATTTATGACTATTTTCAGAACCCTAGGCAGTAGTAGAGTTAAGGGGGCAAGGGTGGAGTCAAGAATAGGGGGAAAACATAAACCCTAGCTGATTTGGGGTTACAGAAGGCAGAAGATTCCAGAGCCTGGTGAGGTGTAGTTGTAGTGTCTTGCAGCCTATGGAGGATTGATTCCTCGGATTGTAATTGAGCTTCTGTAATGTAATGAGTTGCCCAGATCAATAAAGAAATATTCTATTTTCTATATTCTATTTCTCTTGTGTGTTTTATGATTTACCCCCTTCATCAAAACCTTGTCCTTAAAGAAAATCAAAAGAATCAACATGATCATGAGAAGAAAGGCAAATTTGAATTAAATTGGTTAGGACCATATGTGATCACATTAGTCTATGGATCAGGAGCTTATACTCTCTCAACACCTAAAGGTATTCCTTTGGATGAACCCATCAATAGTGTTCATATGAAGAAATTTTATGCTTGATCTTTGGAATATCCCATTCAAAAAAAATAGTAAAGATAAATAATCCGTCCTCTAGTGAAAACCTAGTAAACAGGTGCCTTGGATAAGTACCATAGTGAAAAACCTAGAAAATAGGTGCTATGTGTAGAACTAGCTCTACCATATATTATGTTTTGTTTACCATCCATCCATAATAAATTCCATCCATCCCAAAATAAGTTTCATTCATTTTTCTAATAAACTTCACTTATTCCATCATCCATCGATCCATCCATAATAAGATCATCCCTTTGTTTTTCATCCCCATGCTTACTCTTATCATGGTTTTGGAAATTGTTGGAGTTGAAGTGTCATTTCATTCCATTGTCTATCTAGAGTTAGGACATCTAATCCATCACCATCCATAATAAATTTATCCCACACTAGGGGCACTTGCTTGTGCTTAGTCTTTGGAGTGGATACTTAAAGCATCATCACCAACACCTCAACAACATCATATATCATCAAACATTCCACCAATCCCATCAATAACATCATATATCATCAAACATCCAATCAATGTCATCAATCCATAATTCGATCAATCCATCCACCTTCATCATCACCATCAATAAAACATTATAAGAACTACATTTCATCTCTATCATTAAGTGCCTTGATCCCATGGATATAGGGTATGTAGGTTATCTGGGATACGAAGGAAGTACTCAAGTTTAGGTATGAGCACTACACCTCTTCCATATTATCACCATTCTTCTAATATTCATTCACCATCATCTTCATCCATCTCATATTCTTCTATCATCTATCTCCCACATCATCAATAAACACCTAGAACTACATATCATCATGTCTCATCATCTATCATACCGTGCTTTGATCCTATGGATACAGGATATGTAGGCATCTTGGAATATGAAGGAAGTATCCAATACGCAAGCACAAATGATTCATTCTTCCATTCCCATTTCATCTCTTCTATCTTCCACCTTCTTTTGTTTGACTACCTCAAGAAGAAACAAACTATACATGTCTCGATAGCTCAAGCACTTAACAAATCCAAGGTAAACAAAGACGTTTGTCTGCATGCCTTTAGCCAACACTTGCTATATCACTCTAGCATCTCATCCTTCAATAGGATATATCTTTCCTCACAACAAGGCACTATCCAATCTATCCAAGAGCATCCTCTTTTGGCATGAGAACATGATGGCTGTCTCTTTTGTTTTCTTTTAATTTATCTTTAGTCCCTTTCTAATACCTAATCTAGACTGCCTTGATTCATCATATCTTGGTATGTCACGATGAAGTATGGAGTTGGGCATAGTCATTTGCTTTCACATGCTGTGTTTGTGGGATGATCTTATTCTCCTACAATGCCTAATGCTATCTTGTACGTGTTGGGATTAGCATCTTGCATATCAATATCTTTTGCATTTGAGGAGCTAAACAGTCTCTTATGCACTAAGTTTATTCTATGCTAAGACTATTTCTGATACATATCAACAACAAGTTTTCATTATGTTTAGTGGAAATAAGTTCAAACCATTTCTTATAGAGTCAAAGTCCATCTCAGGATTAGCTAATATTCATATCTTGTGTATGTTGGATCAACATCTTGACATCATATGATAGACAAGATTGTATTATGCTGAATGCATTGGATACACTGTCACCTTGGTCTTCTATACCCTAGTACATAATATCCATATGCTATATCAAACATAAGGATTACAAATCTCTAAATTTGTTTGCAACCATTGTCAAAAGCTGCATTTATCATCAACCATCCATTCATTTAGCACAATAAAACCCATAGCTCTCATAAGGATTGATCAATTGAATTTCCACCTACTTTCTTCTATTCATCTATCTTTCCATCATCTTTATCCTGTAAAACAAGTGTGTTAGACATACATCACCCTATATCATTATCATATATCATTTCTTCTAAGCCAAAACCTTATTTTCTTCTTTTCCATCCCTAATTTATCCCGCCCAATCCTTAATTCTTCGTGTCAACTTAACCTCGTCTATCTTTGCTCTATCATCTAATCACGAGCCAACCCAGTCTTTTCCCAGTAGCCTAGATTTCCTCTTGAGGGGGTATCACCCACCAGTTTCACTAGGGCATAGCTTGTAATTTTAATGTATTAGTTTTATCTTCTTTGAAACAACACCCTAACAGACTGTCTCAAAGAGGGGCAAAATGTAGACACCCAAAATTGACCCTTTACATCATTTTTCAATTTCTTGCATTTTTTACCATCTCATATGTCAATTTTATCTAGCTGTTACGTTAGAAAATGTCCCCTTGGGGTCTTTTCCCTCTTAAGGTTTAGCTCTTGGGTCCTTTAGAATGTATTTAGAGCATCTTGCATGATTTTAATGACTCCCGATGAGAAAACCCTGAAGTTTCATGGCAAATGGGACTCAGGGCGTGTGATTAACATAAATCCTACCTAAAATAGGGGGGAGGACTTGGGCAACCGCACCCTAGTCTTGCCCTATTTTAGATCAAGACCTATTTTTCGGTGTCATTTTATGGCCATTATTTAGGTCCTATCTCGACATCCTAAGTTTGAATTATGAAATTCTTAGTAGGAATGTTTGTATTTGCATATATAAGCATGATTAGTGATTCATTTGTAAACTAGATGGATATTGTGAACTTGTGGCTTTATGTGAAAGTGATTCAAGGCATTCACTGTGTTGCAGAGAAATATTTTGTGTTGTTATTGTGTTTGTATTTGTAGATTTGACATCCATCTCCTCATGGCATGAAGAGCATCTTCCTTCCATGAGATCTTCATTATAAGGTGATATCAATTGTGTTTTCTATCATTTATCATTTGAATTTTGCCTCTATCCTATTGGGATATACACTCTATATCTGACAACGGTGGTCCGACGACTTGAATGTCTCTTTGAGGCTTGACTAAGGCAAGCCTCTAAGCACCACAACCCCCAACCCACTTTTCTGTGATTGTAGGTTATAGGTTGTGGAAGTGAAAGAAGTGGAGTTGTAGGAGAGTAGTGCAAACTATCAAAATTGTAGATCAAAGAAGAAAATAGGGACCTAGACTTGGGCACCCACTCATTAGTCCTCTAGATCCTACAACTATAAAATCTTTGGAACAACAGGAATAGGTTGCAGACAACATTCCCAGATCTCAACAAAAACTATGGCATTGGACTAGGGCACCCATTCATTAGTCCCCAACTTTTCTGAACACTAAATTTCAAAATTTGGTATGTATTTGGTTGCCATTTAATATCTCTGTGTGTGATCATTTTCTGTAATTTGTTTGTTTGTTTACGATTTCATGAAATTAGGATTTTGAGCATAATTGGGATTAATTGAACAACAAATTCACACAATTCCAATCTTCCCCTATGTTCCAAGTGACGAGATTTGTATTAGAGTTTTCCACTTGGTTGGATGTCCTTGAATGTTTAGTGGTGAAAGGAGGACAAACACAAACCATTAAAATCAATCCTCTTCATTTTTAACCCTAAACATTTCGGTGAACCTGTGTTTTTGGACTTTATTGCACCTTGTTGAGTGTTGTTCTTTAGATTTACATTCATTTCATTGTTCATCTTATTTCTCTTGAAAAATTACAAAAAAATTTGAAAAATTTGAAATGTTTTGAAAAAATTGGCATTTTTAGCTTGCATTTTCAAATAATTTGAGTTAGTTGGCATTTAATTTCAATAAATTTATGTCATTATCATCAAATCTGATTTAAGGTACATAAATTTTTGTTGTTCTCAAAATTAGCTGTGCTCGTTTTTGTAGACAACCCCCACGAAACTTGTCTATTTCATGAATCTACACTCTAAGCTAGCAAATCGAGACAAGATTCCCTTGATCTCATGCAAAGTCATTTAACATTCTAAACTGGTCTGCAACATTCCCTTGAATTGGTTTCTCAATATTCACAAAGATCATTCAAGTCGTAAACTGATTAAAATGTCAATTTTAGCCATTTTTAGGAGTTCATAAAATTTTTGAGTTTTTGACATGTAATGGTGGCATTTTTTGCCGCTCTTACATGTCTCTTTTTAGTTGTTGCAACATATGTATGGCTAATTTCACTGCCCTTACATACATTTATCTTTAAATATGCAATGGCGGTGAAATTTGCCGTTGTTACATATTTCTCCAATGTATACTATATTGCATCGTTGGCAAATTTCGCCGCCATTGCATGTGTGATGCTACTCGTGCGGGATCGGCCGATTTTGCCACTTGAGCAAAGATCCTTCAGATCTCTGACTTGGAGTGCCATTAATGGCCACTCATGCCATTTATTAAATGTCTATTTTTGAGTTTTAAATACTCTTTTGGCCGTTCTTTTTGTCATTCCCTCTCCTGCCTAGCCGATCTCTAGACTTCCCTCGTGGCGATCGATCGCGCCAATTTGAGGCTCAACCGAGTTCATCATCATCGCATCTAGGGTTTTCAACTGACGCTACAGGTAAGCCTCTCATTTGTTTTCATTTTCCTTCCTAGTGTTTTGTTTGATATGATGATCAGTGTGTTTTATTTTAAATTTTGTTTTGTTTGATTTTTGTTACGTTTTTTTTTTTTGCGATTGTTTTTCTATCTGTTATGCTCATTTTTGTTTAAATGTTAGTTCATTTTATGCGTCGGACATGTTTTCAAACCAGAACAATGGTGCCCTAGGTTCTTACCTTATGGAGGTTGGCGGTTTCACCACTCAAACCCTTAAGCGTTTGCCATATACCAAGATGTGTGAGGTGCCAAAATTCGCTGCCCTAACACAAACAATCTCAATTCCTACCATTGTGTAGTGTCACCGAAATCTGCTGCCCTTCCCTTTTGTTATCTTGGTAACCTGTCATATGCGTTGTTGGCCATTTTCGCTGGTCGAACATCACGAAGACTGCAATCCTTACTATATTGCATCGTCGGCAGAATTTGCCTCTTGAACACCAAAACCCTTGCAAGTAATAACATGCAGCGGTGGTGGTTTTCACCACTTATACATGATAACTAATGTTCTTTCAAGTGACTACCTATCAGTGTCGGTGAATTTTACCGCTCAGACACTACCTTATAAAATATCTCACATGCAATGTTGGCAGAAAATGCCGCTTCAACATAAACTTTGCAAATCCCTTCCTACCTGCATCAGCGGCAAAATTTGCCGCTCCCACACAACAATTTTTCTGACTACATGTAGAGGCAGCAAAATTCACTACCAATGCACATAAGAAAATCCCTCATATGCAAGGGCGGCAAATTTTGCGGCCTATGCAAAAACCCTCCCAGATTTTCCTAACTCTGGGAAATTTTCATTTTTTGATTTTCTGAGCCCGCTTTCCTCTAATTTTTGGCCTGCTCGCTCTATAGCCCTTTTTCAAGCGCATTTCCATAGGCATGATCATCGACATGCAATTTTCCCAAATTGCTAATTTTTTCCCTAATTGCATGATCATGACTTTTTGCTGCAGTTTCTTCTATGGATCTTCATTCTCCATCAGCATCTTCTTGGTGAAAGCTCATCCAGATGACTGAGTTGTCCCTGAAGAAATCAAAAGCAATGAAGTACAAATATCAAGGTGTTTTCCCAATCACCTCAGTCAATTCTAATGTTGACGACATTAGAGATACAGAGATTGGCCATGTGGATATGGCTGAGTTTGTAGAGAGAACGAAGTCCAGTAACCCCAGTGTTATGATGAAGAAACTAGTTGAAAGTAATATTCATTTGGTGTCATCTTTTCCAGTGGCAGCTCACAACATAGAATTTGTTCTTCAATGTGCTCATTTCTATAACAAAGACACTAGAGTTGTGGTAGACACCAGTGAAAATGTGATAATCAGGTTGGATCCTGAGTTCATTGATAAGTTGTTCATGTGTCCTCCTACTACAGAGGTGTTGAAGCTTGACTTTGTTGAAGCACAGAAGGAATATGACAAGAACCCAGAAAAAGTGAAGAAAGTGATCAACAATAAATGGTAGAAGACTGCAAGGTCAAATTTGCCAAGGTGGCCACGTAGTTTTCCTCGAAGTGACTTTGTGGAAGAAGTGGATGACCTGATTACTCTCCTTAGCAGGATAAGAGGTTTCTCTTCTTCTTCACAGTTTCATGAATGGATGTATCCTTTCATTAAGGTCGAAGGTATCCACTACCTCCAAGTTCTACATGACTTCCTATCTGGTGTACATTGTAGCCTCTATGAGGATTTTTCCTGGATTAACATTAGAAGGGGATAGGAGGGTAGTTCCTGTATACCAATACTATTCCCAGTTGACATTGAAAGGCTCAAGTCATCATTTCAGAAGAGTTAATGATGCATTCTTTGTAGTATTTTTGTGTCTTTTTGATCCCCAATTGGAACAAAGAAGAATTTCAAATGAGGCATGGACAGTGGTAAATGACTTCGAGTGTATGTTCTTACAATTTCCTTCTTTTTCATACTTAAGGGTTGGCTTTTTCCAAGGTTACCCCTATATGCTTCAAAGATTCCCTTCAGATAAACTGGTCTTGATGGAGTTGTGCAAACAAATGATTGTCGTGCATAATAAACAAATGGAACTTAAGAAGCTTGGTTTCAGATTCCCAGTTGAAATCGACAGATATTTAGTATTGACTATCGTAAAGGCAAGGGCCATGGAGACAGAGATGCAGCTGGTCACCATGAAGCAATTCAAAAGGAGACCAAAGTTTGACTACAACGGAGTAAATGATAAAATTAGAAGGAAAACTCAATTTCATGAACCCATGGTAGAAGATGTTTGGGTAGATTTGAGGACAGAGGAAGATATCAGGAAGATGGACTACAGTAGGTTGTCCCTTGAATAGATTGAGTATCTAGGACTTGCCGATATTCCTAAGGATCTTGTGGATGATGGGGAATTGGTTGATGACAAATATGATACAAAACAGATTGCTAATACTCCTCTCCCTCTAATCTAATGGTCCCAAAAGGAGTTGACCTCATTGAGGAAGAGATTTGAGCCCATATTGGCTAACACCAATAACTGGCTAGCAGATAAAGGAATTACTCTGAAAGAATTTCTCAATGGATCAGAAACTGAAGTTCAAGAGCAAACTGGTAAAAAGGTGGAAAACAAAATGAAGAACAAGAGTGATGTTCCCTCATCCTCTAAAACACATAAGCCTAAAATCAAGTTTGTGGCAAAGAAGTCCAAGACTATGGAGAAAGAACCTGAAGTAAAAGAAATGGAAACTGAGGAGCCAACAATTGAGGAACCAGCCATCGAAGAGATGGAAGTTGAAGATAGGGTTGCAGATCAACAAGAGGAAGAAGCTTTGTCTTCTTAAGAGAATGAGAAACAAGAAGCAAGAGCCTCTTCCTCTTTGCCTAATACACCTGTTGGAGCTCCTATGTCTATTTCCCCTATCGATATCCCCTCTTCTGAATCTCCTTCTCCTTCTAAAATAATTTTTGACAATCCCCAAAACACTTTCAAAGATGTTCTCCACTCTTGAGAGTCTATTCCTAGTTTATCTTCTTCATCTTTTGATATTGGCGATGCCTCTATTTTTGATCATTTTGTAATGAATACTGAGCAAGTTCCTAGTGCAAATGTAATAGGTACAGTTTTTACCAACACTCCACCTATTGTTTCTACCACCAGTGCAAGCACAGTTCCTAGAATGCTAGCAATGGGAATGGATCCCAATGTGAGTACTTCTCTGCTTCCACCTTGGTTATCAGCTTACACACTGAAAAGGAAAAAGCAAGCCATCTCTCCAGATGACTTTGATTTCAGTAAGCTAGTGCCCGCAAAGCCCAAGGCCCCAAAGAAACCAAAGATTTTGTCTAGAATGATTGGGGACAAAGGACATAAATTTCTAGAAATAGCAAAACCCCCATAAGATGCAACCATGGAAGATTTTGATATGAATGATTACTCTATCTCTAGAGTTGAATTGGGCAAAATAACCCATGAAAGCACTAAGAGTGATATGCAGTCAACCATGGATATCCTAATTCAAAAATTTGACAGGGAAAAAGAAATGAAGGATCATTATAAGGCAATGGTAGAACAGCTAACTGCGGTGGTAAGGAAAATAACTTTGAGCTCAGAAGCAGTTACTCCAGAGGCTGTATCTATAGAAGACCCCGTCATTCTAAAAGCAGAAAATACCTGCCTCAAAGGAAAAGTATTGGAAGAGTACTTAGATAGGATGCATGCACAAGGAGTCTCTTTGCTCACAAATGTGTCTGAGAAAACAAATAAAATGAGAAAAATAAAAGCAAAACTTGATGATCTCATCGATGCTATCTCTCAAGATATTGAATGTACAGAGAAGAATCATGACAAATGGGTAGAAATGAGGAAACTCAAAATAAGTACCCTAATATCAATTGGCACCATTTCTAGCAGTGATTCATATATAGAAACAAAGGAAGCATTGATGTACAGGAGCCGTGTGCTTAGGGAGTTGATCAATGATCTTGAAGCTGCAAAGGAAATCAGTGAACAAAGTGATATTAGCCTTTTGCATAAGTTGGAGGAGTTGCCTTGTAAGATGGTATCACAGGACAACCAATTTCTTTTTGCAGGAGAAATGGTTCGGGTATTTGAAGACATGTTCCAGAAAGAGTTCGAAGATAACACATTTTCAATGACTTATGTGGACAATATTTTGGACAACCAGTTAACTTTGGATACTTTGAAAACCAAGTTAACTAATCATGCTAAATCAGTCACTACAATGAGAGATGCCATAGTACGAGCTAAGATGATCTTTAGGAACATAGTTAGCCCGGATAGCATTGGGATACAAGCGACCTTCACAATGTATGATGCTCATATGAGGAAAGATGGAAACACAAATTGAAGCAGTTATTTTTTCCTTAGTTTATTTTCTATTTTTCAGAGGTACTTTCAAAACAATTCTGGACATTTTTACATGTACATTTTTCATATGTAATTACATGTAAAAATATAGGAAGTCCCAAGTCAATAAGGACTCCTATTTTTGAATAAGTCAAAGTAGTTAGGATTTTTCCTAAATTTTCTCAAGGCCTCTCCCTATAAATAAAGAGGGCCTCTTTTGTAAATATTATCTTTTGTCTATTGCAAGAATACTCTAGTGAATTGAAAAGCAAATCAAGACTTTGTGCTTCTTTGTGAAAATCAATTATCAAATATTTATCAATACAAGAAAGCAAGTTTGATTTCAATCTTTGTCTTGGGATTATTTGTGTTGTGATAGTATTGTTCTTACATCTTGCTATCATAATCTTCTTTGGTAATAATTGAAGTGTGGAGTTTATTTCAAATGATTGAAGAGCACTGTTAATTTGATACTGATAGACTGTGTTATCAAATTAGTTGTGAGGATTATGTTTATGTTTGTGAGAATAAAATAGTTTGGAGACTTTGTGCTGCAAGTTGTTATATTCAATGTACTTTTATCATCTTGAAGAGGAGTGAAGACTTTGGGCTGCATTCAACTTCAAATAGTTCTATTTGCAACTAGTAAGTGAGGTAATAGAAAACTTCATGTTTATGTGATGTTGTGATAATTTATAAGTCCTTTATCAATAGTTCAAATTATAAACATCTATTCTGAAAAAAGAGAATGAGATGAAATGGAACCACCACAAACATAGTTTTTAGTGTACATAAATTTCATAAGTTATTTTTGTAAAAATCAAGTAACCAGAGGGAACCTCCCCTTGTTGAGAGGAGAGACTTTGTCTCATCATAGTTGTGGCTGATATACCCATTTTTCCGTTAGTGAGTTAATGACAAAATATTCACCCAACAGTTTTTTGGTGACTTTACTGGGGAAGGAACGTGCAACTTGAAGCCTCACACTCCGAGTTGAAGCATGTTCAGTTCTTTTCCATTTGTTGCAAAATTGTGGTGAGCATACTACATTTTGGCAGATTCATGTTATACCAGAAGAAAGAGAGCCCAAGGTATTATTGATCCTGCATTTGAATTGATGCAACAAAATAATTTTGGACTCTTGCCTCCATGATCTTGTCTTCAGCGTAGCAAGAGTTTTCCTCCTACCAATGTCAGGTCCCCAATACCAGGTGAGACTTCTAGTTCTAGTGCTAGCAGAGTTTTGTCTATTCATACTTCACAAAGATTTGTTATCCCACCTTTCAATCAGCATATCATGGCAGTTCAAGGTGTTAGATCAAGAGCACACAACTGAGAGGGGGGGTGAATCAGTTGTACAAAAACTTGCTACTATTTCAAACACTTGATTCTTCTTTGTTATTTAATAGCTTATCAATTAACTATTCATGAAAGCATAAAGCATTAACACCAGAGCAGATAAACATCAACACATCAGACACCAAGATTTTGACGTGGAAAACCTGGTCAAGTGAAAAACCACGGGGTGATTAACCCAAGGATTATTCTCTATTAGAAGAATAAGAAAAATAGATGGCACATGCCAATTAGGGCTCACTACCAGAGCACATTGCTCACAAGGAGGCATACTGCCTACAAGAGACACACTGTCTACAAGATAACAAGTATTAAACTTGAACTGGAGATTGACATCTTTACCATGTCTGGATCAGTTCCATTTAAGCCTGAGACACACCTACTCTACCTTTCACTCTTTCACTATACCACACTCATCCTCTACATCACACAATTTGAAATGAGTTCACAAACCTTTATTAATAAAGGCATCAACTTAGGAATAATCATCTAAGTCAGCAATCATCCACAAGAACATTCGCAAGATGAATAACTCATCTGGTCAGCCAGCATGAACAAGAACATCTTCATCCGGAAGTATATCTCCAATTCAGAGCTCTAACACTAATGCGGACTAACAACACAACCTCAACATGATCCAAGAACCTTCACAGGCTTGCCTGAATGACCAGGTACATCCACACTTCCTCTACTTACTAGAATCTCTTCTCTCCTGCCTCCGGTGCCTCAAGAACATAGTTTGTCATGACTGTCACAAGGGAGTAGATTCTTTCAGACCTTCAAACTGTGTACAAATCAAGATGACACATCACAAGGACATCCCAAACACTCCTTCTAATCTACAGAATAGGACAATACACTTCTGGATCTCACTGGACCTTTTTGTAACACTCTGTCACTCTGGAGCATCTCCTGGAACTAGTTCTACTTGATTGATCATAACTTCTTCTGATCTTCATACGGACCTCTAAAATCTTAACTGGAACATCTGAAGACTCATATCTACAAACCCTTTGAACCACATCCTCTGATCCTTAGCCTATTGAGTACTTTTGCCTTCTTCTCATCACTATTCTTCACTGTTCTTGATTGAGACTAATTTTCTCAATATCCTCAGCACACAGCTCATCCAATCCTTCTCATTAATGCAATATGAGTATGTTGACATCAATGACAACACTGGTTATCCTCATAATTGCAATAATCTCCCCCTTTGTCATTGATGGCAACATATGATGTGAAAAACCATCAAGACAAGAACTTCTCCTTTCTGTCACAGCTCCCCCTATCAGCAACAACTCTTCACATGTCTTCTCTTCCTTTACTACTCCCCCTTTGATCATCAACCACTTGTTTTTCACATGTCTTCTCTCCCCCTTTGACATCAATGGCAAAGGGCTCATACTTGCAATTCTAACACATCAGAATCATACCAGCTACTCCTCCTTAGTAGCAGCTCCCCATCATCAATCTGGATCACAAGATATGACTGTGATACCCACCAAACTGATGCACAATAGTTCATCCTAGTTCATCACCGGAGGGGCCATGACCCCTAACTTCTCTCTGAGATACTCAAAAGAGTCCTTGGGAAGAGGTTTAGTAAAAATATCTGCAATCTTATCCTTGGAGGGTACATACTCCAATCTAACTTCATCCTTGTTCACTTGTTCTCTCAGAAAGTGAAACTTGATAGATATGTGCTTTGTCTTAGAATGCAACACCGGATTCTTAGAAATATTTATTGCACTTGAATTATCACAGAAAATTGTGATAGGCTCCTCATATTCTACTTTAATGTCTCTTAGCATCTGCTTCATCCATAAGATTTGAGTGCAACTACCTACTACTACAATGTATTCTACTTCAGTTGTATATAGAGATATTGCCTCTTGTTTCTTGCTTAGCCAAGAAACCAATCTTTTTCCCAAAAAGAAATCTCCACCACTAGTGCTCTTCCGGTCATCCACATCACCTGCCTAATCTGCATCTGTATATGCATGAAGAGAGAAATCATGATCTCTAGGGTACCATAGACCATACTCAACTGTCCCCTTTAGATATCTAAAAATCCTCTTGATTGCCATATCATGAGATTCTCTAGGATCAGCTTGGAATCTAGCAACAAGACCAACAGCCTGCATAATATCTGGTCTAGTTTGAGTGAGATACAATAGTCCTCCAATCATTGACCTATACTTTGTCTGATCTATCTTAGGAGAGTCATCATCTTTGCTCAACTTACATCTGGTAGCCATGGGAGTGTTCATAGGCTTTGAATCTTCCATTCCAAATTTCCTCAACAATTCTTTCACATATTTGGTCTGAGAGATAAAGATTCCTTTCTTTGTCTGAGTAATTTGCAGACCCAAGAAGAAGTTCATTTCACCAAGCATTGACATTTCAAACTCACTTTTCATTTGATTTGCAAAGGTTTTACACATACTGTCTCTTCCTCCAAAGATTATATCATCAACAAATACTTTAACAATCAAGATGTTTTCATTATCTATTTGGAAATATAGATTACTATCAGCAGTACCTTTGTTGAAACCAATCTTCAAAAGATGTTTGTCCAACCTCTCATACCATGCTCTTGGGGCTTGCTTTAGACCATACAGTGCCTTCTTTAATTTACAAACCATATCACCATGCTCAGATAATTGAAATCCATTCGGTTGCTCAATGTATACTTCTTCTTCCAAATCACCATTTAGGAAGGTAGACTTGACATCCATCTGATATACCTTGAAGTCTTTGAAGGCAGCAAATGTAAGAAATAATCTGATTGCTTCAATTATTGCCACCGGAGCAAAGGTTTCTTCAAAATCAATCCCTTCTATTTGAGAGTAGCCTTTGCAGACTAATCTGGCTTTATTTCTGATTACTTCACCAACTTCATTTAGTTTGTTCTGGAAGACCCATTTTGTTCCAATCACATTCTTGTTACTAGGTCTAGAAACAAGATCCCAAGTGTGATTTTTTTCAATTTGCATCAACTCTTCCTCCATTGCTTTGGTCCAATTTTCATCATTGCAGGCTTCATTTATTGTCTTAGGTTCAATCTTTGAAATTAGACAACATTCATTTGAATTTAGAGCAATTTCCCTTCTAGTTTGCACACCTTTGCTTTTGTCACCTATGATCTGATCTTCAGAGTGGTTCAGTCTTACATACCTTGGAACTTTAGGAGTTTCTTGCACTTCTGTTTCTTGATCAGGCTCATTTAGACCAATCTCTTCTTCCTGATTTATCGGATCAGTTTGAATTTGATTTTTAGAGGAGGATTGAGCTCCTTGAACCAGAGAGCCATTCTAATCATCTTCATCATATTCATAAAACCTTGAGGGCTTCTCAATTCCTTTATCAACCTTCACATTTGTACTTTCTATCATCTTTCTCAGTCTCTTATTGTAACACCGGTATGCTTTGCTTTGAGTGGAGTAACCCAAGAAAATTCCTTCATCACTTCTAGCATCAAATTTTCCTAGATCTTCATCTCTTTGAATGTAACATTTGCTACCAAATACTTTGAAATATCTCACAGTAGGAGTTATACCAAACCAAAGTTCATAAGGAGTCTTACCGGTATTGTTTCTGATTTGAACTCGATTGAGAGTGTAGACAGCAGTGCTGACAGCTTCTCTCCAAAACATCTGAGGAACATTTGCTTCCATCATCATTGTCCTAGATGCTTCCTGGATGGTCCGGTTCTTTCTCTCAACTACTCCATTCTACTGTGGAGTCTTAGGAGCAGACAACTATCTCTTTATACCATGCTTCTCACAAAAGTCTATGAATTCACCGGATGTGAATTCACCACCTCTATTAAACCTCAGACATTTCAGTTTCAATCCAGTTTGATTCTCTCCCATAGCCTTGAAGATTTTGAACTTCTCAAAGGCTTCTGATTTCTCTTTTAGAAAGGTAACCCACATCATCCGGGAATGGTCATCAATCAGTAACATGAAATATCTATCACCTTGCATACTCTTGATTCTTGTTGGACCACATAGATCAGTATGAACAAATTCCAATAATCCGGTAGAGGACTGATCCTTGCTTTTGAAAGAGATTCTACTCTGTTTACCTAGATGACATTCTTTACACAAACTATTTGTAGGTTTCACCAATTTTGGAAGATCTCTTACAACCTGAGTATTGCTTATCTTGATGATGTTATCAAAATTTACATGACACATCCTTCTATGCCATAACCAACTCTGATCAACTTGAACAAAGAAACAACTTTTATTAGAACCAACCAGATGGAAGATATTACCTTTTATTTGAGTACCAGATGCAATCTCAGTTTTAGAGCTTTCAAAGATCCTGCATCTTCCATTTTGAACTGGAGATCATAACCTTTGTCTACCAGCTATCCAACACTGAGAAGATTGTGCTTCAATCCTTCAACATACAGTACATTACCAGTTTTACACTTTCCATCAAAAGAGATAGTTCCCCTACCTCTGATTCTACCAGCAGAATTGTCACCAAACTTTACCATTCCTCCTTCATACCTTTCCAAATATAAGAACTTGTTCTTGTCACCTGTCATATGGTGAGAGCATCCACTGTCAATAACCCAATCATCCTTTTCTTCGACTTGGGCAGCCAAAGCTTTTTCTACAACCTTATGATTGATAGATTTAGAGGATATTGGTTCTTCTTCCTTGATGGCAATAAACACTCATTCATTTCCGGATTTGTCTCCTATCTCTGATTCATCATCTATTACTCCTTCATTATCAACTTCTTCATAAACATAATAACAATTCTTTTGGAACCTTTGTCTGTTAGAGTTTGACCTTGTAGATCTTTTTGGACATCTTGAGGCAAAGTGACCAATCTTATTGCAATTGAAGCATTTAAAAGGTAATTTTCCTTCATACTTACCGGATCCTCTTGGCAGTCTTTTTGCAATGAGGGCTTCAAGTTGAGCTGTTTCTGCTTCTTCCTCTTCCATGTCTTTCCTGGCTTGATCATACCATGACAGCTTCCTTGAAGAGTTTTCTCCCAGATCAAATCTTTGTTTGCCTTTCACATAGGCACTAGCTTTGAATGCAGATTCAGTCTTGGGGGGATCATCTCCAAACTCAGTCATTTCAAATGCATCTAGTTTGCCAGCCAATTGCTCTCTTGTGACAGTTTTATGGGATCTAAATTCATCAATGGTAGCAACCTTGATTTTGTAGGCATCAGGAAGGGATCTGAGAATTTTGCAAACAATCTCATTTTCATCCAGAACTCCACCAACATTCCTAATTCCACACACTAGCTCATTTACTCTTGGCATAAAGGTAGTGATGTTTTCATCATCTCTCATCTTCAATCTTTCAAATTTGCCTTTGAGACTTTGCAACCTTACACTCTTAACAAACTCATCTCCTTCATGCAGAAGTTCTAGTTTAATCTAGATCTCATAGGCAGTTGGTAGGTCAATAACATTTGAGAGCTCTAAGTCAGTTAATGCACTTAGAAGAGCTTCTTTTGTCAGCAGATTGTTCTCAACATTTGTGATTTCATTCAGAGTTGTTAGACCACCCTGTGGAGGTACATATGCCTTTGTGACCATGGACAAGTATGCTTTTCCCATACACTCCAAGTGACATTTCATGTGACCTTTCCAGAGAGAGAAGTTGGTTCCATCAAACTTCAGACTATCCTTCTTGTATGACGACATCCTGGATCTCCTCAAGCGGTTAAGCTCTTTTTAGAGGAACTTGGCTCTGATACCAATTGTTAGATCTAGAGCACACAATTGAGAGGGGGGGTCAATCAGTTGTACAAAAACTTGTTTCTATTTCAAACACTTGATTCTTCTTTGTTATTTAATAGCTTACCAATTAACCATTCATGAAAGCATAAAGCATTAACACCAGAGCAGATAAACATCAACACATTAGACACCAAGATTTTGACGTGGAAAACTTGGTCAAGGGAAAAACCATGGGGTGATTAACCCGAGGATTATTCTCTGTTAGAAGAATAAGAAAAATAGATGGCATATGCCAATTAGGGCTCACTACCTGAGCACACTACTCACAAGGAGGCACACTGCCTACAAGAGACACACTGTCTACAAGATAACAAGTGTTACAAACTTGAACTAGAGATTGACATCTTTACCATGTCTGGATCAGTTCCATTTAAGCCTGAGACACACCTACTTTGCCTTTCACTCTTTCGCTATACCACACTCATCCACTACATCACACACTTCGAAATGAGTTCATGAACCTTTATTTATACAAGGCATTAACTTAGGAACAATCATCTAAGTCAGCAATCATCCACAAGAACATTCAAGAGATGAATAACTCATCCGGTCGGCTAGCCTGAACAAGAACATCTTCATCCAGAAGTATATCTCCAATTTCGGGCTCTAACACTAATGGAGACTAACAACACAACCTCAACATGATCTAAGAACCTTCACAGGCTTGCCTAAATGACCAGGTACATCCGTACTTCATCTACTTACTAGAATCTCTTCTCTCCTGCCTCCAGTGCCTCAAGAACATAGTTTGTCATGACTGTCACAAGGGAGTAGATTCTTTCAGACCTTCAAACTATGTAAAAATTGAGATAACACATCACAAGGACATCCCAAACACTCCTTCCAATCCGCAGAATAGGACAATGCACTTCTAGATCTCACCAGACCTTTTTGTAACACTCTGTCACTCCGGAGCATCTCCTAGAACCAGTTCTACTTGATCGATCATAACTTCTTCAGATCTTCATGTGGACCTCTGAAATCTTAATTGGAACATCTCAAGACTCATATCTACAAACCCTTTGAACTGCATCCTCTGATCCTCAGCCTATTGAGTACTTTTGCCTTCTTCTCATCACTATTCTTTGCTGTTCCTGATTGAGACTAATTTTCTCAATATCCTCAGCGCATAGCTCATCCAATCATTCTCATTAATGCAATATGAGTATGTTGACATCAATGACAACACTGGTTATCCTCATACTTCCAACACAAGGCCCTTGGGGTAATACCTTTGGTCCGCTAAATTGAACCTCACCATTGCATGAACTGCCTTGTAGTTCAAGAAAGAATTTTCCCAAATTCTACGGTGATGGGAATGTTCATCCTGATGAACACATTGCATCTTTCTGTATAGCCTATGGTGTGATAGGTGTCGAGCATGAAGATGTAGTTGTATAACTTTTTGTAGAAACATTGCAAGGTACTCCTGCAGACTGGTTTTATCATCTTTGAGCTTAGACTATAACGAACTGGAATACTCTCAAAACCAAGTTCGAAGCCAGGTTTAAACCTGCAGAGGATGCACATGCATTGTTGGTACAACTAACATAGATGAAAAAAGAACCTCATGAACCTATGCGAGATTTTATTGCTAAGTTCAATAAGTTGAGAAACAGAATTTCTACCACCGCCAAGCCAACAGCGGAGAACCTTAAATGTTTCTTTATCAATACACAACTTCCTGAGGTGAGTTTTTTGTTGAGGCGAGCTACTCCTACAGATCTTGCTATAGCTCAGATTTTGGTAACTGAAGTGGAAGATGATCTTATCCTTGCGGGTAAGATAAGAAGGGATTCTAATAGAAATAAAAGTTCCTATTCCATTGTGAATTCTTCCACAAGCACCACGGATCCCATGGTGCAAAAGCTAGCAAATGAGTTGCTAGCTCTGCAAGGACAAATGTCCCAAGGTATGTCTGCCCCTCCTTCTTATCGGGATATACCAAGAAGGACATTTCCAAATAATTCATATCAAGGCAATGCTGCTAGAAATCAAGGACAACACAATCGTCTTCCTCCTACAAGGGGAAACTTGCCATTAGCAATGCTGGTCAACTCAGCAGTTGGCTATTATGAAGCTAAAAATGAACATTCTTTCCAACCTAAGTTGGACCATGAGAATTATGCTAATCTCTTCATAGAAGGAGAAGAAGAATTAGCTGGTGACTCTACTATTAGCTTTCTGAATTATCAAGACGAAGCTGAAAAAGGACGAGAGGTCTGTGAAGGAACATATGCTGTTTTCACTAGGTCCCAAAATCAGTCAGCTCTTCAAGCTGATAAAGGAAGGGCAAGAGAAGAATCTCAACCAGTGATTTCAATCGCTAAATGGGGGACTCCACTACCTTTCCAATCAAAAGACCCGGTGGGCAATAAACAAGTAAGTGCCTCTAACGACTTTGTACCTTTCACTTGTACTCCTCAGACTAGTACTACCTCTACCAAAAATCAAAATGATGGACTCTCTTCCTTTGTTTCTAATTCATTTCAGCAATTTGATATAATTGATCATGCTAGGAAGAGTAAGATCCAAATGTCTGAAGTTGAGTATTTACAAGCTAATCCTGAACAATTTGATAGATTAGCTAAATACGTCAAAAGAAAGACCATCCCCGTAGGACAAGAGTTTCCAAAAGTTGCTCATGACTCTTCAAAAAGCAAACCTACCCAAAATAATCTTGTCACCACTCCCCTTGAGGCCTCTAGAAAAATTAAACCTTTCTATGTGTCCCTATTAGTAAATGGTCATAAATTGAGCAATTGTGTAATAGATTATCGAGCCTCTAACAATGTTATGCCTACCAAAGTAGCAGACACTCTTGGCCTCACCTTGACCAAAACCTTTGGGAGGTGTTTCTCTATGGAAAATAAGCAAGTTCCACTTTTGGGTCAAATCAAAGACGCCCAATTTGCATTTGCAGCCTTTCCAGACAAAAGGATTAAGATGACAGTCTTAGTAGTTGATGTACTAGCTTCTTATGGCATCTTGCTTTGGCATAATTTTTGCAAGGATGTAGGTGGAGAGTTGAATATGGACCTATCTGAAGCAAGGATACCTGTTAAAGGTGTTATGCAGAAGTTGCTTCCTGAAAAGGGGGCAAAGTACATTGTTACCCAAACGGCAAATCCCAAAGCTCAAATTTTGTTTGAGTCCTCGGGAATGGGTAACTATTTCCTGTCTACTGAAGACGTTTCTACTTCATCGGATGAAAGTTCATCAAGTGATAGCTCAGACCATTCAGATTAAGAATCTGAAGAGTTTTCAGATGAAATTTTAGGTGAAGGTATAGTAATGCCAGATTCTTTTCTCACTGATGAAGAGGAATCATCTGATCAAAGAAAGTCCAAGAAATCAAATTTTGATGAAGTTTGGATACTAGAATTTGATGGCAGTTGTTCTTCCACCGGTTCTGGAGCTAGAGTGGTCTTGATATCTCCTCAAGGTGAGATCTTACCTTTTTCATACAAGTTACAGTTTGACAATACCAATAACACTGTTGAATACAAGTCTTTGTTTCTTGGATTGGAAGCTACTCATGCTAGGGGTGTTAAAATTCTTCATGCTCAAGGGGATACTGAATTGGTGGTTTGTCAAGTGAGGAATTTGTACCAAATCAAAAATGAAAGATTGAGACACTATCGCAATCGCGTATGGGATTGCATTTAAGGTTTTGATGCTTTCAACATTTCTATAGTGCCAAGAGAGTTCAATGATCATGCAGATTTATTGGCTATCTCTGCCACTCTCATGGTCCCTCATAAAGATTTCAAGGGAAACAAGTACACTATTAAGCTGGTCTTCTGACCAAGTGTACCTGATAACGCTGACCATTGGCAGGTGTTCAATGGTGATAACCAAATCATCGCTTTCCTAAAAAAGATGGATAGCTTTGATGAACTTTACTTTGAAGGTAGTGAATTGCCACCACGGGAATATGTTTTCAAGATAGATTCAGAAACTGGCGAAGAGTTTCTTCAGTTGAAAGGGAATAAGATTCCAAAAGGTTTGGTTTCCCTTGAAAAATTATTTGATAAACATGACAGGTATATCAAGCAGTGGCAACAACAGGATTCAAGTTCCTCTATGGAATTTGAGCAGGTAAATTTGAGTTCGGAGGCAGACCCCAAAATGGTCAACATTGGAAAATGTTGCACTGCTGATGAGAGATTCAAATTCATTACACTCCTCTGCCATTATATTGATATTTTGGGGTACTCCTATGATGATCTGAAGTCTTTCAGACCTAAGGAGGTTCAACATGAAATTCCCCATAAAGCTGGATCATTGCCTCACAAGCAGAAGTAGAGGCAATACAACCCCAAAATATCAGGTACAATCCTTTCTAAAATTCAGAAGATGTTGAATGTAAGGATAATTTTTCCAATTCATCATTCCACATGGATTGCAAACATAGTCCCCGTGAGGGTGAAGAACAGGGAAATCTGTATCTGTGTTGATTTCAGGAATCTCAACCAATCTTCCCTAAAAGATAACTACCCCTTGCCCATCATGGATCAAGTATTGCAAATAGTGATTGGTTTAGAAATGTTGTCTATGTTAGATGGCTTTTCAGGGTACAACCAAGTGGAGGTTAACGAAGCTGATCAGTTCAAAACTAGTTTTACTACACCATGGGGCACATTTGCATATCGCATAATGCCTTTTGGTCTGATCAATGCTAGCGCCACATTTCAGAGAGTGATGGATCTTGCCTTCAGAGATGAGATGGGGAAGTTCATCGTGGTGTATCTTGATGACTTGACTGTTTTCTCCAAAAACTGTCTTGATCATGCACATCATTTATGACAAGTGCTAGAGCGCTGTCGGCAAAATGGTATTTCCCTCAATCCCAAGAAGTGAGTTTTTGAGGTTACAGAAGGTAAACTTCTCAGACACATTATATCAGGGGAAGACACTAAGATTGACCCTGAAAGAGTCAAATCCATTCAAAGTCTTGCTCTGCCTGCTAGTAAGACTGTTGTTCATTCTTTCTTCGGAAAGGTGAATTTTCTGCAAAGGTTCATTCTAGAATTTGCAGAGAAAACCCGTCACATCATCAACATGATGAAGGGTAAGGCCACTTTTCGTAGGACTGTGGAAGGCAAAGCAGCATTTGAGGATATCAAGAGGGCTGTTGCTCATGCTCTAGTTCTTGTTTGTCCTGACTATACCAAAGATTTCATAGTTTACAGCTTCACTTCAGATCACACACTTTCAGCTATTCTGGTTCAGCAGAATGAAGAAGGTGTATAATCTCCTATATCATTTATGAGCTGTCCCATCAAAGCTCATGAATTGAAGTATTTGAATATGGAGAAGCATGCTTATGCCATGGTCAAAGTGGTGAAGCATTTTAGGTTCTATATTCTGAATTCACACACTGTTGTTTTGGTGCTTGATACAATAGTCAAGCCTATCCTAACTCAACAGGAGTTTGGAACAGAGAGGTAATTGGATTGCTAAGATCCAAGAATTTGATCTGGATATTAATCCTACCAAGCTTGTGCATGGTAAAGGTTTGTGTCAGTTGATCGCTGATAATGTTCCAAAAGAGACAGGGGACGAAGAAGAAGAAGTTGTGGACACACCAACTATTCTTTTTGTTACTACAACTGATGAGTGGTATTCCAATATCGCTCATTTCCTTACCTATGGTGAGTGTCCTCATCTGTCTTATAAGGAGAAAAGAACTATCAAGTTGAAAGCTGCCAACTATGTCCTTTGGGACAATGGTTTGTACAAAAGGAGTCTTGATGGGGTATTTCTCCGTTGCGTGGATAAAGCGCAACAAAGTAGACTTTTGGAGTCTTTCCATAGTTTGGCACATTTTTCTGTACCTTCAACAGCTCACAAGATTTTGTGAGCTAGATACTATTGGCCCACACTATTCCAAGATGTGTACAATTGGGTACGTAGGTGCGAGTTGTGTCAACAGTTCATTAGAAAACTGAAGTTGGCAGCCCTACCTCTCAAACTGGTGGTGATTGAGGAACCTTTTCAACAATGGGGCATTGACTTCATTGGCGCTATGAATCCACCATCAAGCACGAGACATAGCTACGTTCTCACCACGATGAACTATTTTACCAAGTGGGTGGAGGCCATCCCAGTCAAACATGCTACTTCTGAAGTGGTGTGCAGCTTCCTTAAGGAAAACATTATTTCCAGGTTTGGAGTTCCAAACAAGATTGTAGCAGACAATGCTACTTGTTTTTCCTCTCATGAGATTACTGAATTTTGCTACGAGCATGGGATCATTCTATCCCATTCTTCAGACTATTATCTGCAAGGGAATGGTCAAGTAGAGCCAAGCAACAAGAATTTGGTCACTATTATCAGGAAACTGGTAGATGAGAATCAGATAATTTGGCATAAAGCGTTGTTTGATGCTTTATGGGCAGATAGAATTACCCCCAAAAGGGCAATAGGCATGTCGCCATTTCAACTTCTATATGGTCTAAATGCGGAGATACCAATTAACTTGGAGCTGCCAGCATTGAGGTTGGTGAAGGCATTAGAAGATAGAACTTTTGATGGTTCTATTGATAAAAGGATCATGTATCTAACTAAACTTGAAGAGCAGCGCACTATGGTGGTGGATCGTATTGCTGAACACCAAAGTCAAGTTAAGAAACTCTTCGACAAGAAGGCAAAGGCTCATGAGTTTTAGGTTGGAGATCATGTCTTGTTTTGGGACAAGAGGAGAGAACCAAAAGGAATGCATGGGAAATTTGATTCCTTGTGGAGAGGTCCATTCACCATTCATCAGTTCTGTGGTGAAAACAATTTCTTGCTAGAATATCAGGATGGAACACCATTCATGCTCCCTCACAGTGGGCAACATCTGAAGCACTTCAATCCTTCAAGTATCAGATAAGTTCAATTGTACATTTGTATAGTTTTGTGTTTTTTATTTTTGTGTTTTCGTTTAGTCTTTTCTGTCTTTTTCTTTTTAGCTTGACTCTATAGCCCATTGGCATGGATGAAGGCACTTAGAGACTAGATTCTACTCCCTTCAATCATTTCAAAGTTTGATCAAAAGAAGTTCCCCAGTTAGAGCTAGTTGTTGTACTCAAAATCAGTTGTGCTCATTTTTGTAGACAACCCCCATGAAACTTGTTTGTTTCGTGAATCTACACTCTAAGCTCGCAAATCAAGACAAGATTCCCTTGATCTCGTGCGAAGTCATTTAACATTCTAAACTAGTCTGTGACATTCCCTTGAATTGGTTTCTCGATATTCGCAAAGATCATTCAAGTCGTAAACTGATTAAAATGTCAATTTTAGCTATTTTTAGGAGTTAGTAAAATTTTTGAGTTTTTGACATGTAATGGCAGCATTTTTTGCCGCTCTTACATGTCTCGTTTAAGTTGTTACAACATATGTAATGGTGGCTAATTTCACCGCCCTTACATATGTTTTTCTTTAAATATGCAATAGCGGTGAAATTCACTGCCGTTACATATTTCTCCAATATATACTATATTGCATCATCGACGAATTTCGCTGCCATTGCATGTGTGATGCTACTCATGCGGGATTGGCCGATTTTGCTGCCTGAGTAAAGATACTTCGGATCTCTAACTTGGAGTGCCATTAATGGCCACTCGTGCCATTTATTAATTATCTATTTTTGAGTTTTAAATACTTTTTTGGCCGTTCTTTTTGTCATTCCCTCTCTTGCCTAGCCGATCTCTAGACTTCCCTCATGGCGATCGATCGTGATGATTTGAGGCTCAATCGAGTTTGTCATCATCGCATCTAGGGTTTTCCCTCGAAGCTACAGGTAAGCCTCTTATTTGTTTTTGTTTTCCTTCCTAGTGTTTTGTTTGATATGATGATCAGTGTGTTTTTTTTTAAATTTTGTTTTGTTTGATTTTTGTTACGTATTTTTGTTTTGCGATTGTTTTTCTATCTGTTATGCTTGTTTTTGTTTAAATGTTAGTTCATTTTATGCATCAGACGTGTTTTCAGACCAAACCAATGGTGCCCTAGGTTATTACCTTATGGAGGTCGGTGGTTTCACCGCTCAAACCCTTAAGCGTTTGCCATATACCAAGATGTGTGAGGCACCTAAATTTGCTGCCCTAACACAAACAATCTCAATTCCTACCATTGTGTAGTGTTGCCGAAATCTACTGCCCTTCCCCTTTGTTACCTTGGTAACTTGTCATATGCATTGTCAGCCATTTTTACTGGTCGAACATCACGAAGACTACAATCCTTACTATATTGCATCGTCGGTGGAATTTGCCGCTTGAACACCAAAACCCTTGCAAGTAATAACATGAAGCGGCGGCATTTTTCACCGCTTATGGATGATAACTAATGATCTTTCAAGTGACTACCTGTCAGCGTTGGTGAATTTTACCACTCGGACACTACCTTATAAAATGTCTCACATGCAATGTCGGCAGAAAATGCTGCTCCAACATAAACTTTACAAATCCCTTCCTACCTGCATCAGCGGCAAAATTCACCACTCCCACACAACAATTTTTTTGACTACGTGTAGTGGCGGCAAAATTCACCTTCAATGCACATAAGAAAATCCCTCATATACAAGGGCAGCAAATTTTGCCGCGCATGCAAACACCCTCCCAGATTTTACTAACTCTGGGAAATTTTCATTTTTTGATTTTTCGAGCCCGCTTTCCACTAATTTTTGGCCTGCTCCCTCTATAGCCCTTTTTCAAGTGCATTTCCATAGTCATGATCATCAACATGCAATTTTCCCAAATTGCTAGTTTTTTCCCTAATTGCATGATCATGACTTTTTGCTGCAGTTTCTTCTATGGATCTTCATTCTCCATCAACATCCTCTTGGTGAAAGCTCGTCTAGATGACTGAGTTGTCCCTGAAGAAATCAAAAATGATGAAGTACAAATATCAAGGTGTTTTCCCAATCACCTCAGTCAATTCTAATGTTGACGACATTAGAGATACAGAGATTGGCCATGTGGATATGGCTGAGTTTGTAGAGAGAACCAAGTCCAGTAACCCTAGTGCTATGATGAAGAAGATAGTTGAAAGTAATATTCATCTGGTGTTGTCTTTTCCAGTGGCAACTCACAACACAGAATTTGTTCTTCAATGTGCTCATTTCTATAACAAAGAGACTAGAGCTGTGGTAGATGCCAGTGGAAATGTGATAATTAGGTTGGACCCTGAGTTCATTGATAAGGTGTTCATGTGTCCTTCTGCTACAGAGGTGTTGAAGCTCAACTTTGTTGAAGCACAAAAGGAATATGACAAGAATCTAGAAAAAGCGAAGAAAGTGATCAACAATAAATGGTTGAAGATTGCAAGGTCAAATTTGTCAAGGTGGCCAACTAGTTTTCCTCGAAGTGACTTTGTGGAAGAAGTGGGTGACCTGATTACTCTCCTTAGTAGGATAAGAGGTTTCTCTTCTTCTTCACAGTTTCATGAATGGATGTATCCTTTCATTAAGGTCGAAGGTATCCACTACCTCCAAGTTCTACATGACTTCCTATCTAGTGTACATTGCAGCCTCTATGAGGATTTTTCTAGGATTAACATCAGAAGGGGATAGGAGGGTAGTTCCTATATACCAATACTATTCCCAGTTGACATTGAAAGGCTCAATTCATCATTTCAAAAGAGTGAATGATGCATTTTTTGCTATATTTTTGTGTTTTTTTGATCCCCAACTAGAACAAAGAAGAATTTCAGATGAGGCATGGACAGTGGTAAATGACTTCAGGTGTATGTTCTTACAATTTCCTTCTTTTTCATACTTAAGGGTTGGCTTTTTCCAAGGTTACACCTATATGCTTCCAAGATTCCCTTCAGATAAACTGGTCTTGATGGAGTTGTGCAGACAAATGATTGTCATGCATAACAAACAAATGGAACTTAAGAAGCCTGGTTTCAGATTCCTAGTTGAAATCGGTAGATATTCAGTATTGATTACCGCAAAGGCAAGGGCCATGGAGACAGAGATGTAGCTGGTCACCATGAAGCAATTCGAAAGGAGACCAAAGTTTGAATACAGGGGAGTGAAGGATAAAATTAGAAGGAAAACTCAATTTCATGAACCCATGATAGAAGATGTTTGGGTAGATTTGAGGACAAAGGAAGAAGATGCACTACAGTAGGTTGTCCCTTGAATAGATTGAGTATCTAGGACTTGCCGATATTCCTGAGGATCTTGTGGATGATGGGGAATTGGTTGATGACAAATATGATGTAGAATAGATTGCTAATACTCCTCTCCCTCCAATCCAATGGTCCCAAAAGGAGTTGACATCATTAAGGAAG
This sequence comes from Cunninghamia lanceolata, assembly GCA_027924645.1. NCBI lineage: Eukaryota > Viridiplantae > Streptophyta > Pinopsida > Cupressales > Cupressaceae > Cunninghamia > Cunninghamia lanceolata. Next base: position 2,763,403 of record BSBN01000992.1, read on the forward strand.
AGATTTGAGCCCATATTGGCTAACACCAATAACTGGCTGGCAGATAAAGGAATTACTCTGAAAGAATTTCTCAATGGATCAGAAACTGAAGTTCAAGAGCAAACTGGTAAAAAGGTGGAAAACAGAACGAAGAACAAGAGTGATGTTCCCTCATCCTCTAAAACACATAAGCCTAAAATCAAGTTTGTGACAAAGAAGTCCAAGACTATGGAGAAAGAACCTGAAGTAAAAGAAATGGAAACTGTGGAGCCAGCAATTGAGGAACTAGCCATCGAAGAGATAGAAATTGAAGATAGGGTTGCAGATCAACAAGAGGAAGAAGCTTTGTCTTTGCAAGAGAATGAGCAACAAGAAGCAAGAGCCTCTTCCCCTTTGCTTGATACACCTGTTGGAGCTCCTGTGTCTGTTTCCCTTATCGATATCCCCTCTTCTTAATCTCCTTCTCCTTCTAAAATAATTTTTGACAATCCCCAAAACACTTTCGAAGATGTTCTCTGCTCTTGAGAGTCTATTCCTAGTTTATCTTCTTCATCTTTTGATATTGAGGATGCCTCTATTTTTGATCATTTTGTAATGATTACTGAGCAAGTTCCTAGTACAAATGTAACAGGTGCAGTTTCTACCAACACTCCACCTATTGTTTCTACCACCAGTACAAGCACAGTTCCTAGAATGCCAGCAATGGGAATGGATCCCAATGTGAGTACTTCTCTACTTCCACCTTGGTTATCACCTTACACACCGAAAAGGAAAAAGCAAGCCATCTCTCCAGATGACTTTGATTTCAGTAAGCTAGTGCCCGCAAAGCCCAAGGCCCCAAAGAAACCAAAGATTTCGTCCAAAATGATTGGGGACAAAGGACATAAATTTTTGGAAATAGAAAAACCCCCACAAGATGCAACCATGGAAGATTTTGATATGAATGATTACTCTATCTCTAGAGTTGAATTGGGCAAAATAACCCATGAAAGCATTAAGAGTGATATGCAATCAGCCATGGACATCCTAATTCAAAAATTTGATAGGGAAAGAGAAATGAAGGATCATTATAAGGCAATGGTAGAACAGCTAACTGTGGTGGTAAGGAAAATAACTTTGAGCTTAGAAGCAGTTACTCCAGAGGCTGTATCTGTAGAAGACCCCATCATTCTGAAAGAAGAAAAGACCCGCCTCAAAGGAAAAGTACTGGAAGAGTACCTAGACAGGATGCATGCACAACGAGTCTCTTTGCTCATAGACGTATCTGAGAAAATAGATAAAATGAGAAAAATAAAAGTAGAACTTGATGATCTCATTGACGCTATCTCTCAAGATATTGAACGTATAGAGAAGAATCATGACAAATGGGTAGAAATGAGGAAACTCAAAATAAGTACCCTAATATCAATTGGTGCCATTTCTAACAGGGATTCATATACAAAAACAAAGGAAGCATTGATGTACAGAAGCCGTGTGCTTAGGGAGTTGATCAACGATCTTGAAGCTGCGAAGGAAATCAGTGAACAAAGTGATATTAGCCTTTCACATAAGTTGGAGGAATTGCCTTGTAAGCTGGTATCATAGGACAACCAATTTCTTTCTGAAGGAGAAATGGTTTGGTTATTTGAAGACATGTTCCAGAAAGAGTTCGAAGATAAAACATTTTTAATGACTTCTGTGGACAATATTTTGGACAACCAGTTAAGTTTGGATAATTTGAAAACCAAGTTAACTAATCATGCTAAATCAGTCACTACAGTGAGAGATGCCATAGTACGAGCTAAGATGATCTTCAGGAACACATTTAGCCCAGATAGCATTGGGACGCAAGCGACCTCCACAATGTATGATGCTCATATGAGGAAAAATGGCAACACAAATTGAAGCAGTTGTTTTTTCATTAGTTTATTTTTTGTTTTTCACATGTACTTTCAAAACAATTCTAGACATTTTTAAATATACATTTTTCATATGTAATTACATGTAAAAATATAGGAAGTCCCAAGTCAATAAGGACTCGTATTTTTGAATAAGTCAAAGTAGTTAGGATTTTTCCTAAATTTTCTCAAGGCCTCTCCCTATAAATAAAGAGGGCCTCTTTTGTAAATATTATCTTTTGTCTATTGCAAGAATACTTTGGCGAATTGAAAAGCAAATCAAGACTTTGTGCTTCTTTGTGAAAATCAATTATCAAATATTTATCAATACAAGAAAGCAAGTTTGATTCCAATCATTGTCTTGGGATTATTTGTGTCGTGATAGTATTGTTCTTATGTCTTGCTATCATAATCTTCTTTGGTAATAATTGAAGTGTGGAGTTTATTTCAAATGATTGAAGAACGCTCTTAATTTGATACTGATAGACTTTGTGTTATCAAATCAGTTGTGAGGATTATGTTTATGTTTGTGAGAATAAAATAGTTTGGAGACTTTGTGCTGCAAGTTGTTATATTTAATTTACTTTTATCATCTTGAAGAGGAGTGAAGACTTTGGGCTGCATTCAACTTCAAATAGTTCTATTTGCAATTAGTAAGTGAGGTAACAGAAAACTTTGAGTTTCTGTGATGTTGTGATAATTTCTAAGTCCTTTATCAATAGTTCAAAGTATAAACATCTATTCTGAAAAAAGAGAATGAGATGAAATTGAATGACCACAAACATAGTTTTTAGTGTACATAAATTTCATAAGTTATTTTTGTAAAAATCAAGTAACCAGAGGGAACCTCCCCTTACTGAGAGGAGAGACTTTGTCTCATCATCACTGTGGCTGATATACCCATTTTTCCGTTAGTGAGTTAACGACAAAATATTCACCCAATACTTTTTTGGTGACTCTACTGGGGAAGGAACGCGCAACTTGAAGCCTCATGCTTTGAGTTGAATCATTTTTAGTTCTTTTCCATTTGTTGCAAAAATGTGTCAAGCATACTACATTCTGGCAGATTCACGGTATACTAGAAGCAAGAGAGCCCAAGGTATTATTGATCCTGCATTTGAATTGATGCAACAGAATAATTTTGGACTCTTGCCTCCATGACCTCATCTTCAACGTACCAGGAGTTTTCCTCCTACCAACGCCAGGTCCCCAATACCAGGTGAGACTTCTAGTTCTAGTGCTAGCAGAGTTTTATCTGTTCATACTTCACAAAGATTTGTTATCCCGTGTTTCAATCAGCATATCATGGCGGTTCAAGGCCCTTCGGGAAATACCTTTGGTCCCCTAAATTTAACCCCACCATTGCACTAACTACCTCGTAGTTCAAGAAAGAATTTTCCCAAATTCTATGGTGATGGGAAGGTTCATCCTAATGAACACATTGTAGCTTTCTGTATAGCCTGTGGTGTGATAGGTGTCGAGTACAAAGATGTAGCTGTACGACTTTTTGTAGAAACACTGCAAGGTGCTGCTGCAGACTAGTTTTATCATCTTTGATCTCAGACTTTAACGAACTGGAATACTCTCAAAACCAAGTTTGAAGCCAAGTTTAAACCTGTGGAGGATGCACATGCATTGTTGGCATAGCTAACACAGATGAAAAAAGAACCTCATGAACCTATGCAAGATTTTATCACTAAGTTCAATAAGTTGAGAAACAGGATTTCTACCACCGCCGCGCCAACAGTGGAGAACCTTAAATGTTTCTTTATCAATACACAACTTCCTGAGGTGAGTTTTTTGTTGAGGCGATCTGCTCCTATAGATCTTGTTGCAGCTCAGATTTTGGCAAACTAAAGTGGAAGATGATCTTATCCTTGCGGGTAAGATAAGAAGGGATTCTAATAGAAATAAAAGTTCCTATTCCACTGAGAATTCTTCCACAAGCACCACAGATCCCATAGTGCAAAAGTTAGCAAATGAGTTGCTAGCTTTGAAAAGATAAATGTCCCAAGGTATGTCTGCCCCTCCTTCTTATCGGGATATACCAAGGAGGACATTTCCAAATAATTCATATCAAGGTAATACTACTAGAAATCAAGGACAACACAATCATCTTCCTCCTACACAGGGGAAACTTGCCATTGAAGCAGTGCCGATCAACTTAGCAATTGGCTATTATGAACCTGAAAATGAATATTCTTTCCAACCTGAGTTGGACCATGAGAATGATGCTAATCTCTTCACAGAAGGAAAAGAAGAATTAGCTGGTGACTCTACTATCATCTTTCTAAATTATCAAGATGAAGCTGAAAAAGGAGGAGAGGTCTGTGAAGGAACATATGCTGTTTTCACTAGGTCCCAAAATCAGTCAGCTCTTTAAGTTGATAAAGGAAGGGCAAGAGAAGAATATCAACCGGTGATTTCAATCGCTAAATAGGGGACTCTGCTACCTTTCCAATCAAAAGACTAGGTGGGCAATAAACAAGTAAGTGCCTCTAACGACTTTGTACCTTTCACTTCTACTCCTCAGACTAGTACTACCTCTACCAAAAATTAGAATGATGGACTCTCTTCCTCCATTTCTAATTCATTTCAGCAATTTGATATAATTGATCATGCTAGGAAGACTAAGATCCAAATGTCTGAAGTTTAGTATTTACAAGCTAATCCTAAACAATTTGATAGATTAGCTAAATATGTCAAAAGCAAGACCGTCCCCGTAGGACAAGAGTTTCCAAAAGTTGCTCATGACTCTTCAAAAAGCAAACCTACCCAAAATAATCTTGTCACCACTCCCCTTGAGGCCTCTGGAAAAATTAAACCTTTCTATGTGTCCCTATTAATAAATGGTCATAAATTGAGAAATTGTGTAATAGATTCTGGAGCCTCTAACAACGTTATGCCTGCCAAAGTAGCAGACGCTCTTGGCCTCACCTTGAGCAAAACATTTGGGAGGTGTTTCTTTATGGAAAATAAGCAAGTTCCACTTTTGGGTCAAATCAAAGACGCCCAATTTGCATTTGCAGCCTTTCCAGACAAAAGGATTAAGATGACAGTCTTAGTAGCTGATGTACTAGCTTCTTATGGCATCTTGCTTGGGCATAATTTTTGCAAGGATGTATGTGGAGAGTTGAATATGGACCTATCTGAAGCAAGGATACTTGTTAAAGGTGTTATGCAGAAGTTGCTTCCTGAAAAGGAAGCAAAGTACATTGTTACCCAAACGGCAAATCCCAAAGCTCAAATTTTGTTTGGGTCCTCGGGAATGGGTAACTATTTCCTATCTACTGAAGATGTTTCTACTTCATCGAATGAGAGTTCATCAAGTGATAGCTTAGACCATTCAGATGGAGAATCTGAAGAGTTTTCAGATGAAAGTTCAGGTGAAGGTATAGTAATGCCAATTTCTTTTCTCACTGATGAAGAGGAATCATCTGATCAAAGAAAGTCAGTGAAATCAAATTTTGATGAAGTCTAGATACTAGAATTTGATGGCAGTTGTACTTCCACCAGTTTTGGAGCTGGAGTGGTCTTGATATCTCCTCAAGGTGAGATGTTACCTTTTTCATACAAGTTACAATTTGACAATACCAATAACACCACTGAATATGAGTCTTTGTTGCTCAGATTGGAAGCTGCTCATGCTAGGGGTGTTAAAATTCTTCATGCTCAAGGGGATACCGAATTGGTGGTTTGTCAAGTGAGGAATTTGTACCAAACCAAAAATGAAAGATTGAGACACTATCGCAATCGCGTATGGGATTTGATTGAAGATTTTGATGCTTTCAACATTTCTACAATTCCAAGAGAGTTTAATGATCATGCAGATTCATTGGCTGTTTCTGCCACTCTCACGGTCCCTTATAAAGATTTCAAGGGAAACAAGTACATTATTGAGCTGTTCTTCTGACCAAGTGTACCTAATAACGCTGACCATTGGTAGGTGTTCAATGGTGATAACCAAATCATCGCTTTCCTGCAAAAGATGGATAGCTTTGATAAACTTTACTTTGAAGGTAGTGAATCGCCACCACGGGAATATGTTTCTGAGATAGATTCACAAACCGGCGAAGAGTTTCTTCAGTTGAAGGGAATAAGATTCCAAAAGGCTTGGTTTCCCTTGAAAAATTGTTTGATAAACATGACAGGTATATCAAGCAGCGGCAACAACAGAATTCAAGTTCCTCTATGGAATTTGAGCAGGTAAATTTGAGTTCGGAGGTAAATCCCAAAATGGTCAACATTGGAAAATGTTGCATTGCTGATGAGAGATTCAAATTCATTACACTCCTCTGCCATTACATTGATGTTTTGGCATACTCCTATGATGATCTAAAGTCTTTCAGACCTAAGGATGTTCAACACGAAATTCCCCTTAAAGATGGATCGTTGCCTCACAAGCAGAAGCAGAAGCAATACAACCCCAAAATATCAGGTACAATCCTTTCTAAAATTCAAAAGATGTTGAATGCAAGGATAATTTTTCCAATTCATCATTCCACATGGATTGCAAACATAGTCCCCATGAGGAAGAAGAATGGGGAAATCTGTATCTGTGTTGATTTCAGGAATCTCAACCAATCTTCCCTAAAAGATAACTACCCCTTGCCCATCATGGATCAAGTATTGCAAACAGTACTATTCAGAAATGTTGTCTATGTTAGATGGCTTTTCAGGCTACAACCAAGTAGAGGTTAACGAAGCTAATCACTTCAAAACTACTTTTACTACACCATAGGAAATTGGTGGATGAGAATCAGAGAATTTGGCATAAAGCGTTGTTTGATGCTTTATGGGCAGATAGAATTACCCCCAAAAGGGCAATAGGCATGTTGCCATTTCAGCTTCTATATGGTCTGAATACAAAGATACCAATTACCTTGGAGCTGCTAGCATTGAGGTTGGTGGAGGCATTAGAAGATAGAACTTTTCATGGTTCTATTGATAAAAGGATCATGTATCTAACTTAACTTGAAGAGCAACGCACTATGGTGGGGATCGTATTGCTGAACACCAAAGTCGAGTTAAGAAACTCTTCGACAAGAAGGAAAAGGCTTATGAGTTTTAGGTTGGAGATCAATTCTTGTTGTGGGACAAGAGGAGAGAACCAAAAGGAATGCATTGGAAATTTGATTCCTTGTGGAGAGGTCCATTCACCATTCATCAGTTCTGTGGTGAAAATAGTTTCTTGCTAGAATATCAGGATGGGACACCATTCATGTTGCCTCATAGTGGGTAACATCTAAAGCACTTCAATCCTTGAAGTATCAGATAAGTTCAATTGTACATTTGTATAGTTTTATGTTTTTATTTTTGTGTTTTCATTTAGTCTTTTGTGTCTTTTTCTTTTTAGCTGGACTCTATAGCCCAATGGCATGGATGAAGGTAGTTAGAGACTGGATTCTACTCCCTTCAATCATTTCAAAGTTTGATCGAAAGAAGTTCCCCAGTTAGAGCCAGCCATTGTACTCAAAATCAGTTGCATTCATTTGTGTAGACAACCCCCACGAAACTTGTCTGTTTCATGAATCTACACTCTAAGCTCGCAAATTGAGACAAGATTCCCTTGATCTCGTGCGAAGTCATTTAACATTCTAAACTAGACTGCAACATTCCCTTGAATTGGTTTCTTGATATTCACAAAGATCGTTTGAGTTGTAAATTGATTAAAATGTCAATTTTAGCCATTTTTAGGAGTTAGTAAAATTTTTGAGTTTTTGACATGTAATGGCGGCATTTTTTGCCGCTCTTACATGTCTCGTTTAAGTTGTTGCAACATATGTAACGGCGGCCAATTTTGCCGCCCTTACATACATTTTTCTTTAAATATGCTATGGCAGCGAAATTCACCGCCATTACATATTTCTCCCATATATACTATATTGCATCGTCGGCGAATTTCACCACCATTGCATGTGTGATGCTACTCGTGCGGGATCGGCCGATTTTGCCGCCTGAGCAAAGATCCTTCAGATCTCCGACTTGGAGTGCCATTAATGGCCACTCATGCCATTTATTAAATGTCTATTTTTGAGTTTTAAATACTCTTTTGGCCGTTCTTTTTGTCATTCCCTCTCCTGCCTAGCCGATCTCTAGACTTCCCTCGCGGCAATCGATCGCACCAATTTGAGGTTCAATCGAGTTCATCATCATCGCATCTAGGGATTTCTGCCGATGCTATAGGTAAGCCTCTCATTTGTTTTCATTTTCCTTCCTAGTGTTTTGTTTGATATGATGATCAGTGTGTTTTTTTTTTAATTTTGTTTTGTTTGATTTTTGTTACGTATTTTTGTTTTGCAATTGTTTTTCTATCTGTTATGCTCATTTTTGTTTAAATGTTAGTTTGTTTTATGCGTCGGACGTGTTTTCAAACCAGACCAATGGTGCCCTAAGTTATTACCTTATGGAGGTCAGCGGTTTCATTGCTCAAACCCTTAAGCATTTGCCATATACCAAGATGTGTGAGGCACCTAAATTCGCTGCCCTAACACAAACAATCTCAATTCCTACCATTGTGCAATGTCACCGAAATCTGCCGCCCTTCCCTTTTGTTACCTTGGTAACTTGTCATATGCGTTGTCGGCCATTTTCGCTGGTCGAACATCACGAAGACTGCAAGCCTTACTATATTGCATCATCAGCAGAATTTGCCGCTTGAACACCAAAACCTTTGCAAGTAATAACATGCAGCGACGGTGTTTTTCACTGCTTATGCATGATAACTAATGATCTTTCAAGTGACTACCTATCAGCGTTGGTGAATTTTACCGCTCGAACACTACCTTATAAAATGTCTCACATGCAATGTCGGTGGAAAATGCCGCTTCAACATAAACTTTGCAAATCCCTTCCTACCTACATCAGCGGCAAAATTCGCCGCTCCCACACAACAATTTTTCTGACTACGTGAAGTGGCGGCAAAATTCGCTACCAATGCACATAAGAAAATCCCTCATATGCAAGGGCAGCAAATTTCACCGCCCATGCAAACACCCTCCCAGATTTTCCTAACTCTGGGAAATTTTCATTTTTTGATTTTTCGAGCCCGCTTTCCTCTGATTTTTGCCCTACTCGTTTCCATAGTCATGATCATCAACATGCAATTTTCCCAAATTGCCAGTTTTTTCCCTAATTGCATGATCATGACTTTTTACTGTAGTTTCTTCTGTGGATCTTCATTCTCCATCAGCATCCTCTTGGTGAAAGCTCGTCTACATGACTGAGTTGTCCCTGAAGAAATCAAAAGCAATAAAGTACAAGGTGTTTTTGCAATCACCTCAGTCAATTCTAATGTTGACAACATTAGAGATATAGAGATTGGCCATGTGGATATGGCTGAGTTTGTATAGAGAATCAAGTCCAGTAACCCCAGTGCTATGATGAAAAAGATAGTTGAAAGTAATATTCATCTGCTGTCATCTTTTCTAGTGGCAGCTCACAACACAAAATTTGTTCTTCAATGTGCTCATTTCTATAACAAAGACACTAGAGCTGTGGTAGACGCCAGTGGAAATGTGATAATCAGGTTAGATCTTGAGTTCATTGATAAGGTGTTCATGTGTCCTCCTACTACAGAGGTGTTGAAGCACAAAAGGAATATGACAAGAATCCAGTAAAAGTGAAGAAAGTGATCAACAATAAATGGTTGAAGACTGCAAGGTCAAATTTGTCAAGGTGGCCACGTAGTTTTCCTTGAAGTGACTTTGTGGAAGAAGTGGGTGACCTGATTACTCTCCTTAGCAGGATAAGAGGTTTCTCTTCTTCTTCACAGTTTCATGAATGGATGTATCCTTTCATTAAGGTCAAAGGTATCCACTACATCCAAGTTCTACATGACTTCCTATCTAGTGTACATTGCAGCCTCTATGAGGATTTTTCCTGGATTAACATCAGGACAGGATAGGAGGGTAGTTCCTGTATACCAATACTATTCCCAGTTGACATTGAAAGGCTCAATTCATCATTTCAGAAGAGTGAATGATGCATTCTTTGCTGTATTTTTGTGTCTTTTTGATCCCCAACTGGAACAAAGAAGAATTTTAGATGAGGCATGGACAGTGGTAAATGACTTCGGGTGTATGTTCTTATAATTTCCTTCTTTTTCATACTTAAGGGTTGGCTTTTTCGAAGGTTACCCCTATATGCTTCCAAGATTCCCTTCAGATAAACTGGTCTTGATGGAGTTGTGCAAACAAATGATTGTCATGCATAACAAACAAATGGAACTTAAGAAGCTTGGTTTCAGATTCCCAGTTGAAATCGGTAGATATTCAGTATTGACTGCCGCAAAGGCAAGGGCCATGGAGACAGAGATGTAGCTGGTCACCATGAAGCAATTCAAAAGGAGACCAAAGTTTGACTACAAGGGAGTGAAGGATAAAATTAGAAGGAAAACTCAATTTCATGAACCCATGGTAGAAGATGTTTGGGTAGGTTTGAGGATAGAGGAAGATATCAGGAAGATGGACTATAGTAGGTTGTCCCTTGAACAGATTGAGTATCTAGGACTTGCTGATATTCTTGAGGATCTTGTGGATGATGGGGAATTGGTTGATGACAAATATGATGCAGAACATATTGCTAATACTCCTCTCCCTCTAATCCAATGGTCCCAAAAGGAGTTGACCTCATTAAGGAAGAGATTTGAGCCCATATTGGCTAACACCAATAACTAGCTGGCAGATAAAAGAATTACTCTGAAAGAATTCCTCACTGGATCAGAAACTGAAGTTCAAGAGCAGATTGGTAAAAAGGTGGAAAATAGAATGAAGAACAAGAGTGATGTTCCCTCATCCTCTAAAACACATAAGCCTAAAATCAAGTTTGTGACAAAGAAGTCCAAGACTATGGAGAAAGAACCTGAAGTAAAAGAAATGGAAACTGAGGAGCTAGCAATTGAGGAACCAGCCATCAAAGAGATGGAAGTTGAAGATAGAGTTGCAGATCAACAAGAGGAAGAAGCTTTGTCTTCACAAGAGAATGAGCAACAATAAGCAAGAGCCTCTTCCCCTTTGCCTGATACACCTGTCGGAGCTCCTGTGTCTGTTTCCCCTTTCGATATCCCCTCTTCTGAATCTCCTTCTCCTTCTAAAATAATTTTTGACAATCCCCAAAACACTTTCGAAGATGTTCTCCACTCTTCAGAGTCTATTCCTAGTTTATCTTCTTCATCTTTCTATATTGGGGATGCCTCTATTTTTGATCATTTTGTAATGAATACTGAGCATGTTCCTAGTACAAATGTAACAGGTGCAGTTTTTACCAACACTCCACCTATTGTTTCTACCACCAGTACAAGCACAGTTCCTGGAATGCCAGCAATGGGAATGGATCCCAATGTGAGTACTTCTCTACTTCCACCTTGGTTATCAGCTTACACACTAAAAAGGAAAAAGCAAGCCATCTCTCTAGATGACTTTGATTTTAGTAAGCTAGTGCCTACAAGCCCAAGGCCCCAAAGAAACCAAAGATTTTGTCCAGAATGATTGGGGACAAAGGACATAAATTTCTAGAAATAGAAAAACCCCCACAAGATGCAACCATGGAAGATTTTGATATGAATGATTACTCTATCTCTAGAGTGGAATTAGGAAAAATAACCCATGAAAGCGCTAAGAGTGATATGCATTCAGCTATAGACATCCTAATTCAAAAATTTGACAGGGAAAAAAAAATGAAGGATCATTATAAGGCGATGGTAGAATAGCTAACTGTGGTGGTAAGGAAAATAACTTTGAGCTCAAAAGCAGTTCCTCCAGAGGCTGTATCTGTAGAAGACCCCGTCATTCTGAAAGTAGAAAAGACCCACCTCAAAAGAAAAGTACTAGAAGAGTACTTAGACAGGATGCGTGCACAAGGAGTTGTAGGAGTAAAGGGCAACACTGAGAGGGGGGGTGAATCAGTGTTGTGTGAATTTTCAAATCTTTTTATAAAGTTTAACTTTTAGAGCACAAAAAGAAAGATACCATTGATTTTTCAAATACATATGCACATGACTGTGAATGCAGAAAGAGAACAACACTTCATAAGTAAATCAAACACACACAAAGAAGATCAATATGAATCATGACACAAGATATGCATGAGTGGAAAACCCATCAAGGGTAGAAAAACCAGTCCAAAACTGCCTCACTGGCTTAAATGAAAAACTTCTTACAAATGTCTCACTGACCACAAGCCTCACTGGCATAGAAAGGTCTCTCTGACCACAAGCCTCACTGGCATACTGTGCCTCACTGGCAAACCAAATCACCAACAGATGTAATAAACAAATCAAAGGGATACTCTATTTCCATTCAATACAAAACATATGTCTGTCAAATGGACATTCTATTCAAAATCAATCCTACATCTAGATACACTCAACAACACTTCATATTGATCCACATCACCACACACACACCAGTACATCTGCAAAACCAATACTTATAAGAAATACAAAAGTGTCCTTTCATTTCCAAAGCAAACTTTTATTTTCCTCTTTTCAAAACTTTTCATTTTCCAAAATAAGTAGCTCCACCTGTAAAAAAATCATCTTCGTTAAATTGAATATCTTCAACAATAAATTTTTGCCCTTGAAAGAGAAAAATAAAATCTCTTCATAAAAATAATCAATCTCCTCCTTTGCAACTATCATTTACATAAAATGATATCTATTCACCAAAACCCCAACATTTTCTGACCCTTAACACCTGTAAAAATGACAAACTTGACCTTTCATTTTCTCTGATATTTCAATCAGTGCCTTGTAGGAGAAAATAAAATCTCTGACCACTTTCATCTTAAAACAAAAACTCTGATATTCTTCCATCTCTGGGTTATTCCTTCAAGAATAAAAATATGCAAATATATATGTCATTTTTGTCTTCAAAAACTCCTCAAATTCTTTGGTATTCTTTTCCAATAATAACTTCAAATCAATCTTCAAAATATTCTTCCAATCTACCTTTTTCATCTTCCACTGCATCTTCTTTGTCCATCTACATGAAGAAATAAAGTCTCCAAAAAAAAACAATTTCCAAGAAAAACATTTTAGACTTTTCATCTTGAAAATTTTCATCTACAAGAAAATAATTAATCTTTGAGAATAAATTAATTTGCTCCTGTCAATAACTTCAATGCTTCATCTTCTCCAATTTTCTTCTTTTATAAAAACATCTTCATAATCTTTGCATGATCCTTCAAAATTTTCCAAACCTTTCATATTTTACATCTCAAACAAATCATCTAAAAAAAAAAATCTCCTTAAAAACTTCCAAGCTTTTACATACAAAACTGTTGAGCTTCTTCTTCTTCTCAATCACATCACAAAAAAATATCTCCAAGAATATTATCATTTCCATATTATTTGATGGAAGAAATTTTTTTTCTAATTGTAAAGCATTCCATCCAATGGATGTCTTTTTCTTACAAGGAAACTTTAAAACCACTAAATTCCTTGTAATGTCAAGCTCCCTTAAAAAGTAATTTAATGCCTTAAATAAAATGGAGATCTTCTTCTTTTTAATCGGGCTTAGAAAAAAAATTCCCTAAACTACCTTTAGTTAAAATTCTAAGTATAGACTTTCATAGACTATCATATAGCAATGACACTTAAATGAACGTCAAGGTTATTTCACACAAGTCGGAGGCAATTTGAACAATGACCATTGATAATGCATTTCACGCTCTTCAAGTTTCAAACAGGATCATTGATTGAATTTTGGCGCCCCGTGGTCATAAGGATATACTGATGATATCGGTAAAGGACTGTGAAGGGGCCGGTTACAGGATGAACTAGGATCCCTTTAGCAGGTAAGGTTTAAGTGTTATAACATGCAACAACAAGTCACTGTAATAATATAACAAAAGTGACTATAATAATGTGACGGGCAGAGAAAGATAAGACTATAGAACTTTAGACTTTGAGGAATTCAATAAACCTTAAGCCCTTACAAATGATGATCTGACAATGATCATAAACTGAAACATCATTATAGAAGAAACACTTATATAGCAGAGCAATCACACCAAATAACAACTTTTGACTCAAAGAGGGAAGTATGGACAACCAATCTAAACTTTCTCATTTTTACTCTCAACATACTGATACTGTAGACAAAGTGACAACAAGGTATTCCTGTGATTCTGTAAGCACTTGAAACACCACTATCATTTATCAAGTCAACTCAAATGACAACATCCTTCAACACTCTGAATCATGTGATCATATAAAGAACCTATGAAGTTCAACACAATACTAATCTTATCATGATTACTACCATATTAATGGAGCCTAAGAAACCATAATACTGTAACTCCTGAAGTGAAGTAATGATCAAACATAACAAACCAAATATGAATCATTGCACCAATAATTATAATGAACATCATTTTTATCAAGGTACACCGTGATGGCCTTTTAACTCTTCTCAACAATGAACTTATAAAAATCAAAGACAACATCATATAGATAGTCCTAATGATGAAAATATAAATGAAGCTCTCTTGACATCTTTGATACTCCCGAGTATCTCTAATCTGATCCTCTTATTCCAAAGCACCAATGTGAGTATCATGAAGATATCCTGATCAAATAGAAGCATCATGAAACAACAACTTTGACAACATTACCTGACAACTCCACATCTTTGTGAACTGACCAAGCAATGAACAACTATCTCCTCCTGATGTCCTGCAACAACTTACATGATGTCCTGCAACAACTTACATGATGCCCTGCAACAACTTACATGATGCCCTGCAACAACTTACATCATCATACTGACCACACTTTTGACATCAATGACAACCTGTCACTATCAATCTCCCCCTTTGTCATTGATGGCAAAACTCCATGGATGCAATTTTTCTTTCTCCCCCTTTTTGACATCTGATGACAAAGCCTGAATTAACTCCCCTTGAGAACAACTCCACTGAAAGATGTTATAGCATGACCATAACCATTGAATTATGAACACTTTGAAGGCATAAACTCTTATCATCTTTTTATCTTCAACCAAAAATAAAAATGAGAACCACTTACCAAAATCTTTGATACCACTTATCTTTCAAAAGATTGAAGGTACTGAATGCAAATTTGCTAAACTTTTCCTGAACATCAACAATTCAAACTTGAGAGCAAAAAGATACCATGAAACTTGTACAATACCACTCTGAAGATGAAGACTAACACACTCCTGATGACATCACATGTGATTGAAAGACAAACTTCCAAAACAAACAATTCTTCTGCAAACAACACTTTTTGACCCACATGACAAATCTCCAAAGAGTCTATTTGCTTCCCCTATGATAAAGTTCACAGCTCATAAATACCACTGGTAAACACTGACACGACTAATCAACATAACTCAACTCAACTCAGCACTGATCCACTTCCTAAAATAGTCTTGAAGCAACATATCAACCTAAAGTATTGACATCCAACCTTCCATGCTAAAAAATCATAGCACCATCAAACACCTTTTGACATCACAATCAACTTTATGAACCTTTTGCAACATAAACACACCAATACTCTTTGATGAACAATTTTGCAGCCAAAAATTATGGAGACTCCTCATCACACAGTTCCCAACACCATATGACATGATGATATGACATGATGACCATTATCAGCAAAATCAAGACCTTTACTTGCCTCTGATTAATTGATAAACTTGAAGAAGAACAAGGTACCACCATCAATTTCATAAGCAACTCTAGATGTCACAGCTTGACACACATACCTTACCACTTCAAAACAAGAGGCACACAATTTTCACATACCTTTCTGAAACATATTAATGAAGAAGTACATGTCAAATTATTATACCAATGAACATTCATTCTGCAACAAAGAATGAGGATCATCCTCCTGCACAAGATACCTTTTGCAATCACAATGTCAAATCTGATATCACATCTAAAATAAACTGCAATCAACATTTTCAAAAACACTTTGGATTGCAATACCATAACAATTCAACCTTTGTAATCATTAACATGATCAAGATCATTTGTCAAACAATTTGTGCATTTAAACTCCTGAAACATCTTTTCAATATCTTGAAAGTATAATAGGCCAAAGAACACCTGAAACACTGTCACATACTAAACATCAACATGGTTAGCAACATCATTATCAACTATTTCAAAGTATGGCAAGACAGACAAGATCATCATATCAAATGATCTCCTTCTTGAAACTTGGGGTTAACTGATAGAACATTTGATACCTCCCCCTTACTTCATGCTATGTTATGCAATAGATGAAATGACTTGTGCAAGATGCACAATCTTAGATTCTAGCTTCTCTTTACTTTCTTTCTGCTTCCAAATTTTCACAGGTGCTTTATTCGTCCAAACTTTTTCTTTCCATTTCAACTTTTTCAAATCAGGTGAAGCATACATTTTGCAACTTTGTGCTTTGTGTCCAAGAGTGTTGCAATTATAACAAACTATGTCAAAATCATAATCAAATGAATGATAGTATCTTTGAGTACTCATATTAAACTTCCATGAAGGATCATACCTTCTATGCACTTTGCAATTTCTTTGTGTGTGTCCAACATTATTGCACTTGTAACAAATAATGTCAGTATTCCTTCTGCAAACAATTGCTGTGTGTCCAAATTGATTACAAGCATAACAATAACCATTAAAAGAATAATTATACCTGTACATGTATGCTTGTCTAACAATAGGTTTTCAAAAATTCCTTCTTTGATTGAGTACAAATTCATCTCTGGTTTTCTGTTTAGCTTCACTCTTCCTTTTACCTTCTGTGGCAACAACATGATGACTTAAATCAATTTTCCTTCTAGGAGTCTCTCTAGCTTTTGAACATTCTCCTTCTTCAAAACCAAGTCTAGTAGTGTCTCCATATAGTTTTTGTTTACCAAGCATCTCATGTAGCTTGCTTGTGCTTTCTTCAAACTCCTTATACTTCTTAGATAAAGCCTTAAGACCATTATACTCTTTTCTTAGATTGATAATTTCACCTTCCAGTTTTAGATTCTCAATCCTTGAAACTTCAAGGTCAGAAATTGAGACATCAGCTATCCTCTTAGCTTCTTCAATTTCTGTCTTCAATCTAGCAATTAGTTTGTCTGAATCATCAATATATGTCTTCAAACTAATAATCTGACATCCGACCTCTTCAAGATCTGTAGATACAATTTCAAGTTCTGAAAGTGCATTGACTTTAGCTTCTCTTTCTTGTTGCAAGAGCAAATTTAGTTTCTGATTCTCTCTCTTATACTTCTTGAGCTCACTCAGAGCATATATAAGCTCTCCTTCCATATCAATCTCACAATCTTCTTCATCATATCCTTGATCATCATTACTTGTGATGCTATCTTCTTCTGAATCTGATTGGGTTTGAACTTTAATCCCTTCATTTGAAAGTTGCCTTTCATGATCATTTTCATTAGACACCTTTTCTTCTAAGACAATATCAGACTCAACATGGAGAACTTCTTTATCAACTGACTTTATATCAACATTTGGATTTGATATGAATGATGTCTTTTGTGTCTTTTGACCAGAATGAATCTTAACATTTCTCATGTTCTTATTTCTCCTGCACTTACCCATTGAACTCCACACATAGGACCTACCCAAGCTGATTAAACTGCAAAAGGGAACTTGTCTCTAATACCAATTGCAGGAGTAAAGGGCAACACTGAGAGGGGGGGTGAATTAGTGTTGTGTCAAGTTTCAAATCTTTTTATAAACTTTAACTTTCAGAGCACAAAAAGAAAGATACCATTGATTTGTCAAATACATATGCACATGACTGTGAATGCAGAAAGAGAACAAAACTTCATAAGTAAATCAAACACACATAAAGAAGATCAATACGAATCATGACACAAGATATGCACGAGTGGAAAACCCATCAGGGGTAGAAAAACCACTCCAAAACTGCCTCACTGGCTTAAATGAAAAACTTCTTACAAATGTCTCACTGACATATACAGAGGTCTCACTGACCACAAGCCTCACTAGCATAGAAAGGTCTCACTGACCACAAGCCTCACTGGCAAACCAAATCACCAATAGATGTAATAAACAAATCAGAGGGATACTCTGTTTCCATTCAATACAAAACATGTCTGTCAAATGGCCATTCTATTCAAAATCAATCCTACATTCGGATACACTCAACAACACTTCATATTGATCCACATCACCACACACACACCAGTACATTTGCAAAACCAATACTTATAAGAAATACAAAAGTGTCCTTTCATCTCCAAAGCAAACTTTTATTTTCCTCTTTTCAAAACTTTTCATTTTCCAAAATAAGTAGCTCCACCTGTAAAAAAATCATCTTCGTTAAATTGAATATCTTCAACAATAAATTTTTGCCCTTGAAAGAGAAAAATAAAATCTCTTCATA
This sequence comes from Cunninghamia lanceolata, assembly GCA_027924645.1. NCBI lineage: Eukaryota > Viridiplantae > Streptophyta > Pinopsida > Cupressales > Cupressaceae > Cunninghamia > Cunninghamia lanceolata. Next base: position 2,781,652 of record BSBN01000992.1, read on the forward strand.
AAAATAATCAATCTCCTCCTTTGCAACTATCATTTACATAAAATGATATCTATTCACCAAAACCCCAACACATTTTTCTGACCCTTGACATCTGCAAAAATGACAAACTTGACCTTTCATTTTCTCTGATATTTCAATCAGTGCCCTGTAGGAGAAAATAAAATCTCTGAACACGTTCATCTTAAAACAAAAACTCTGATATTCTTCCATCTCTGGGTTATTTCTGCAAGAATAAAAATATGCAAATATATATGTCATTTTTGTCTTCAAAAACTCCTCAAATTCTTTGATATTCTTTTCCAATAATAACTTCAAATCAATCTTCAAAATATTCTTCCAATTTGCCTTTTCATCTTCCACTGCATCTTCTTTGTCCATCTACATGAAGAAATAAAGTCTCCAAAAAAAAAATATTAAAGAAAAACATTTTAGACTTTCCATCTTGAAAATTTTTATCTACAAGAAAATAATTAATCTTTGAGAATAAATTAATTTGCTCCTGTCAATAATTTCAATGCTTCATCTTCTACAATTTTCTTCTTTTATAAAAACATCTTCATAAACTTTACATGATCCTTCAAAATTTTCCAAACCTTTCATATTTACATCTCAAACAAATCATCTGAAAAAAAAAAATCTCCTTAAAAACTTCCAAGCTTTTACATACAAAACTGTTGAGCTTCTTCTTCTTCTCAATCAAATCACAAAAAAATATCTCCAAGAATATTATCATTTCCATATTATTTGATGGAAGAAAAGAAAATTTCTAATTGTAAAGCATTCCATCCAATGGATGTCTTTTTCTTACAAGGAAACTTTAAAACCACTAAATTCCTTCTAATGTCAAGCTCCCTTAAAAAGCAATTTAATGCCTTAAATAAAATGGAAATCTTCTTCTTTTTAATCGGGCTTAAAAAAAAAAAATTCCCTAAACTGCCTTTAGTTAAAATGCTAAGTATAGACTTTCAAAGACTATCATATAGCAATGACACTTAAATGAACATCAACGTTATTTCACACAAGTCAGAGGCAATTTGAACAATGACCATTGATAATGCATTTCGCACTCTTCAAGTTTCAAACAGGATCGTTGATTGAATTTTGGTGCCCCGTGGTCATAAGGATATACCGATGATATCGGTAAAGGAATGTGAAGGGGCCGGTTACAGGATGAACTAGGATCCCTTTAGCAGGAAAGGTTTAAGTGTTACAACATGCAACAAAAAGTCACTGTAATAATATAACAAAAGTGACTATAATAATGTGACGGGCAGAGAAAGATAAGACTATAGAACTTTAGACTTTGAGGAATTCAATAAACCTTAAGCCCTTACAAATGATGATCTAACAATGATCATGAACTGAAACATTATTACAGAAGAAACACTTATATAGCAGAGCAATCACACCAAATAACAACTTTTGACTCAAAGAGGGAAGTATGGACAATCAATCTAAACTTTCTCATTTTTACTCTCAACATACTGATACTATAGACAAAGTGACAACAAGGTATTCTTGTGATTCTATAAGCACTTGAAACACCACTATCATTTATCAAGTCAACTCAAATGACAACATCCTTCAACACTCTGAATCATGTGATCATATAAAGAACTTGTGAAGTTCAACACAATACTGATCTTATCATGATTACTGCCATATTAATGGAGCTTGAGAAACCATAATATTGTAACTCCTGAAGTGAAGTAATGATCAAACATAACAAACCAAATATGAAGCATTACACCAATAATTATCATGAACATCATTTTTATCAAGCTACACTGTGATGGCCTTTTAACTCTTCTCAACAATGAACTTATAAAAATCAAAGACAACATCATATAGATAGTCCTGATGATGAAAACATAAATGAAGCTCTCTTGACATCTTTGATAGTCCCGAGTATCTCTAATCTGATCCTCTTATTCCAAAGCACCAATGTGAGTATCATGAAGATATCCTGATCAAATAGAAGCATCATGAAACAACAACTTTAACAACATTACCTGACAACTCCACATCTTTGTGAACTGACCAAGCAATGAACAACTATCTCCTCCTGATGTCCTGCAACAACTTACATGATGTCCTGCAACAACTTACATGATGCCCTGCAACAACTTACATCATCATACTGACCACACTTTTGACATCAATGACAACCTGTCACTATCAGGAGTCTCTTTGCTCATAGACATATCTGAGAAAACAAATAAAATGAGAAAAATAAAAGCAGAACTTGATGATCTCATTAATGCTATCTCTCAAGATATTGAATGTACAGAGAAGAATCATGACAAATGGGTAGAAATGAGGAAACTCAAAATAAGTACCCTAATATCAATTTGCACCATTTCTAACATGGATTCATATACAGAAGCAAAGGAAGCATTGATGTATAGGAGCCGTGTGCTTAGGGAGTTGATCAACGATCTTGAAGCTGCAAAGGAAATCAGTGAACAAAGCGATATTAGCCTTTTGCATAAGTTGGAGGAGTTGCCTTGTAAGCTGGTATCATAGGAAAACCAATTTCTTTCTGCATGAGAAATGGCTTGGGTATTTGAAGACATGTTCTAGAAAGAGTTCAAAGATAAAACATTTTCAATGACTTCTATGGACAATATTTTGGACAACCAGTTAACTTTGGATAATTTGAAAACCAAGTTAACTAATCATGCTAAATCAGTCACTACAGTGAGAGATTGCATAGTACGAGCTAAGATGATCTTCAGGAACACAGTTAGCCTGAATAGCATTGGGATGCAAGCGACCTTCACAATGTATGATGCTCATATGAGGAAAGATGGTAACACAAATTGAAGCAGTTGTTTTTTCCTTAGTTTATTTTCTATTTTTCACATGTACTTTCAAAACAATTCTAGACATTTTTACATCTATATTTTTCATATGTAATTACATGTAAAAATATAGGAAGTCCCAAGTCAATAAGGACTCCTATTTTTGAATAAGTTAAAGTAGATAGGACTTTTCCTAAATTTTCTCAAGGCCTCTCCCTATAAATAAAGAGGGCCTCTTTTGTAAATATTATCTTTTGTCTATTGCAAGAATACTCTGGCGAATTGAAAAGCAAATCAAGACTTTGTGCTTCTTTGTGAAAATCAACTATCAAATATTTATCAATACAAGAAAGCAAGTTTGATTCCAATCTTTGTCTTGGGATTATTTGTGTTGTGATAGTATTGTTCTTACGTCTTTCTATCATAATCTTCTTTGGTAATAATTGAAGTGTGGAGTTTATTTCAAATGATTGAAGAGTGCTCTTAATTTGATACTGATAGACTTTGTGTTATCAAATCAGTTGTGAGGATTATGTTTATGTTTGTGAGAATAAAATAGTTTGGAGACTTTGTGCTACAAGTTGTTATATTCAATTTACTTTTATCATCTTGAAGAGGAGTGAAGACTTTGGGTTGTATTCAACTTCAAATAGTTCTATTTGCAATTAGTAAGTGAGGTAATAGAAAACTTTGTGTTTCTGTGATGTTGTGATAATTTATATGTCCTTTATCAATAGTTCAAAGTATAAACATCTATTCTGAAAAAAGAGAATGAGATGAAATGGAACCACCACAAACATAGTTTTTAGTGTACATAAATTTCATAAGTTATTTTTGTAAAAATCAAGTAACCAGAGGGAACCTCCCCTTGCTGAGAGGAGAGACTTTGTCTCATCATAGTTGTGGTTGATATACCCATTTTTCCATTAGTGAGTCAACAACAAAATATTCACCCAACAATTTTTTATTCACCATTCATTTACATTGCATTTTCATGCTTAAATTGTTAAAAATTGCTTGAAATTGTGCATTTTTTCATATAACCTAGTTTTGCATTAGCTAGGGTTTGTAGTCAAAATCTCATTTCAGATTTTACTACCCTTTTAAAAAAACTCATTAGGACTGATTTCTAACTGTAGTGTTGCATCATAGTGGTTTCCTTGCAAAATTTCATGTCTAGGGTTTGAAAACCTTGCCTTTTCACTAGATTTTGGCCTTATCGTCTCTCTAGATTTGCATCATAGGCATGTTGTAAAGGATTTTTATGTATTAATTGGATGTTATCAAGGTTATTATCTTCTAACCATCCTCAAATTCTTTACAAAACCCTTTTTATTTGGCCTTTGCATTGCAAATTTGTGAAAAATTGCATATTTTAGCTATATTTTCACTAGGGTTTGACTTAGATTGGCACTATAAGTGTGTTGTGATGAATTTTATAGATTTAGGTGACTGATATTAATATTATAATTTGATTCACCTCCTAAAATTCTTTGCAACACCCTTTATATTGGGTCTTTGCATTGAAAATTTGTGAAAATTTTCATATTTTAGTGTATTTTCACTAGGTTTTAACTTGTCATTACTCTAGCTTTGCATCAACAATGTGTTGTGAAGGATATTATTTCTTTATTGGAATGATATCAGACATATTAATTGATGCACTTCATCAATTTCCTTACAACACCTCTTCTTTCACTCATTTGCATTGAAAAAAACTTGAAAAACCAAGCATTTTGGACCTTAACATATCTTTCTTCTAGTGTTGGTTCTATTAGTTTGTGCATTGAGTGTTGCATGTTTTTGTATGAGTATTATAACTCACTTCACTAATAGAAATACCCCTTTAAGAAAAATTAGGAGACTCATGGGATCCAGTGCTCTTGAAGAAAATGATATTCCTACATGTGAAAATCCATTGAATACCTTCTTTACAAAAGGAGAGACACAAATTTTGCAAGATACCATACCTCATAAAACCACTATGGAAAATCAAGTATTTCATGATGTTGAGGACACTATTGAGGTGATAACACATGTACCTAATGATCAAACCAGCAAATTTGATAAAGACTTAGCCAATTTTCAAGCATTTGTTGGAAATGAAAGGATAGCGAAAGAAGTTGTCCCTGTGATCCACCACATAAGAGAATTGATAAAAGAAGGACAAGATGGTATTAATGTTATTCAAGGTTTAATGCATATTGTACATAATAATGTCATGAGAGCAACTAAATGTGTGAATGGTATTAAAAACATGTTGTCCCCATCTCATACACAAGTATCGACACCTATACCAACCACTGGAATGTCTACATTACACTGACAATTTTAACAACTAATGTAAGTGCTTGTAGTAATGCTACTGCTTGTATTGGAATATCTAATGCAACTAGTCCACAAAATTACAAAGCTATGGGATTTAATTATCATAACTTGGTTTCTAAGGGGACTTCTTCTATGAATAATTACTCTTAACCACCTCTCCATCCCACCTATTCTCAGCCACCTCTTACATACAATAATTTGCAACCACCTTCCACCTATCACTATGTGCAACCACCAATGAATTATTCACATCCTTCATTTATCACTACTTAGGCTCAACCACCTCCTCACTTTGGTTTTAATTCCTTGCTGCAAACCACATCTCCCAATGATGCCATCTTAAACCAACTTTTGCAAGGCATGACTTCTTTACAACAAAAAGTGACAAACTTGACAAATTCTTCACAACCTAATATACCAACTTATTATGCTTGTAATCCCTTAGCCTATGCAATCCTGAGAACTCTTATGCCTAAGAGGTTTGAGACTCCTCGCTTTGAAAAATATGGTGGAAAAGGTAATCCTAATACTCATGTGGCAGCATTCACGGCTATGCGTAGTGATTTCTACTTTGAAGAGGATTTGTTAGCAAAACATTTCCCATGATCTCTCAAAGATACTGCTTTAGAATGGTTTTGCTCTTTGCCTCTGAATTCAATACACTCTTTTTTGCAATTAGTTGATCAATTTTTACAACATTTTCAAGCAAACATTGGACCTCAAGTCTCTTTGATCGATTTAGTTCATTGTAAGAAAGGTCTGAAAGAGAAGTTAACTGAGTTTATTAGTCGATACGAAGCTCTCTATGTGCAAATTCAATATCAGATGAAGGATGAGGATGTTCAGAAGGTGTTTATTAAAAATCTACAACCTAACATCTATGATAAGATTATCTTGCTGAAAAATAACTCCTTTCAACATTTATGTATTGCCCTTTGTGATTATCATCTTTCGTCTAGTCAATATGAAAACCAAAACTCATTGGCTCAAGTTGGTCAATCCATGGGTGGATCATCACAAAACAACTTTAAGAGGAATAATAAGAGATTCATCAAGGTTAATGGACAAAATTTGAATAACTTTTCTCAAGTGTCTGCTATTACTAATGCAAAGAAGGCACCGTATCAGCAAAGAAAATTTACTCCGATATCTGAGTCCTATCATTCTATCATGAATCAGGTTGTGAGTAATAATCTTAAGAAGCTTCCCCTGATTAAACCTTTGGATCGTAATAAAATGTAATGACCTTATTTTGATGCTAATGCATTTTTTCATTTTCATCATCAACAAGGACATGATACTGAACGATGTATGCATCTTAAACATGAAATACAAGATCTCATCAATTTGAATGTTATACAGGTATCGAGTGTGAATGACAATGGAAATAAGTCAGTTGTTCTGCTAAACAAAAATTTACAAATCTTTACTAATCATTTCCCTAAGCATATCGATAATAACATGTTGAAACAAAATATAGTGGAAGTAGAAGATGATTATTTGGATTATGATGACATTGTGGGTACGATAGAAGTGGATAAGGAAAAGTTGGATAACCCACCTCATCCATAGGGAAAAGGTATTTATGCTGAGGTTCCTCCTCCGTTATCTTTACAAGGATCAGGAGATAACCAAAATGCATTAGAAAGACAAATAGAATAACTGAAACATGAGATTATAACAAAAGAAAAGATTGAGATAGTACAAGATAGTCCTTGTCACTATGGTAGACGAACTCAACAAAGAAAGCTAGCTAAAAATCAGAAAAGAGTAAGAAGATTATCATCAGTTAGAAATAATAGTGGTTCTCCTTCTCAGAAGCAACAAAAAGTCCCACATACACAAGAATTTGAAAAACAAGTATTGTATGGACTTCCTAACAACAAACAAGACTTTCATAAGAACCACTCAAGCTTCACACAAAACTTGATAGAGCATCTCTCCAAGATGCTCCCAAGTTCCAAATTCTAGACTAGCTTTTCTTTACAGGTAAGTATCTCTAACCCTGGTGGTCACTTATGCGGTAGCATGATCAACTTGTGTATTTGACCTCTCCTCTCGTGTTGTGTTTCCCCAGTGATGTGTTATGTGTTGTTTAGGCCTCCCGAGATGGCCCTTGTAAGGTTAAGGATACTAGGAGACCACCTCTGTTGTGACCTTCTTCTATTTGTATCACCATTCTTCTATATTGTTTCTCCTCTATATTCACTATTGTGTGTTGTGTCTTATGAACATAGCATTATGGTTGGTGACTTGGGGGCACCCTCCTACTTGACTGTCCCTAAGGCACTTGTTTCTCCTCTCTTGATTTAATGTTTCCCTTCCTCTAGTGGTTCTATGTAGCGGGTGGATGACAAAAAATATATTACACTGATATAGACTTAGTGTCCCTTCAGTGAGAAATCAATAAATGGACCAAGTCCATACATGACGATGGGGTTGATATATATTATCCGTCTCTTGGCCAGTAGAATCAATCTGTGTGATCTTGATGTTGTCTTATCACACTTACAAACCATAACAATATTGCTTCTCCATGCACTTTGTTTATCTTTGAATCTCGCCTCAGTTACACTCGGTTTTGAGATTTCTGCGGTATAGCTCCACTGTTATACTCATCTCTGAATTTGTAGTATAACCTTGACTCTCTATGTGAATGATCATATGCATTGTTGATTACCATGATTATATGGACGCTAACACCTTTTCTTCCAAGAATGTGTTTGTGGGAACATTTGGCAATCGTAAAGAACATGTCACCTCCGGGGGGCATGGGCTTTGCAAGAGCTTGTGTTCTCTTGTGTGTTTTATTCCTACCTTAACGTGCTTGATATCGGTACATGATATCAACCACCTTAAGGTGGGGGCATATATAAGGTAAGCTATTTGATGTAGATGCTAGCAAGTGTGTTTGTGAATCTTGAAATCTATTTCAATCACTTAAGCCCTCTACGGAGGCAGGATATCATGTATATCATTTTTATCATAAGCCCTTTGCGGAGGTGGGGATGGTGTATTTCTTGAGGAGAGTACACATCCTATCATTTTTTAAAAGTCCTTTGTGGAGGCGTGGAGCGGATCTGTGACTATCTTAACCCTTAAGCATGTCTTCAGTGATTGTTGTGGTGAAACACAATCATCAGTGTGTGCCTGTAATGTGCCTAAGATGGTGATGAACCTAGAAATAGGTACACTCCATCACTTGTCTGGCATGTTTTCTCTGTGTCTTCCATGTGTGTGTATGGTGTGTTTGTTCCCAAGCATAGTTTAAAGACTGGTGGTGATGAGTCCCTTCTATGCTTTGGGATTTGTATGGCGTGTTTGTTCTTAAGTGTAGTCTTAAAGACTGGTGGCGATGAGTCCCTCCTGCATTTTGGGTTGTGTGTATACTTTCCTTGTACTTGCATTTGGATTTCATATATGAGAAAAAGAAAAAGAAAATAATCACTGCATTCACTATATTCATTATGTTTTGCATGTCTTCAATGTTGTCTTCTCTATGTTTTGCATGACTATAACTATCTTCCCTATGTTTTGCGTGCCTATTACTATCTTCATTGTGATTGGCGTGTCTTCTCCATGCTTGGCTTGTTTTCTGTGCTTGTTGACTATACTTTAATGCATGTATTGGCCTTGTGTTTATACATACATTAAAGTGGGGGCTAAATGTTACGTCAAAAAATGTCCCCTTGGGGGCTTTTCCCTCTTAAGGTTTAGCTCTCGGGTACTTTAGAATGCATTTAAAGCATCTTGCATGATTTTCATGACTCCTGATGAGAAAATCTTGAAGTTTCATGGCAAATGGGACTCAGGGGGTGTGATTAACATAAATCCTGCCTGAAATAGTGGGGAGGACTTGGGCTCCCACGTTCTAGTCCTGCCTTATTTTAGGTCAGGACCTATTTTTGGGTGTCAGTTTATGACCATTGTTTAGGTCCTATGTCAACATCCTAAGTTTAAATTACAAAATTCTTATCGGGAATGTTTGGAGTTGCATATATAAGCATGATTAGTGATTCATTTGTAAACTAGATGGATATTGTGAACTTGTGGCTTTATGTGAAAGTGATTCAAGGTGTTCATTGTGTTGCAGAGTAGTATTTTGTGTTGTTATTGTGTTTGTATTTGCAGATTTGGCATCCATCTCCTCATGGCATGAAGAGCATCTTCCTTCCATGAGATCTTCACTATAAGGTGATATCAATTGTGTTTTGTATCATTTATTATTTAGATTTTGCCTCTACTCCACAGGGATGCACACTCTTTATCTGACAACGGTGTTTGAAAGACTTAAATGTCTCTACAGGGCTTGACTGAGGCAAGCCTCTAAACACCACAACCCCCAATCCACTTTTCTGTGATTGTAGGTTATAGGTTGCGGAAGTGAAAAAAGTGGAGTTGCAAGAAAGTAGTGTAGACTGTCAGAACTGTAGATCAAAGAAGAAAAGATGGACCTGGACTCAGGCACCCACTCATTAGTCCTCTGGATCCCACAATAATAAAATCTTTGGAATAGCAGGAATAGGTTGCAAACAACATTCCCAGATCTTGACAAAAACTATGGCATTCAACTAGGGTGCCCACTCATTAGTCCTTGACTTTTGCACACACCAAACTTTAAAATCTGGTATGTATTTGTTTGCCATTTAATAACTCTGTGTGATCATTTTTCATAATTTGTTCATTTGTTTATGATTTCATGAAATTGTTTTGAGCATAATTGGGCTTAATTGAACAACAAATTGATGCAGGAGCATCTAGGGTGTAAGAGCAATCTTGCATCAACCAAAAAAAATGTTGTTTCTTTTCAATATGGGCTAAATTTGGCAGGGTTACTGTTTTTAGTAAGTTTGCATCTATGCACAGTTGGCTACAAAATCTTACACATACCTCTAGAATGGTGAATTGAAGCTAATGGTGAAGAAATCACTTCAATATCATTTGTCATTTGTGAGATATTAAAATTTCAAATTCCAAAAATCCTATTGAAATATTCAAAGTCAAATTTGAGGCACTTAGAGGCTTTGGATGGGCCCAAAATTTGGTGGGAAACCTAAGTAGTCTACCTATTGGTACTACTTACCGCACCATTCTCTTTTCAAGAGCTTTCTGAAAAGGTATTATAATTGAAAATCCAACAGTCGGATTGAAAGTTATGGCCCCGCGAAGTTGACCTATTTTTGGAGGGAGATGCAAATTTCGAAATTAAGCTGGTGGTCACCAAAAAGGGCTATATATAACCATTTTTGGGAACCCTTAGGGTAGTAGAGTTAAGGGGGAAGGCGTAGACTCAAGAAAGGCAGGAAATTAGAAACCCTAGCTGATTTGGGAATTATAGAAGGCTGAAGATTCTAGAGTTTTGCGAGAGGGAGCTGTAATGTGTTGCAGCCTGTAGGGGATTCATCCTCTAATTGTATTTGAGCTTATGTAATGTAATGTTTTTCCCATATTAATAAAATATTATTCTATTTTTTTGTGCAATTTTTGTTATTGTGTGTTTTATGATTTACCCCCTTGATCAAGTGGTATCAGAGCAAGGGTTCCTGAGTGTGTAGACAGATCGCTGACCATGAGGCAGTTTGCACCAGGACTTGAGGTTGTGGGTTTGCTGCATAGATCAAGATGCCTCCATGAAGAAACCATGGTGGGAGGAATGCTTTGACGGAAGAGGGTTTTAGAGCCCTACAAAGACAAATCGATGCATTGCAAGAGGAGCTGCGAAGAGGATTCAAGTTGAGAAGGAGAGAGGAAAGCAAAGATGAAGCTGAAGAAGAGCTATTTGAGGAAGAACAAGAAGTTGCGGGAGATCCTGCAGAAGTTAGGTTGTTGAGGGCCATTTCAAAGATTGGAAAGAGGCCCAAGATCAAAGTTTCTATGTATTCTGGAGATTTGAATCCGGAACAACTTATTGATTGGATCAATGATATGGAGGAGTATTTTGAGTATGAAGATGTGGAAGACCCTGAACGAGTCAAGGTCGCAAAGACAAAGTTGAAGGGCCATGCTAGTATTTGGTGGAAGGAGGTCCAGTTAGAGAGAAATAGAAGAGGAAAAGCAAAGATTACCAGATGGGATTGGATAGTGGAGAAATTGAAGAAGCAGTTCATTCCTGTGGACTATGAGATGGAGTTGCCGAAGAATTTGCAAGGATTGAAGCAAGGTAACAAGTCTATTAAGTAGTATATAGAAGATTTTTATAAGATCACTATTAGGATAGGCCATGGAGAGGCCAACAAGGAGAAGGTGGCCCGTTACATTAATGGGTTGAGGCCAAGTATCCAAGAAGAGTTGAGCCTGGTCAGAATGACCACCATAGAAGATGCGTACCAGTTTTCCCTGAAGGTGGAAGAGAAGTTGAATAAGAGATTTGAAAGCAAGCAAAGGGGAAGAGGTCAAGGCAGAAGGACTAGCGGAAGACCCTATGGAGGCTGAAATGAAGAACCAAAGAAAAGTGAAGAAGCTGGAACCAGTCAAAATTAGAGAGGAGATAATACCTACCGCCCTCGTGACCAGAATAATGGTGAGCAAAGAGGAAGAGGAAGAGGTAGACCTGGGCAAGGACTTGGAAGAGGAGGTTTCAGAGGAACATGTTTCCAATGTGGAGAAGAAGGGCATCGAACATACGAGTGTCCGCAACATCAAGCAAGGATGAATAGAAGACCTGAAGGTAATGTATGAGTTGCACATGTGGATGAAGATGCACAGTCTGAGCACTCTAAAGATGTAGAAAGGGGAGAAACCCTAGTTGTCAGAAGAACTTTGTTGAATGAGGAGAAAGATCCCAATTAGAGGAAGAGTTTATTCCGCACAAGGTGCAAATGTGAAGGTAAGTATTGTGATATTATTATTGACAGTGGAAGCACTGATAATCTTGTTTTAGAGGAGATGGTTGACAAGTTGAAGTTGACAAGAAGAAAGCATCTGCATCCATACCGGATTGCATGGTTGCAGAAGGACCATAGAACTTTGGTCAATGAACAGTGTTTAGTGAAGTTCAAGATTGGTGACTACCATGATGAGGTGTTGTGTGACATCATACTGATGGATGCATGTCATATGTTATTGGGGAGGCTGTGGCAGTATGATAGGAGCATTGTCCATGATGGCCATGCAAACACATACTTCCTAACAAAGGATGGAGTCCGTCATAAGTTGAAGCCCTTGAAGGAGGTGGAAGAAAGGGTATGTAGTACTGCCAAAATTTGCTTGGTAGATGGTAGAAAGTTTTTGGAGGGTCTGAAGCATGAGCGTCATTGCTTTGCATTGATTCCTAAGATTATTCAAGAGAAATGTGAAGATGTACTAGCAGAAGTCTCAGAAATATTGGAAGAATTTCAAGATATTGTCTCTGATAATGTACCAGAAGGTTTACCACCAGTGAGGAAGATAAGTCATCAAATGGATTTGATACCAGGAGCTAGTTTGCCAAATAAGGCGGCCCAAAGAATGACTCTAGCCGAGAATGAAGAGTTGAACGGACAAGTTCACAAGCTGTTAAGGAAGGGACTAATAAGGGAGAGCCTAAGTCCATGTGCGGTACCTACAGTACTAGCACCAAAGAAAGATGGAGAGTGGAGGATGTGTACAAATTCCTGAGCCATCAACAAGATCACAATCAAGTACAGATTTCCATTGCTAAGAATGGATGACATAATGGATTGTTTGAGTGGAGCCAAGTACTTCACGAAGATTGATCTAAAGAGTGGGTATCACCAGATTCGAATCAGAGAAGGAGATGAATGGAAGACAGCCTTCAAGACAAAGGAGGGTTTGTATGAGTTGTTAGTCATGCCATTTGGGCTAACCAATGCACCGAGCACATTCATACGGCTCATGAATGAGGTACTGAAGGAATTTTTGGGAAGTTTTGTTATTGTTTATTTAGATGACATTTTAATTTTCAGTAAGACTTGGGATGAGCATTTGATGCATATCAGAAGAGTTTTAGAGAAGCTAACGGAGGAGAATTTGTTGATCAATCTAAAGAAATGTAGTTTTGCAAGGAAGGAGTTGTTAAACCTAGGATTTGTTGTCTCAGAGGAAGGTCTTAAGATGGACCCAGAGAAGGTGAGGGCTATCATTGAATGGCCTATGCCAAGGAGTGCTTTCGAGGTAAGATCTTTTCATGGTTTGGCGAGTTTTTACAAAAAGTTTATCAAGAATTTTAGTAGCATTTGTGCACCCCTAACTAAGACAATGAGAGGGGATATAAAAGAGTTTAGATGGACTAAAGGAGCAGACATGAGCTTTGATAAATTGAAGCAGAAAGTCATAGAACAACCTGTGTTGGCACTTCTAGATTTCAATAAGGTATTCCAGGTAGATTGTGATGCTAGTGGTAGTGGTATAGGAGCTATTTTAAGTCAAGAAGGTAATCCCATTGCCTATTTTAGTGAGAATCTTAATGATGCCAAGAAAAAGTATTATGTTTATGATCAAGAGTTTTATGCAATAGTCCAGGCCTTGAAGAAATGGAGACATCATTTGTTGCCAAAAGAGTTTGTTTTATATACTAATCATCAGGCTTTGCAGTATCTTAATAGTTAAGGAAAGTTAAATCAAAGGCACTTAAAATGGGTTGAGTTTTTGTAGAGTTATACTTTTGTTTTGAAGCATAGGAGTGGGAAGTCCAACAGGGTTGCAGATGCCTTGAGCAGAAGGCGAAATTTGTTGACAGAAATGAAGATAGAGGTTGTTGGGTTTGATGAACTCAAAAGTTTGTATCCTGAAGATCTAGATTTTGCAGAGACTTGGAAATCTTGTTTGGAACCTGTTACTTTGGATAGGACACAATGGTTGGATTACATAATCCAAGATGGCATGTTGTTTAGAGGAAGCCAGTTGTGCATTCTGAGGAATTCCATGAGAGAGAACCTGATTAAGGAGAAGCATAGTGGAGGATTAGCTGGACACTTTGGTCGCGATAAGACGATTGCTATTGTTGGTGAACATTATTATTGGCCACAATTGTAGCAAGATGTGAGCAAATTTGTGTAGAGTTGCAGAGTGTGTCAGATGGCAAAAGGAACAAGTCAAAATACAGGGCTATATCAGCTATTACCTATACCAGAGAAGCCATGGAATGATATTAGTATGGATTTTGTTCTTAGTTTACCAAGGACACAGAGAGGGCATGATTCCATTTTTGTGGTGGTGGATAGATTCTCAAAGATGGCCCATTTTATTCCTTGCAAGAAGACTAATGATGCTATTCACATTGCAGAGTTATTTTTCAGGGAGGTGGTGAGACTACACGGTCTACCTAAGAGCATAGTTTTAGATCGAGATACCAAGTTTGTTGGTTATTTCTAGAGGACATTGTGGAAGAAGTTGAAGACAGATTTGAAGTTTAGTTCTACACACCATCTATAGACTGATGGACAGACAGAAGTGGTGAATAGGAGTTTGGGTAACCTGCTACGATGCTTAGTAGGAGATAAGCCCAAGGGATGGGATTTGATTTTACCACAGGCAGAATTTGCTTACAACAATTCTGTCAATAGGAGCACAGGTAAATCTCCATTCCAGGTTGTGTATGGGAGTAGCCCAAGAACTGCTTCTGAATTGAGGAGGATGGATAAGGGGGAGAAGAGTAGTGCCGAAGCTGAAAATTTTGCTGAGCACATGAAGAAATTGCATGAAGAGGTAAGAAAGCATATCCATAAGATGAATTCTCAGTACAAGGCTAAGGCCGATCAGAAGAGGAGGCATAAGGAGTTTCAGGAGGGTGATGAAGTCATGGTTCACTTGAGAAAAGAAAGATTTCCAGTTGGTACATATAATAAGCGGAAGATGAGGAAATTTGGACCATGTAGAATCCTGAAGAAGCACGATTCAGGAAATACATTTGAGGTAGAGTTTCCTGATGACATCAATATTTCACCAGTGTTCAACATTTTAGATCTGACAGAGTTTCATGATGATGGACTTGATAAAGGAACACAGTGGGACATTCCAGCATCTACTTCAGAGAAGGAGGAGATAGAGGGCATTCTGGATAGCCGTGTCGGTAAGAGTACAAGAAACAGGGAGTATACATAATACTTGGTGAAATGGAAAGGAAGGCATGTTGAAGATTCATCATGGTTATTTGAGACTGAGGTTAATCATTTTGGTTTCCCTCTAACACATGAGAAGTGATAGGGTCACTTTTCAAATTACTCCCAGTGTCTGATGTAGGAGCATCTATAGTGTAAGAGTAATCTTGCATCAACCCAAAAAAAAATGTTGTTTCTTTTCAATAAGGGCTAAATTTGGCAGGGTTACTATTTTTAGTAAGTTTGCATTTGTGCACGGTTGGATACAAAATCTTACACAGACCTCTAGAATGGTGAATTGAAGCTAATGGTGAAGAAATCACTTCAATATCATTTGTCATTTGTGAGATATTAAAATTTCAAATTCCAAAAATCCCATTGAAATATTCAAAGTCAAATTTGAGGCACTTAGAGGCTCCGGATGGGCCCAAAATTTGGTGGGAAACCCAAGTAGTCTACCTATCAATACTACTTATTGCACCATCATCTTTTCGAGAGCTTTCGGAAAAGGTATTATAATTGAAAATCCAACGGTCGGATCGAAAGTTATGGTCCCATGAAGTTGACCTATTTTTGGAGGGAGATGCAAATTTTGAAATTAAGCTGGTGGTCGCCAAAAAGGGCTATATATAACCATTTTTGGGAACCCTTAGGGTAATAGAGTTAAGGGGGAAGGTGTAGAGTCATGAAAGGCAGGAAATTAGAAACCCTAGCTGATTTGGGAATTACAGAAGGCTGAAGATTTTAGAGTTTTGAGAGAGGGAGCTGTAATGTGTTGCAGCCTATAGGGGATTCATCCTCTGATTGTATTTGAGCTTCTGTAATGTAATGTTTTTCCCATATTAATAAAATATCATTCTATTTTCTGTGTGTAATTTCTGTTATTGTGTGTTTTATGATTTACCCCCTTGATCACAAATTCACACAATTCCAATCTTCCCGCATGTTCCAAGTGATAGGAGATCTATAGTAGAGTTCTCTATTCAGTTGAATGTCCTTGAATGCTTAATGGTGAAAGCAAGATCTGTTGGTGTTCCCAGCTGATTGTTTAAGTTCCCCTTAAAAGTAGCCATCTTTTATCCACAGGGAGCTCAGGTTAGTGGCCAACGAATAGAAGACTGACTCTATGTCTCCTCTTCACTTCAGGCTCTGCAAGACCTAGGGGGTATTCCTTTACTCAATACCCATATGGTAAATCCTGACTCTAACTAGGTATTGATAGTTTAGCAACTAAATCTTCTATTATGTAGACCAAAACTGTGAGTTAAATACAAAGGGGCTAGATTTGTGTCCTACTTCAGTTGTGAATAAGAGGATTTGGAACCTAAATCCTACTCCTATAATCCTAAAATTTGGGGTTTTGAGTTGATTTGATTTTTTGTATTTGGTTGCCTGATTAGGGTTTGATTCATAAACTTAATCCAAGCCTTTGATCGGTGCCTATCCAAGGGTATGGAGTCCAACTAAAATATATAAATAACTTTCCATAAACCAAGCAAATATACAGATTTCAGAGGGTTTCTTAGTTCCTGGATTGCAGAGAACTCCCAAGATTAAGTATCCCTATTAAGTCTACTTCCAAATATCCTTGTTATCACACATATTTCCCCATATTTGATCTAACGTACTCTAATCTATTCCTTAAATAGAAGCCAGAAAACAAACATGTAATGCAACAGATGTGCACCGTAGAACTCAAAAAACCCTTTGTTACTTTGTTCAAAAGAAAGATGTAGATAACAAATGCAGACATTTAATAGAAATACATGCACACAACATTCCTCATATTATTTGATCTGAAACTAATAAATAGCTTATGGAAAACACATACATACATTAAAATGAAACTTACAACACCATGGAGAGAGCAACCAATCAAAATTTTGTATTATTTCCACTCCTTAAAATCCCAATCCTCCAAGAACCTTTACAAAGTGAGGTGACCAGTTCCTTTATAGACATAGAACATGGTGCTCAACATTTAATACATATGGTTGGTAAGATGAGTCTACAATACAAAGCACCACTCAAGGGTGTTGGAGCATTTATTACATAGAGCATGGAGAAAAGATAGAAAATAATTTATCAGGAGTAGTACAATAGAGTGGAGGAGCCCAACCACATAAATGGAGAGGAGAAGGTAGCTGTTCGTCCACTTCAGGCACATTCACCCATACTTCTCTGTATCCATAGTTTGATTTGCCATTGTTCTCATTGATCTATTATCAGGGGAAGAATATGACCTTATTTTGTCAAGCAAATTCACTTGATGGCAAGTTCTTGCACTTGTTCTTTTGCTTCTCCTTCCAGGTCTACTACCTCAATTTCTTCTTCAGTTTCCAAATCAATTATTTTTACCTTTTTGGCAGGGGAAGGGTCATGTGATTCCCTTTTCATAGCATACCCCCCTCTTGGGCTGCTAGGCTAGTAGGTAGGCCTTTCTTCACATGTAGGAGCACTAGCAATTAGTTTCTCTACATGATCAAACATCATCTAAATTCTCTTTATTTAGTCCTACACTTATGCAAAGGCACCCGGGTATGCAACATTTAAAATTTTCCTCATCCTTTCTCTTGCCATAATTGTGTCCCACTTGATTCTCAAGGTATGGACATCATTCATTGTAAAATAGTTCCTAACAGTGTCCTCATCAAGATAGACTTGGTGAATGTACCTTGGTCTCTGTTTATTAACCCTTACTTTATCAATGAAGCCCTTATCCTGGGAGGCTCCACATTCATCCTGTAGCACTGAAGAACTAAATCAATTTGATCCAAACCACCTTTATTAGCTGCCAATAAGTCATTGAATTTGAGGGAGGTACGAAATAATGAGCCCTTTTTATGTTTCCTCAGATGTTCTTTATCTGATTTATTTAGCTGCCTAATAATCTCTAAGAATGCAATTCTCTTTGGCACATACTTAGGCAAAATATAAGGAGGGGCCTCACACCCATAAATTCTGACACAAGTGGTGTGTTCATGATAGAACCAGTCACCCCAGTTATGATCAATCCCTAAGTCAGGGGTCCTGTTCAAAGGCCTCAAAAAATCTAGTACATTTGCATGCAACATTTCTCCTTCTGGTTCTAGGAAACCAAGAACTCTTCTTACAAAATACTCTTCAAAAATTACATAATCAAAATCAACACAATGCATGTCCACATTTGAACTGGCAAGATATTTCCTTGCACATTTGTCATCCTGACATGTAAGTTTTGATGCCACATACTTAACAAAGCAAACATAATCATATGACACAACATAGAATACCATGTGAATTCAACATGGGTATCCATAGTAAAAAACTTGCCCTTGAGTGCCATCATCTATTTGTGGATCCTTTCTGTTATATAGGAAGCATAGTCATATGGCTCCCTAGTCTCTAGATCCTAAATATTTACTGCCATCATCATTAGAGAGATTGACATCCTATCTAAAGCATCCCTCCCAAGTACTTGGCAGAGACTATGGTAGGTTTTGACAAAATAATGTATAAACAAGGTGCAATCAAAAGGCTCCTCCTCTCTATCTAATATTTTCACCAACTGGCTAGCCATCCTTCTTGGTCTATGTTTGCCCAAGTTGAAATTCTTGTATGCATGTTTAACAGTCTTATAATTTTCCTTCAATGCACTCAGGTTGATCAGTTTACTGGTTGCAAGGTTTAGATTGAACACACTGGAGATGTAGGCCTTTGTGAATTTTATTATCGTTGTGTCATTTCCTACCAGGATAGATCTAGTTTGAGGATTATACCTCTATGCAATTGCCCTTACTAGGTCTGGATTTGGGACTCAACTCTCTTAGTCAGTTCATGGTAGAACCAAAGAGAGTACATTAGATATCAGAAAAGCATGTGCTGAGGTATCTACATGGTACAACTAAGTATGGGCTGAGATATACTTGGGGTGATGGTGTCAAATCGATTGGCTATACTGATGCAGACTAGGCAGGTAATGCAGTGGGCATGAAAAGCACTTTGAGGTGCTATTTCAGCATGGGATTAGGGGTTGTCTCTTGGTACAGCAAGAAGTAGAAGTCTGTTGTATTAAGCTCTGCAGAAGTAGAGTACATGGCAGTGAGCATGGCAACATGTGAGGCCATATGGCTTCAGAAGTTGTTAGTGGCATTGTTTGGTCAGGAGCTAGAATCGACCATCATTCACTATGATAATTAGAGTTACATAAAACTCTCTAAGAATCCTGTGTTTTATGATAGGTCGAAGCATATTGACATTAGATATCACTTTATCAGGGATTGTGTACAACATGGATTAGTTTGACTACAATATATATCTAAAGATGAGCAAGTTGCAGACATCTTAACGAAGGCCTTGATTAAAAGCAATTTTGTCTTCTTTAGGGACAAGTTAGGTGTAGTAGAGAACACCTTCCTCGCTAAGAGGGAGTGTTGAAAATGCAGCTCGAAAGATTTCTTCCAGCCTGGAACCATGTCACCCAGGCTAGAGCAGTTGGATAAATTTCCTAATTTTTGCCTTCTAATTTTTTGCACACTTGCTAGTTTGGCAATTTTCTTTTAGAAACAACTTTGTTTTGTTTTAAAGATAAAACACTACTTTATTCCACTGCTGGTGATAAGAGGTTTTAAAAAGGAAATTGATGGTTGTGCTGGAGATAAACAGATTGAAGATTTTTCTAGGGAATGACACAAGAGAAAGGGAGATTGGAGTGAACAGATTATGCCAAGTTCTGGCAGTTATTGTTAAGTTCCTCTTTTATGTGATAATAAAATCTCTCTCATTGAATGTTGGTTTTTCCCCAGAGTTAGGGGTTTTCCGGGGTAAATCACTGTGTCAAAGTGTGATTGGTTTTCTCTAACTTCTATTGTGTTTAGTATTTTTGTGAATGGTGTTGTGCATGCTTTAATTATTTGTTTCAGTAATTTGTTTTCTTTTATTCAAATCTCTAAGTTTAAACAATAGTGAATTTATTGCTGGGTTTCACAACACCAATAAGGGGTACATATTTTTCACATAACGTTGGAGTTCGAATCCAAAAGTTGTGTTGAAGGCTCTATTGTTGGAAACAAGGTAGATAACTGAGAGGGGGGTGAATCAGTTATCTCTTAATTTCTTTAACTTTCTTCTCTTTTGTTAACTTAAAATTTAGTGCAACATTAGATTATATAAGTATATGTGATCATAAGAACAAAAATAAAATCAACACACATAACACAAGGATTTTTACGTGGAAAACCCTGTTAAGGGAAAAACCACAGGGTGATTAACCCAAGATTGTATTCTCTGTTAAAAGAATAAAGGAGTACAAAATGGCACTTGCCAATTAGGGCTCACTGCTTGAGCACACTGCTCACAAGAGGCACACTACCTACAAGAACTTAGAGAAGGTAATCAGATGTTTGAACTAATGAGAAGCATCTACAAATGCAAGAGTTTAGTTCTAGTTAGGCACAATACACTAATTTGATGCACTTCATTCTTCGTCTGCTTTAATACTATTGCTTTGTCACATACCGAACTTGATCTACAACTTTCACACTTGTCCCTTCTTTTCTTTGCACTTATTACTTCACTTCCCTTTATCCCACACCTACATACTAGAATCCATCTGGTATAAATATCTGCATCAAGGATTTCATCAACTTTCTAGTCGGCAACAAGAACACTCAAGATATTTACAAGTTACTGATCTGTCAGCTGAATCCATGCTTGATTTGAGATGCTTATCAAAAGAATAGGCATAGAAGTCATTAATCATGTCGGACAACAATGTATAATCCCCCAAATAGCTTGATCAACACCTTTTACTCATCTGGATTGAGGTTTGATGCTCTGCTGGTCAGTTCTTCCTCTGTTTGTTCTACTTGACTGGAACCTGATGCTTAGATGCTTGTATCTTTTTAATGCTTTACTACTAGAGGTTAAATCTCTGGAATATAGTAGTCATGGTACTCCTCTTGACTCATCCAAGTCTACAACTTGCTGAGTTACATCATCTGAGAGATCTAGACCTAATTGTCAGATCTTGTTGCATGCTCTTTTCTTATTCACCGGACCAAAACAATCTTCAATCTAACTTCCAGTATAGGCATACTGTGTACTACAGATGTGTGGGATAGACTTTGTTGCCATCAATAACAACACTCATGAAGCCACACAGTGTCTCTTGCCAACAATCTACCCCTTTGGCATTGATGGCAACACTTAGTGAAAAATGGCTAAGTGTCGCAGTAAACTCCCACTTGGTTGAGCTCTGTCTTTTGCACTATTTTACCGAAGCTCCCCCTTAGCTGGATTCCACATTTTTCACTACTCCTCACTCCCCCTTTGACATCAATGACAAAGGGCGGAATCCACACACCAAAATTTGCAAAAATTAACCTATACATAGCCGCATAAGTATATATATATGTTATACTTACATATACTTAAGTATATTTGTAAAAGTGGCCTTCAACTATACAAATTATGTGGCCCAGCTCTGCTTCATCCTGTCTAAAATGGAGATGTGACCACTCAACAAAAATGTATATGCTTCTGCACTTTTTAAATCTGCTGGATCACTGGTCCGGGTTGTGGTCTGGGCATCTGTCAAGGCCTCATGCATTGCCTCTAACTTAGGGATAATTATCCCTCTGAGTTCACTCATCCTGTTTATTATATCCTTGTTTTCTTTGTTCAACCTCTTTGTTTCATTTATGATGACAATGGCCTGGCATTCTTGATTCATTAAGGATGTAGTGAGGGGATCAAAATTTTGAGATAAACTTGACAGTTTACCTTCTTGTTCTTTCACCTTCTTTTTAATATCATTTGTCACTTTGGGCCAAGATAGGCAAAATTTGTACAAGTCCCCACCATCTTTAAGAGCATTTTCAAGGCTCTTTATTCTAATGTCTAAGGTCCTCCTGTCATTAGTAATCAGTCCTTGCACCTCAGAGAGTCTCTTTCCCAAAAACTCCTTCTGGACATTTGCTTCTGCTGATTTCTCTGAAGATTCAAAATGAGTGCCAAAAAAATTGACCAAAGATTTTAAGTTACCAGATGGAGAGGCTGAAGGATCCTTTTGAAATGATGGCATGATCTTCTCCAGCATCCCAGATGCAATCTTCAACAGCTCACAGTCTTCTATGTGAGATTTCAGAAGGTTTTCTTTTGCTTTGGCTTGAGCAAAAGATGCTATTTTCATTGTTTGGACTGGAGAGAGAGAGTTAAAATTTAGTGGTCCTTGAAATAACTCAAGTTCATCTATTTCCATCATTTCTTTGTTCAAGAAATTCTTCACTACCTCTACAATTTCTCTTGCCAGAGATTGAGTCTTCTTTTCCTTTTTGATCTTAGAACTGTCATCATAGGTCTTCTCTACTTGTTCTTCTTCTTTTCCCTTGACCTCCTCTTCTTGACTAACTTTCTCCTCTTTTCTTCCTTCTCCTTTAGCTCCTGAATCTAGAATGTCTACAGTGGCATCTGGAGGAGAAATGTTACTTGTGTTTACTGCTCCATGAACTTCCTCTTCTGGAACAGAGGAATCCAAGTCCTTAGACTTCTCTTCATATATCTCTTTTGATCCTTCTACATTTTTTTTAGAAGATTCTTCATTGGTTATATTTAATCCTTCAACATCCATGGTAGAAGGTTCTTCATCTGTTTCCTCTACAATAGGAATATTGAGTCTTTTGAAGGCATTTTGGAGGATGTCTTTTGTTTCTCTTGCTACTTGGTCAGTTTCTCCAAGCATAAGTTTATTCATTTTTTCTTTACTCTAGAATTCATCCTTACAGTCCTTAAAGATCATGTCCATTTGCTTTGGAGTAATAGAAGGATAGAGCTGAATTGTAATCTGTTCTCAGATCTCTAAGTCTTTTGCCTTTGTATTCTCTTTTCTTAGTTCAAGTACCTTCTCTAGACTTTTGGGAATTAATGATATAATTTCAATGAATTCTTTATTGTAAATATTTAGGTACCTGACAGTAGCTTCTTCTAAAATCCTCTTGTCTGTGTCATTGTAATCATCATAGAACTCTGTTACTAGTTGCAGGTTCCCATCCACAGTGACTGCCTTAATGATGTCATGAATGGAAAGAGTAGGCTTTTCAACAAATTTTTTTGCCTTTTCTTCCTTATTTTTACTGGCAGAGTATTCTCCGGATGTTTTCTTCTTCTTCATTTTCTTGATTTCCTCATCATATTCTATTTCTTCATCATCTTTGAGGCTTTTATATGACCTTGTGGCTTTGGTTTTTGTCCTCTTTTCTCCTTTTCTGGATGTCTTGACTTTCATTTTGGTGTCCCTTGAGCTTTTATGAGTGGCAGGTGCAGAGCTCTTGGAGGATCTAGTCCAGGTGGAGGCTTGTACTGGAACACTTCCTTTCTTTGTTTCTTGTTTCCCTTTCTCAGCTTTCTCCATTTTCTCTCTATTTGCATCTATTGCCTCTTTTGATATGCCAAATATTTTGGCAATTTCCTTAACTTCCCTTCTAACTTTCCTCTTTATCTTCGGTTGTCTTAGCTCAACATGTATTTTTACACTTAGTTCTTGAAAGGTTCTAAACCTTTTTGCCTCAGGGTCCTTGGGCTAGCTCAACAGGTGTTGAATATGTAGTTCCAGGATTTTCTCATCGACCTCGTATCCCATTGGCATTATCCACACTGTTCTGGGCTTAACTGCCTCCATTAGGCATTCGTCAGTGTCAACCATGAAGCATACTATATCCTTGTATTTTTTAACTATGGATTGAGGTATTCTCTCTCTAGCTTGCATCATGCTTTGGAAGTTATTAAAATAACCCCATAGAGTTGTGTTTTGAGCTTTAGCATCACCAAGTCCATACATATAGTCTCTAATCTGGATTGTAACTGGTTTATCATTTTGCCATACCCAACCACTTGATCCAGGTAGCTCATTCATGTAATAGAAGAATAGACATAGTATTAAACAACCATACTTAAAGGAGTTCTTATCCTTCTTGATCTTCTATAGGTTTTCTAATAGTTGATTTAAGAGATCACATAGGTCATAATCTATATTCTCCCTCAACATCTGATATGCTACATATATTGTAGTCCCAGACATAGAATTCTCCTTGCTAGAATGATAGATCTTATACCTAATTAGCATCGAGGGAAATTTGACATCCAGATCTATGATGTCATCTATGGTCATTTCTCTCTTGTCAAACTTAGATCCAGTGGCTTCAGTTACTATCTAGTTTTTGACCGATTTGAGTGCAAGTAACCCACCGGATGAGTGCAGTCTAGTTACTGCCCTGATGGCATCTTTTGTTATCTTAAAGGGCCTCATTAACCACATAAAATTATCATGCATCCTTCTTAGGACATACCGGACCCAATCATCTTCCGAAAAATAGGGAAAGTGTATGCAATGTTTGAAGTATTTATCCCGGAGAGCCTTGTATTGAGGTTTGAATTCAAAACTATCATCTATTAGTTGTTTGTGATAGATGTCCATCAATTTAGAGTCTCCAAATTCCTCAATGTTGGCTAAAATATCGATCCTAACATCTTCTACATGTAATACCCCATGCAGAATGCTAGAAAATGCGCCTAAAGGATCAACTTCTAGAGATTTATAGGGATGTTTCTTGAATTTAGGGTGCGGCCTATTAGTGATCTTAACAACCATTGGAGTAGCCATCTTGTAAAAGATTTGGAGAGAGATTTTCAGAATAGAAGTACCCTTTTACGTTTTAGGGTTTGAAATAGGAGCTAGAACAAATCGCTGGTTGAGTTTGATTTTGCAGTTTGATCTTTGAGTGAGTTGTAGAAACTTTGATGCAGAGCTCTTCTTTTCTTCTTCTCGAATACAAATGTGTAAATAATGAGTGAATGAACCCTTTTAACCTTGCACAAACCCTAATTTCCTTTTGCCATAAATGCACAACATAAGTTATCCAGTTGCCCTATTTTGAGAGAGATCTTCTTGAATCACTATGCTGAACTTAGAATCATTGTCAGTGAGGATTGACAATGTATCTTCTTTTCTTCAATCATGCCGTGGATCCGCAAATCAAAGTATTTCAATTTTGAATCATGCCAGATCTGTCTGCGAAAATCCTGCTTTATCAGATGGCTATCAAACTAGATCAATCTTGAACGATTAAACTCTTGCAAAGCTCCACGCAGATCTTTCATATTTTTACCGAGGGTTATTTAGATATTTTTTTGAGAACCCTTTAATTCGTAGCATTCCATGTGCCAATTTAGGCACTAATTGACTGGCTGGGGAAATTATTTTTCTCTATGACTCCCCTGAGCCAGAGTTCATCTGTTTAGTTTCTGGAAGGAATATCAGCACCAGATTCTAATGCGGATCCATCCCCAATATTTTATGTACTCTTCTTCACCCAAATCTTGTTCATCTCCCTTTGAACTTCATCTGCATTCACTTTGCCTTTACCCTTATCTTATTTTTTATTATGATGCACCAGACCCTTTTTATCTTGATTTTTACTTCTGCAGAATTTGGTAATATGACCGGATCTATTGCAATTGTAACAAACAACATTTATTTGCATATTTGATTGATATCCTTTTGATCTACATTGATTAGCCATATGTCCCATTCTATTGCATGCAAAGCATCTACCATTGAATGAATTGTTTATTTGCATATTTTTGCATTCATGAGATTTGTGACCATACCTTTTGTAGTTGAAACATTATCCAGAGAAGGATGGATTAGTCTGATTCATTCTCCTTCTGCACTGAGTTGCTTTATGACCAAAATTGTTGCAATTGAAGTAGTATCCATTGAAGGATGGATATCTTTGAGCATTTGGTTGCCTAACTGGAGGTCTTCTAGGCCTGTTTCTTTGATTTCTTGATCCAAAGTTCTTTTGACCAGATCTGGAACTTTCACCTTTCTCATATCCCAAGCCATGCTTATCATCTACCCTCTTTTGGCTTTCAAGAAGAACTTCAAGTTGGGCTGAGCTTATCTTGAATTTCTCTTTGTATTCATTTGTTGTTTGAAGATTTTGTTTAAGAGTGTCTATCTGATTCTCAAGTTGTTCTTCATTATCTCTAGCTTCTTCAAGATTAGATTCAAGATGCCTAATTATTCTTTCCATTTTGAGGCAGTCCTCTATCTTCTCCTTGAGGGATTGTTTTAGACTATCTTCACTTTTCCTTCTTTCTTCAATTTCTTGGGTGAATCTCATAACCCCTGATTCCATTTCATGCCTTACCATAATGACCTCTTTTGACAGCTTTTCACATAGTTTATTTTTCTCATTCAGATCTTCATTGGTATCATTGTCTTCACTCTGATTGGCTAATTTTTGAAGTAGTTCCTTTCTCTTTGTCATAGAGATACTAAGTTTTTCTTTTAGCTCATTTATGAAATCATCAGCTTCTTTGAGTCTTTCTCTCAAATTATTGACTTCAGAATGAGATTGTTCAAGATCATCTAGGGTAGACTGAAGTTATTCCTTCATACCATATATATCCATTGAGATTCCCAGATCTTCCTCAAGCTGTTAGACTTTGTTTAGAGGAACTTAGCTCTAATACCAATTATTGGCAACAAGGCAAATAACTGAGAGGGGGCTGAATCAGTTATCTCTTAATTTCTTTAACTTTCTTCTCTTTTGTTAACTTAAAATTTAGTGCAGTATCAGATTATATAAGCATATGTGATCATAAGAATAGAAATAAAATCAACACACATAACACAAGGATTTTTACGTGGAAAACCCTGTTAAGGGAAAAACCACGGGGTGATAACCCAAGATTGTATTCTCTGTTAAAAGAATAAAGGAGTACAAAATGGCACTTGCCAATTAGGGCTCATTGCCCGAGCACACTACTCACAAGAGGCACATTGCCTACAAGAACTTAGAGAAGGTAATTAGATGTTTGAATTGATGAGAAGCATCTACAAATGTAAGAGTTCAGTTCCGGTTAGGCACAATACACTGATTTGATGCACTTCATTCTTCCTCTACTTTAATACTGTTGCTCTGTCACATACCGGACTTGATCTACAACTTTCACACTTGTCCCTGCTTTTCTTCACACTTATTACTTCACTTCCCTTTTTCCCACACCTACATACTGGAATCCATCTGGTATAAAGATCTGCATCAAGGATTTCATCAACTTTCTAGTCAGCAACAAGAACACTCAAGATATTTACAAGTTACTGATCTGTCGGCTGAATCCATACTTGATTTGAGATGCGTATCAAAAGCATAGGCATAGAAGTCATTAATCATGTTGGCCAACAATGTATAATCCCCCAAATAGCTTGATCAACACCTTTTACTCATCCGGATTGAGGTCTGATGCTCTGCCGGTCAGTTCTTCCTCTGTCTATTCTACTTGACTGGAACCCGATGCTCAGATGCTCGTATCTTTTCCATGCTTTACTACCGGAGGCTAAATCTCTGGAATATAGTAGTCATGATACTCCTCTTGACTTATCCAAGTCTGCAACTTTCTGAGTTACACCATCTGAGAGATCCAGATCTCATTGTCGGACCTTGTTGCATGCTCTGTTCTTGTTCACCGAACCAAAACAATCTTCAATCTAACTTCCGGTATAGGCATACTATGTACTACGGATGTGTGGGATAGACTTTGTTGCCATCAATAACAACACTTATGAAGCCACACAGTGTCTCTTGCCAACATCTATTAGATCTATTTCAAGGCGGTGGCCAATTTTGGTGTCTGCTCTGCATTTGTTGAAGATTGTGCTAGTTTCTAAATGCTACTCTTTATTTTTCATGATTGCCAAATCTTTAGGGCTTGCACCATGGTATTGCAATGTTGCCCAGCCCCCCTACAACCCACTATCCAACAATTTTTGGTTTCATTTTTGGTCTTCTATTCCACCAGGCAGGTACCTAAGGCACTAACTAGATCTCATTGTGGATTGCTCGTCATTACTGAAAGAAGTAAAAATGACTTCACATTTCAACAATGAACACACTACCATTCAAATCATGATACACCATGAAAGTTTCATGCAGTCTTTCACATTAACTCCCTATAAGTGGTTAACAGATTCTCTTATTATAACAAGAATCTCTATTTTAACCATATAATCATTATGATGGTTTCCTAATGCTTGCACTATGTTCCAAATGAGGCGTTGTTGTTTTACAAAGGCCTGTGTGATACATTTGTGCCATGTATGAATATATCTATTCTTATGTTTTATAACTGTGCCATGCTCCATTAGAATGTTACACTGAGTTCTCATGTGCTGCGCTGGATTGTTTGCAGCTAAAATGACCTACACCATTCTCTTACAAGTGTGCCATTTTGTTGCTAATTGGATTTTACACCAGGCCACCATATCCTCTTTTTGGTGGTATGACAATTCTTTTGTTACCATTAACAATGTATGCACTAGATTTAGAACATTCACTTTTAATCTTAGCTTGCGCCATGCTTGTAGAGAGGTTGTACATTGTTGTTCTTTTGTTGTACCTAGCTTCATTTATGCCATGGGAGCTTCATATGATGCGCCTTGCGTGAGATTTTCATATGATTGCACAATGTTCTTATAGGTTAGCATGGTTGCGGTGTGTTACCTAGTTCATTATTACATTTTATCTAAATATCATCCATTTCAATGGTCAAACAGTCAATAGTAATTTTATTAATATTACCAATAAAAAGTGGTAAATATTTGTCCTAATTTTATTGACCAAAATTGACCTTTGACTATTGAAGTGGATGATATTTAAGAATAGCCGTGTTCTTATTGTTAAATGATTTTATTAAAACCATTTAATTATCTTTATGCTGATGGTGAAGCTCTCATTCATTTGAGAGCGGGTCTCATTGCCAAGTCACACCTACTCCACCAAATGACGCATCAATAAATGCTAACTCACTCTCTAATCTTTAGAAGTGCATTGGCCACTATTTTTTCCTTCATTAAATAGTACAGATGGCACCCTGGCATGTGGCAGGGTCCACTCACACATCAACATGTTAATAATCAATGGCACATTACTTTACAAAAATAGTTCTAACAACTTTCCAAATGCTTGTAGATTGTTAGATTTTGAAGGAGATGGATGGTTCAGGTTGAGCTTGAAGCAACCATGCCCCCCTACCACATCAAATATTTCTAACCTAATGACACATCTTTTATACTAAAACTAGCAATCACACCTTAGTGTGCAATGGGTACGCTGAGATAGTATGTAAAAAAAAGTAATTAGTCATATAGTGCAAACATAAATGCCACAAATGAATGTAGTACTAAATTATTGATATTTTAGAAAATTGAATTGGAAACCTCCAATTTGGAATGCTCATTACATGTGTAATCTTTTGTTGTTGGCATGAAATGACTGATCAAAAGTTAGTCTCTCTCTCTCTCTATATATATATGTGTGTGTGTGTGTGTGTGTTCCTCTCCATTTCTCTTTCCATCTACCTGTCTCTCTCTTTCTCTTTCTTCTTCTTCTCCTCCTCCTCCTCGTCCTCCTCCTCTCTCTATCTATTTATCCCCCCTCTCTCTATCATACTCTATCTCTAATTTTGTCTTGATATATCTCTCCATATATCCTCCCTCTCTCTGGAGCCGTGGAAGATTAGTTAAGTTATTAGATTTCTTATAGGTTAATTTAAATAGTACTATATTTTAAAATATATATCCTATATATAATAATATATTTATATTTAGTAATTTATACTATATAGAATATAATAATAAATATAATGTAAAATATCCTACTTATATTGAATGAAATTTTTGCCTTAATTTTTTCTTCAAAACCCTCAATATCAATTGCATAACAATATCAATAGAGACATAAACAAATGAATACCAAACCTCCAAAGTTAGATTGTTGTCTTCAAATGATGATGATTATAAATGTTTATTGACTATTGCATACATCAGCTATGACTGATTAATATTAGACTTATATCAAACTTCTATACAAAGCAAGATGAACATCAATATGCTTTCAAACCCTCACCAATCAATGCTAAAACAATGAGATAAGACCAATATGATGTCCTATCATTCATTAGACCTTACAAATGCACTAAATGAGTTTTGATATACTATTGTGATAGAGATATGACTGCTGTAATAACATGTGATAGCCCAAATTACATCAAAATACCAAAACAATGCCACAAATATGCTTGCAAATGCTAGTGATTGGCTCCAAGATGAAAGAGGTTGGTGTAGAAGAATTCTCCAATGCAATGTGCCTGTCACCTAAGCCCAAATTCACTGAACACTGATCTGTATCAGACCTAATATGAAATTATGCTAACTCAGATTTACTTTGAAGACCAAAAGTGCAATTCCAAGGCTAGCGATGAGCCTTCTAGGGTCATGATTTGATGTTGCAATGCTCCCAATACCTCCAAGCTTCAATATCTTCAATCATAAAACCCTGAAATGATTTTTCCAGCTCTTTGTTATGATTTAGTCCTTCAAAAGATATCAAATTCATGCAAAATATCACCTATAAATCAAGTTGACTACCTTGGTAGACTTCAATGTCCACCAAGGGATTCAAATTCAATCAATTTCTCCTTCAAACTATCCAATATCAACCCAAAAATTCAAAACATGATGAATTCTTTCTTGAAATCATCTCACATACAATTATGGGGTCATCTCCATAATAATCAAGGGGTCATCTCCTTGAAAACTAACTGAAAATTAGAATTCTCAGCAATGAACATAAGAAAGCAGAAACATACCAGATTATCAATAGTTGCTATTTGAACTTGAAAAGATCTATTTATCTCCTTCATGGCTGGACATCCTTTTCTTTCATCAATTTGATGGTATTTTGGAATCCACCAATGAAAACTCTTCTGTTTGATCAATTTTAACTGAATTGCATCAATTAGAACAATCATTTAAAATCAATTCTAATTTTATTAAATGTTTTGCATCTTCAAACTTCACGGATCGATCCCTTATGCAATTGTATTCCTTCCCCTTGGGCGGTGGCTAGAAGTGGTGGTTGTTTAGCATTTAAAATCCATCTTTTGCATTTAAAAATCTCCTCTTCATTGCTAGTCGATCCTCCTAGTTGGGCAAATATCCTTGTTGGAATTTTATCATTTAAAATTCTCCTTCTAGCTTAGTCGATCCATAACTACCAAGTCACCTTGCATTTACATTTTCATTTTTGCATTTAAAAAAACCCATTCTCCTCATGCGCCACTCCTCTAGATAGCTGATTCATCATTGGGAGATGCATTTCATATATTTGATGACATTGAACCCATCTTGTAGTCATTGGCACAAGTAACAAGAACAATAAAAAATCTATCATTCCCTTATTGAATTTACTTCATCCTCTTAGGCAAATGGCACCACAACCCATTACATGAGTTTGACGAATACACTAGAAGTCTCCTTATCCATCGATTTGTACCAACACAATTAGGATTGGACAAATGTAATTATGGACAAATGTAATTAAAGATTTCATTTGTCATCATCCACTTGGAAAAAATTGATCCATTAGAATGATTTTGTCATTTGGCTAAATAATAAAATAATATCACTTAGCAACACTTAGCCAAAAATACTAGTTGAGCCATCTTTCTGGTTCTACATGTATAGAAATAAACCAACATTTCGGTTCTCCATGTTTGAAAACAAGCTCAAACTAGAAATCATTATTTATCTCAAAATGGGGACATTACAAGTCCTCCCACCCCAAGATTGCTTGCCCCAAGCAATTGAAAGTGCCAAATGAGAATCAATGAATACCAGGATCCCAAACCCATCCAATCTGTCCATACAAACTTACACATACCATCTCAAAGATGTTGATGAAAGAGATCCTGGGACCACTTCCACTATCTCACAATGATGCAAACATATCCATACCAATGTAGGTGCCAATCATGAAGATGTAGATGCCATACATGTAAATGTATCCGTCCCTCTTGTTTCGCTATCAGAAATTATAATAGCGGTATGTAATCTGAAAATATCATCCAAAATCATATAAAATGTGTCATCCAAAGTGTATGAAGATAGAAAACTACCACTAGACCAAACCACATACTCCCATATGGAACTCTCATCAATATCAAACTGTGTCAACTCAATGGTTTGACCCAGCTCATCAGAAGGAACCAATGTGCCTTGCAAATCTAAATTACCTCCATCTTTATTGCCACACACATGTATGTCATCAATGGCTAGCCCATGATGATCAAACAAAGTTGATTGTCTCATTGACTGTACCATTTCAAGATGTTGTTTTGCTTGACTAGCAACTAGCTTAGCTTTCCTTGCTCTCTCTAGCTAAATGTCACACTTTCCTTGTATTTTTCCATATCTTCATAGGTCTGATATACAAAATTAGTTTGTGTAGTTCCCTATTTTTCAACAAAATTACCATATCCAACACTCTAATTTTGTATGCCATCATTAGTAGACCATGAATAACTATCATCGAAATGTGTTAGTGGTGCAGAAGCACCAAGACATCTAGGATTGGGTTGATCTTCAAGTAGTTTTTCTTGTTTAAATAAGGTCCTTGAGACCATTCAATGTTGTAACAAGGCTTGAAAGCCATGCATGTAAAGGGACTATATCCCAGTGTCTAAAAACCTATTCTCTCATGTTGAGGACAGTCATATTGTAAAGGTAGTCATTTAGGTTTGTGGCCCTCCTTATGTGTGTAGGAGGCAATCCTTGTGATTAGAAACATGTCAAAGGTTGGAAGGGTGCTAGAACCTTGTCCAAAGTCGACAACATGTTAGAAAGCATCATATAAACATAAAAAATAGTCGAGACAACCCAAGAGGACAGTTACAAAACTGCAACAGTGGTATTCGGGTAGTTGGTGGTTTGGGGACAGTTGTTTTCCCCCCTCCATCAATCCAACTTCTCTCCCACAGGTAGAAGCCATCGAGGCAGGCTTGAAAAAGGCCAAGAAACTATTCATTGTTGTGGGGGAAGGCAGATAGAAGTGAAATAAAACAAAGAAACTATTTTTCTGCCTATTTCTATGTTTTAGTCACTGTTTCCAGTCCGTACCCACACCTATATGGAACAGTCATAGCGTATGTTTGTAATGGATGGTTAGAGGATTGAAGTAGCTTTGATTTAAATCTTGTTTGGGGTCTTGACAATGATCTAGGTGGGAGAAATCATTGTTTTTCTTTTAACTGTCTTAAACCCTGTTGTTCCTTCCAAAAATTTGTTGTTTCCTGCAATAATCCGTACCTGTACGGCCTGGTGGAGGTGGGTATTTGTGATGGTTAGTTAGGGTGGAGAGTCATTTGTCCCTTGCAAGTGGTTTGAAGGATTGACACCAAACCAAGGGGGAGAAATCGTTGATTCTCCACAAACTATCCTAAACCCTGAACTAGGGTTTTTCTGAGTAGCCCGATGGGTATTTCTTCATTCCACTAATCTTTCCTATTTGTGATCAGTGGAATGGAATGTAAAATAGTTAGGGTAGAGGTTGGTGAAGGCTGCAAAGGCAGGAGAATGGTGTAGGGTGGAGCTTGCCATGTAAATGGCCCATCAAGAGTCATGTATTGGAAGTTGGAGGACGACAACAGCAAATAGGTGATAACCAATGACTGAGGAAGTAGAAGGGTGGTGATCAGTAACTGAGGGAGTGGAGATGTTGTGAAATGCCAATGATGCAAGATGCCCTTGTATCTAGAAATGATCCTATGACAAGAAATATGGAGGTAGTCACTGCAAGAAGGTAACAAGCCTCCTGGAGATAGACACTGTAGAGAAGGCTTAGAGACAACCATTGCCAAGAAGGTAATAGATTTGTTTGTCATGTTATTGCTTTGATAATGAAGATATTAGAGTGAGTGCATATTATAGATTTGGTATGTTGCAATGAGATTGAGTTGTGTTGATGGAGATTACCCCAAGGAGGCTATTGTGACTATGGAGCAGTAGTATTGTGACAGTCAGTGAGACTGTTGTCCTGCAGACCCTGCATAGTGGGTTAGATGGTATGTTAGCTTGAGTTAGGCTTCTTGGAAGGTGTGCCCTAAAGTCCTCCTTCTCTTGGTGTCAAGAATATGTGTAGTTTTGAGTTGGAACCCTGCCTTAAGTGAAGTTTGATCTCTATCAAAAAAAGAAAATAGTGAACCTAGAGAGAACAGTTCCATTGAAGATTTGAACCATGCTTCTGTTGTCCTAGATGCTCTACATCAGTTAGCATGTCTATCTCATGAAAGTGCAAATCCATAGGATTGCTGTCCTCAAACAAATCAGGTATGATGTCATGCCAATCAATAGAATTGTGATCCATCTCAAAAATCAAATGCTTACCATTAAATGTTAGTTCCATACAATTATCTTCACATGCATCATATATGTCCCCATGAAACAAATCATGACCTATAGAAATCATGGATTTGGCTATCATTTGGTGAGGCAAAGTGTACTTGAGGGCTCTCATAACAATTTGTTTCCCATCATGTAGGAAACTCAACTCCATAGCTTGTAGGTCTTGGATGATCCTTTGTAGTGAGTGTAACCATTGCATACCAAGTAAAATTTCATTGTCCTTCAAGTCAAGAACATAGAAATCATCACAAATAGTATACTCACCAAATATGATACTAAGCTTTCTTACCTTCTTCTTACAAAGACTAGTGAGTCCTCCTGCTATAGTCAAATCAAATCCCTCAAAGCCATCACAAAGAAATCCTCTTTTGTTGACCAAACCCTCATCAATGAAGTTATGTGAAGCTCCACTATCAAGAAGTGCCAAGACTTTGCAACCAAAAAAAGTACCTTCAAAGATGAATGGATTTTACCTTGAAGCTCCTAAAAGATAAGCAATCCTAGAACTCTTGTTATCATCATTTGTAAGTTCTAGTGTTGGCTGTCCATCATCTTCATCATCATCCCCATTGAGTACCTCTATGTAGTGCACCTTGCCTTTGCCAAGATACCTATGACCAACCTCCCAAGGCTGCTTGCAAGAGTAGCATAACTTCTTCCTTCTCAATTCATCTCTTTCTTCATAACTCATCTTTGATGTTCTACCTTCATCTTTCTTTGGAGTGGGCTGCTCACGAGCTTTTGGATTTGTATTCTCTTCTTTGAAATTCTTCCTTTGAGGTGTGAATGTGGGAGTGGTATCCAAGTCAAGTGCAAGCTCAATGGCCTCCTCAAGTATAGTTGGCTTGTGAACCTTTACCAACCCTCTAATCCTATCACTCAATCCCTCAACAAACAACATAGTGATCCTCCTATCTGTCATATCGCAAAAGATAACCACAATCTTTTAAAATTCATTCACATATGCCTCCCCTCTACCACTCTGTTTCAATTGTGCAAGCTCATGGTAGTAGACCTCCACATCCTTGTGGTCAAACCTGGTAATGAGTTTATGAACAAACTCATCATATGAAGTGATCTTATTATGATGTTGAGACACAAGTCCATGATGCCACCATTCATAAGCCAATCCCTCTAAATGCATAGTAGCAAAGTGTATAGCCTTTTCTTCACTCATGGGCTTGAGTGTAAGAAAAGTATCCAACTTGTTCACCCATGCTCTAGCACTCATCTTACCACTGCCATCAAAACTAGGAAGAGGAATCTTGTTTAATGCATCTTTGTACTCCCTTGGTTGAGTAGGCCATACTCTTCTTTGCCTTTGCTGATTCACACATCTCCTTTGTTTTTGTTGCTTATGGCTCATGAAATTATTAAAATTCACTCTATCTCACACATGATCAAGAAGTGCATCCTACTCATCAATCAAAGATGTCAAATCATCATCTTCATCTTCAAACTCTAACTTCTGCTCTAGGAAGAAAAATAGGCTACATAGGTCTCTCAACTATTGGTGTGTGTGTTCTCCTTGTTCTAGGTGATCCTGCAACACTACCTGCATCATCTTGATTAAACCTATTATTATTGTTCCTGTTGCCCATCAAAGCACACAACCTCTCAATGTTTGCATTTGTTTGCTGCTAACTATCTGCCATTCTTCTTTGATTTTCAACCATCTCTTTAACCATATGATCCATCTCACCTTGTGGATTACCTTGTCTTCTATCACCCATTGTACCTGTTCTTCTTCTATAATGATGTGGATATGGATCTATGAAGTCATCACCCATAGGCTTGTAGGATTATGGCTCTGATACCACTATAAAATACCCTAGTTATATTTGATGAAAATTTTGCCTTAATTTTTTCTTCAAAACCCTCAATATCAATTACATAACAATATCAATAGAGACATAAACAAATGAATACCAAACCTCCAAAGTTAGATTGTTGTCTTCAAATGATGATGATTATAAATGTTTATTGACTGTTGCATACATTAGCTATGACTTATTAATATCAAACTTATATCAGACTTCTATACAAAGCAAGATTAGCATCAATATGCTTTCAAACCCTCACCAATCAATGCTAAAACAATGAGATAAGACCAATATGATGTCTTGTCATTCATTAGACCTTACAAATGCACTAAATGAGTTCTGATATACTATTGTGATAGAGATATGACTGCTGCAATAACCTGTGATAGCCCAGATTACATCGAAATACCAAAACAATGCCACAAATATGCTTGCAAATGCTAGCAATTAGTTCCAAGATGAAAGTTGTTGGTGTAGAAGCCTTCTCCAATGTAAAATGTCTATCAACTAAACCCAAATTCACTAAAAATTGATTTGTATCAGACTTGATATGAAATTATGCTAACTTAGATTTACTTTGAAGACCAAAAGTGCAATTCCAAGGCTAGCGATGAGCCTTCTAGGGTCACAATTTGATGTTGCAATACTCCCAATACCTAGAAGCTTCAATATCTTTAATCATAAAACCCTAAAATGATTTTTCCAGCTCTCTGTTATGATTCAGTCCTTCAAAAGATATCAAATTCATGCAAAATATCACCTATAAATCGAGTCGACTACCTTGATAGTCTTCAATGTCCACCAAGGGATTCAAATTCAATCAATTTCTCCTTCAAACTATCCAGTATCAACCTGCAAATTCAAAACATGATGCATTGTTTCTTGAAATCATCTCACATACAATTATGGGGTCATCTCCATAATGATCAAAGGGTCATCTCCTTGAAAACTAACTGAAAATCAAAATTCTCAGCAATGAACATAAGAAAGCAAAAACATACCAGATTGATCAATAGTTGCTAATTGAACTTAAAAAGCTCTATTTATCTCCTTCATGGCTGGATGTCCTCTTCTTTGATCAATTTTATTGTATTTTGGAATCCACCAATGAAAACTCTTTCATTTGATCAATTTTAAATGACTTGCATCAATTAGAACAATCATTTAAAATCAATTATAATTTTATTAAATGTTTTGCATCTTCAAACTTCATGGATCGATCCCTTATGCAATTGTATTCCTTCCCCTTGGGTGGTGACTAGAAATGGTGGTTGTTTAGCATATAAAATCTGAAAGGAATCTAGGTGTGCGGAAATCACTTCCTATGCTAATCTATAGAGGAATGTGGAGTGCAAATTCTTTTTATCCTTTATAGTTACAGTGTTATTAACCCAACAACAGTGATATTGCAGTAATACACATACACATAGAAAGAAGATAAAAAAGAGAGAGACAAGATATACGTGGGGAAAACCCTTATGGGTGAAAAACCCCACTCCAAAATAGAACTCAAATGTATTCTAGTAAACAATGAAGGTTACAATACAGTTCTAGAGCTAATGCTCTTGCAAGAGTCTTTGACACTCATATTTGGACATAATCCGACAGCATAACAGTACCTGTCAATCACATAATACATCTACTCTCCAAAGCACCTGTTTATATAGAAGAAACAAGGCAAAAATGACTCTATCTTGAGATGGGCGTCCAACATGGCTTCATGGCCCAAAACCCACGCCTAAGGACACTTGTCCAACACTGCAAGGTGTTCATGACACTAGTCATATTACCGCATCCCAAAGAGGTTGCCTATTCCCAAGTTGGGCAATGGCAGATACTCTTACGACACTTACGAGTGTCATTGAATCCGTCATAGCTATCATATCTTACAGTTGTAAGAGAATCTGTCATACACAGGCTAAAAATAGCATATTCTCTTACAACATGTCATAACCCTCCTTGGGGTGCCTAAAGATGCCTTGTGACACATGTCTTCACCTATCATAGAATCTTCCATTTATGACTCTTACGCGTCATAGATTTGTCATAGGAATCTGTCATAAACCGTTTCGATCAATATTTCCTTACACACTATCCAAGGTGCTGACACATGGAAAAATATTCCTACCACTAAGTGGGATGCCTATCTCCTCATGTGAGGACAAATTTACAAGTTTTTCATCTTCCACGTAGGATGACACATCACCGTGCCAACTCCCACAAGATGACAATAAGGATTTGCATCCTAATTACAATAATAGGCAATAAATAAATAAATACAATAAAATAATACAAGGAATTACCAAGGTTGAGACGCCTTAATTCCCAAAAATCTCCCACTTGTCAAACACCTTGTAAGAGCTAATGGAAATAATAGGATTTCATTGCTATAGGCTGAGAGGCCCATAGACTCTGAACACCATCTGAACTTCTTTATGCCCACTGGTTTTGTCAATGCATCCGCAACATTCTTCAAAGTATCTACCTTCTCCAAATTCACCTTCCCATCCTCTACCATGTCTCGCATGAAGTGAAACTGTACATCAATATGCTTTGTTCTGGCACGAAAAGTTGGATTCTTTGCTAGGCAAATCACACTCTGACTGTCACAACAAATTGTAATATGTCTTGCATCAACACCAATATCTAAACGCAATCTCTTAAGCCAAATGGTTTCCTTGCAAGCATGAGTTGCTACCATATACTTAGCTTCTGTCATGGACAAAGCAACCATAGGTTGTCACTTACTCATCCAACTAATTGCATCACCAAACATAGTGAACACATAAACACTAGTGGATCTCTTGCTGTCAATGTCACCCGCCCAATCAAAATCCACAAATCCATGAATACAAACTAAATGCGGTCCTGTAATATTACCATGATAACATATGGAATGCTCAAAAGTACCCCTCAAATATCTGAACACTCTCTTAACTACATCCCAATGTACCTGTCTAGGATTAGCAATAAATTGAATAAGGACTCCCACTGCTTGAGAATGTCTAGTCTTGTGTAGACCATAGCATACATCAATCTACCAACAAAACTAGCATAAGGTACTCTTCTCATATCCTCCACCTCACTAGTAGATTTTGGACAATCATTAAAAGACAACTTTGCCCCCAAAGAAATAGGAACACACAATGGTCTACAATCTGCCATGCTGAACCTATCCAACACGGTCTTCACATACTTACTCTGGCTTAACCAAAGTTTTCTGTTAGCTCTGTCTCTTTTGATTTCCATTCCTAGAATGTACCTGGCTACCCCTAGATTTTTCATCTCAAACTGTGCTAACAACTGAGACTTCAAATTATAAATCATATTCTTACCATTCCCAATTAACATATCATCAACATACAATGCAATAATGAGAATATGATCATTGTCAAATTTGTAATACACATAATGATCTGATTTCGATCTCAAAAATCCAACTAACAAGACAAAGGCATCAAACTTCAAGTACCACATCCTAGGAGACTGCTTCAAACCATACAAAGATGTTTTCAACTTGCAAACCAAATTTTCTTTATCTTTCTCTATGTAATGCTCTGGCTATGACATGTAAATCTCTTCCTCCAAATCACCATGAAGGAATGTTGTCTTCACATCCATCTGCTCCACTTCTAAGTCATAAATTGTTGCAAGAGATAACAGGAACCAAATAGATGTCATCTTTGTAACGAGAGAAAATTTCACCATAATCAATTCCCTCCACTTGTGAATACCTCTTCGCAACCAGTCTGGCCTTGTACTTTTCAACACTGCCATCTACACCAAATTTCTTCTTGAACAACCATTTGCATCCAATAGGTTTCTGTCCTTCAGGCAAAGGCACCAAGTCCCATGCTTTATTCTTTTCCAAAGAAGCCATCTCATCTTCCATGGCCTCCTTCCAGAAACCTACATATTTCATGCCCATAGCCTCTATCACAGTTCTAGGCTCATGAATGTTAGTAAGCAAAGCAAAAGCACAACTAGAATCAAACAATGAATAACCAAACCTATCAAGTTACTTCCTTGTTTGTGTAGACCCCTCAATGGATGAGGTTGAGGTTCTGCTTCTTCTTCTAAACTTTTAGAGCTGCTAGAGCTCTCCTCATCATCAGGTCTCACAGGGTCTGATGGTTCAGTATTCTTAGGGGTAGAAAGAAAATGAACCACATCCTCTTTCTTTTCTATTTCTTCTAGATGTAGAACAATAGGAGAAGGTGTTATCTCTCTTAAGATAACACTTCTTCTATACAACACTTTTTCAGCCACAGGATCCCAAAGTTTGTATCCTTTCACACTGACACCATAGCCAATGAAGATATACTTGACAACCTTGTTCTCCAATTTAGACCGTTTATTCCTAAGAAGATGTGCATATGCCTCACAACCAAAAACACAAAGATGTCTAACTGAAGACTTTTTACCAGACCACATCTCCATAGGTGTCTTACCAACAAGAGCTGATGTAGGAGACCTATTTAACAAGTAGCATGCAGTGGCTATAACTTCAGCCCAAAACTTTTGTTCGAGGCTTGCTCCACTAAGCATACTCCTAGCCCTCTCCATTAGTGTCCTATTCATCCTCTCTGTAACTCCATTTTGCTACGGGGTGTATGGAGTTGTCTTATGTCTTTCAATCCCTTGCTCTTTACAGAACTTATTGAACTCTGCCAAACAAAACTCACCACCGTTATTAGTTCTCAAACACTTAATCTTTTTACATTCTCAACAAAAGCTTTAAACTCTTTGAACTGACTAAAGACTCTAGTCTTGCTTCTGAGAAAATAAATCCATGTCCTACTATAATCATCTATAAAAGATAGAAAATATATAGATTTGGAAATCGAAGGAACTGTAACAGGACCAAACACATCAAAATGAATAAGGTCCAACACACCAGAAGACTTGTGAGAACTAGAGTAAAATTAAACATGGTTTTGCTTTCCATATATACAATGTTTGCAAAAGTCAAACTTGAGATTACAATTATTTAACCCCTCAACAAGGTTTTTATTTTTTAGGATTCTGAGACCCTTCTCACCAATGTGGCCAAATCTCATATGCCATAACATAGTCTTTTCAGTAGGAAGCTTAACTTCCAAAGCATGAGCACCCTTGGGTACACAAGATGCACTACGATCAGAATTTGTTACAATAGATTTCTTCACTGCTTGTTTAGATGGTGGGGATGAAGTGACTGCAACTCTTTTCTTCGAGTCAGAAGAACTATTGCACCATGAAGTGCATGCCTCCAATTGAAATAGAGTACATCTCCAAGTACCCTTTGCAAGCACCATAGATCCTCTAGTCATCTTCCATCCATCCTTCGAAAAGACAAACTACACACCTGCATCATTCAACATACTTATAGAAAGCAAGTTTTATGCCAAGCCTAGGATGTGCATAACCCCATTGATCTCCTTCACTCATCCATCAAGGAATTAGATTAAGACTCTTCCATGACCAACAATCTTCATATGAGAATTGTCACCCAGGTACACTCTTCCACCATCAAACTCTTCATACTTCATGAACCAGCTTTGATGCGAGGTCACATGGAATGATGCATTAGAATCTATCAACCGCACATCATCAGATGCATGGGTGGCTAGGGCTGTGATGAAGGCATCACCATTATCTTGTGACTTGTCAGAATCTAAATCTGGGGCATTCTTCTTCTTCTTTTTCTTTTCCTCTTTGAATTCCTTTCAGAAATGCCTAGTTTTCCCACAGTTCCAATAGAGAGCCTTAGAATTTCTAGGAGACTTGGATCTCCCATGGGATTTGGATCTACCCTTCTCAACTTTCCTGTCCTTTTTCCCTTTCTCCTTGGGTCTTCCATGAACCTCAAGAGCCTCTTTGGTTGCCTCAAAAGACTTTCTCTGCATCTCTTCAAATAACATCAAAGATACCACTTCATCCATTTTGAAAGTGGATGTGGTGCTCCTAATAGCCATAACAAGATGATCCCATGAGTCTAACAGAGAATAAAGTAAGGTCATACAACGATCCTCCTCCTCCATCTTCAAACCAATGGATGTCAATTAAGCAACTAACATGTTGAAAGCATTCAGGTGATCTGCAATAGATCCTCCATCCTCCATCCTTAGAGAATACAACTTCTTTCTTAGAAAAAGCTTCTTCACCAGGGATTTGGCCTGATAAACATCACCCAACTTCTTCCAAAGGTCTTTCGTGGTCTTCTCCTCATGGACATTTAACAGGACAAAATCAACTAGACTGAGTCTTATGAGACCCTTAGCCTTCTGATCTTTGAGATCCCAATCAACTTGTGCCATTTAGTTGGTTTTACACTGGATACGGTTTCCCATAGGTCACAATCAACAAGCATGTCTTCCATCTTAAGTTTCCATAACTCAAAATTTGTGCCATTGAATTTCTCCACCTCTAATATTCTGGATGTGCGTGCCATATCTTTTCCTACAACAAGATTATATAATACTCTACACAGTCTCCCACTTAATCTAAGATCAGCTCAAAAAATCCCTACCCAACAACTAGGACCAAAGGTGACCAAGCTCTGATACCAACTGAAAGGAAGATAGGCGTGCGAAAATCACTTCCTACGCTAATCTAAAGAGGAAAGTGGAGTGCAAATTCTTTTTATCCTTTACAGTTACAATGTTATTAACCCTACAATAGAGATATTACAGCAATACACATACACACAAAAAGAAGATAGAAGAGAGAGAGACAAGATATACGTGGGGAAAACCCTTATGGGTGAAAAACCCCACACTCCAAAACACAACTCAAATGTATTCCAGTAAACAATGAAGGTTACAATACAGTTTCAGAGCCAATGTTCTTGTAGGAGTCTTCGATACTCGTATCTAGAGACAATTTGACAGCATAACAGTACCTGTCAGTCACATAATACATCTCCTCTCCAAAGCACCTGTTTATATAGAAGATACAAGGCAAAAATGGCTCTATCTTGAGATGAGCGTCCAACATGGCCTCATGGCCCAAAACCCATGCCTAAGGACACTTGTCCAACACTACAAGGTGTTCATGACACTTATCATATCACCCCATCCCAAAGAGGTCGCCTATTCCCAAGTTGGGCAATGATAGATACTCTTATGACACTTACGACTGTCATAGAATCAATCGTAGTTGTCATATCTTATAGCTATAAGAGAATCTATCATACATAGGCTAAAAATAGCATATTCTCTTACAACATGTCATAACCCTCCTTGGGGCACCCAAAGATGCCTCTTCAAGATGCCTTGTGACACATGTCTTCACCTGATAGAATCTTCCATTTATGACTCTTACGCGTCATAGATTTGTCATAGGAATCTGTCATAACTGTTTCAGTCAATATTCCCTTACACACTATCCAAGATGCTGACACATGGAAAAATATTCCTACCACTAAGTGGGACGCCTATCTCCTCATATGAGGACAAATTTACAAGTTGTCACCTTCCACGTAGGATGACACATCACCGTGCCAACTCCCACAAGATGACAATAAGGATTTGCATCCTAATTACAATAATAGGAAATAAATAAATAAATACAATGAAATAATACAAGGAATTACCAAGGTTGAGACACCTTTATTCCCAACAAAATCCATCTTTTGCATTTAAAAATCTCT
Organism: Cunninghamia lanceolata; assembly: GCA_027924645.1. NCBI lineage: Eukaryota > Viridiplantae > Streptophyta > Pinopsida > Cupressales > Cupressaceae > Cunninghamia > Cunninghamia lanceolata. The sequence goes on from BSBN01000992.1 coordinate 2,825,559, forward strand.
TCCTCTTCATTGTTGGTCGATCCTCCTAGCTGGGTGACTATCCTTGTTGGCATTTTATCATTTAAAATTCTCCTTCTAGCTTAGTCAATCCATAACTACCAAGTCACCTTGCATTTAAAAAAACCCATTCTCCTCATGCGCCGCTTCTCTAGATAGCTGATTCATCATTGGGAGATGCATTTCATATATTTGATGAGATTGGACCCATCTTGTAGTCATTGGCACAAGTAACAAGAACAATAAAAAATCTATCATTCCCTTATTGAATTTACTTCATCCTCTTAGGTGAATGACACCACAACCCATTACGTGAGTTTGGCGAATACACTAGAAGTCTCCTTATCCATCGATTTGCACCAACACAATTGAGATTGGGCAAATGTAATTAAAGATTTCATTTGTCATCATCCACTTGGAAAAAATCAATCCATTAGTATGCTTTTGTCATTTGGATAAATAATAAAATAATATCACTTAGCAACACTTAGCCAAAAACACTAGTTGATCCATCTTTCCGGTTCTCCATGTATAGAAATAAATGAACATTCTGGTTCTCCATGTGTGAAAACAAGCTCAAACCAGAAATCATTTTTTAGCTCAAAATGGGGACATTACATATAATAATAATAAAAAAAATTTACATACGATAAATATATAATTAAATTGCAAAATAAAAAATATATTTAAATTATGATATTTATTTCAAGATTCAATTGCATAGTTTTTAAAGTAAAACTCATTGACCCATATTTCATGAGTATTGGTTCACAGGAACCCATCTCTCATGAGAATGAATGGTCCACTTAGCACTCACTGCATCTAAGTGATGCTCATAGAGGTGAAGCATCAGGACTTCTCGGGAGGTCACCCATCCTGGTACTACTCTGACTCAAGCACACTTAACCATGGAGATTCCCCAAAGATCAAACCCACTTAGCTTGCTATCCCATTCACAAAACCTCTAGCAAGTGTTGTGCCTTATGAACCATTCATTATAGATCCCCTTTATCTCATTAATTGATAAGTAGGAGATATTTTTTGTAGCATGTCAAATTATGATATTTATTTAGAATTAAATTGCATATTTGTTTGAGTCAAACTCATTGACCCATATTTCATGAGTAGTGGTTCATAGGAACCCATCTCTCATGAGAATAAATGGTTCACTTAGCACTCATTACATCTAGGTGATGCTCACACCTAAGTGAAGTCAAGTTATCATTGACCCATATTTCATGAGTAGTGGTTCATAGGAACCCATCTCTCATGAGAATGAATGGTCCACTTAGCACTCATTACATCTAGGTGATGCTCACAGGGGTGAAGCATCATGACTTCTCGGGAGGTCACCCATCCCGGTACTACTCCGACTCAAGCACACTTAACCATGGAGTTTCCCCCAAGATCAAGCCCACTTAGCTTGCTATCCCATTTGCAAAACCTTTAGCCAGTGTTGTGCCTTATGAACCATTCATTTTAGAGACCCTTTAGCTCATTAATAGAATTAAATAACAAATATATATTATTTAATATATTATTTATATTTAATAATTTATATTATTAAAAATATAATATAATAATAAATATAATTATAATATAGATTTTATATATAAAATAAATATATAATTAAATAAAATATATATTTAAATATACAATTATATTATATTATATTAAATATATTTAATAATTTAAAAGTACACAATATATATAATAACATAATATAGATTTTATATAAAATAGATATATAAATAAATAATTTAAATATAGATAAATGTTAACCATTACCAATAAATCTCCTCTATTTCTACCACTAGAAAAAATCATATAAGTTATAATGAAAAGAATTTTTAAATTACAGAAATTAGTTTTTGCGACATTTCCTCCATTTTTGTAACACCACTTGTAGAGCTTTGCAAGAAAGACTAATTCCACCAATCCTGAAATCCAAATATGACCAATTCAAATAAGTTTTATTGTCTTGCATCCTTCTCACCAGTTCTTAGGTGGTGATTTAGCAAGTTAGCTCAGTCTGTAAAGAGCATGCAAGATACTTGTTTAATTATTTGCACACTAAAGAAAAAGTTGAGGCTATTAGAGGTGGCTTCATTTGACTTCTATAAAGGAGTTTTTTCCTTTGAGAGATTTGACGATATCTCTCAAGTATTAGAGACATTTCCTCCAAATCTATTCCAATGTGTGATGTAGGAAAAACTACTCCTTAACCAAATATATCAGTCAAGGGAGCTTTTCACTAACATTACACTCGGGTTCTATTTGGTTGATGTTTCAGGCCTACTCTAAGTCTACATAACCACTTTATATGACAATAGGATAAAACCAACTAAACTAAATACTTATATGAAAGAAATAAATTAAGGAAATACTAAAAAATAGACTTTTGTAGATAGAATTATGAAAAACAAAGTATAGAAGTAGAAAGAACAAATGAGATGGAACTTGTCACTAGAAAGAGGAGCTCACTATTGTAAATGATAGTGCACTATGGGGACATTTGCGCTAAGTGCTAGCATCCTCAAGGCTACAAAAAATAAAATCCCCAAATCCATATGGACCTAGGACACCTACACAACACAACAATAGATAAAACAAATACCCAACAATCTCCAGGTGGCACAAATTTCAAAATAGAGCACAAGAAGCTATAAAAAATAAAATAAAATGAAATGAAATGTATATGAAAGAAAGGAGTAACGAAACCTTTGTGTATTTGAAATGCTTTCACTTAAGAGAACTTGCAAGAATATAGGGAAAATGTTGTGCTGGTAAGGAGCTTGCCTCAGTCAAGCCCCGATTTTGGTATTTCAACCTCCATGAGAAGAAAATAATAAATAGAATAGAAAAATAGAGTGTGTGTTCCAATCCTATGCGTGTCTAGGAATTAAGAGCAGTGATAGATAAAAATAAATTTAAGGTAGCTTCCCTAGTCTATGGGGAAGATTACCCAACAACATACAAATGGTGGTCTACACCATGAAGCTTTCAAAGAAAATAGCTAAACTACATATAAACAGATTTTAAATATGAAATATTAAACTACAAAATAGAACAATGTTACTAGCTTGAATAGTGAGAAGGAGGTTGCACTTCCTCGAGGATTGAATTTTGGTTGCACAACTTCAAAACCCCAGTGAAAGAGAGCCTTCTCAATGAACACAATGCAAGCAAAAGTCTCCAAGAGCTAGTAGAGATAACATGATAACTCAAGAGGGCATGACAAATCTAGATAGTTATTGTAGAGACATAGTTCACCAAAGAACCCTTCAATATTTCACAAGAGTTAACAAAGAGAGAGAGAGATTGAGAGGCATTATGAGAATCTTAGCAGCCATAAGATTTATTCAACATGTCTAAAAATAGCTTCACTAATCATTTTGTGCTCTCAGTACACCAACGTGATGTGTAGACGTCTACGCTTGATGCAGAGGCATCCACACTATAACCTTCGCATATAGCATGAATGTCTGCAGACCAACCTCATCATCATCATCTTCGCCATCATCATCATATTTCCTAAAGCCACCAACATCATCATATTTCGGCTTTACTCTGTCAGCATCATGTTTCCGAAAACCAACAGCATCATCATCATGTCCGACCAGCGCGAACATCCTCCTGACGTCCACTGTTCACCTCACCGACAATTTCCGTCTTCTCTACCTTCAACATCATCATGATGTTCAACAGGCGCAAACATCCTCCGGTTGCACTGTTCATCGGGCGCCAAGCTCTAGCGGCCTCATCATGATATTTAACATCACCTTCGTCAGCAGGATATTCAACATCCGGTTGCTCCAAATATCCTGATGACGACCTTCAACACCTTCCCTTCGATGCTCCACTGCCCGACGATACAAGCAACAGCATCATGATATAAATTATCCGGTTCTCTCGAAACCTCCTGATGATGATGTTTACACAACTTCCTGCCACGGACTCCCGCCGATACCTTTACACTTGACGACAGCAAGATAAACTCGCACAGGGGGATATCTCAATATCCTGATGACGATGACGTCATATCCTGATGACGATGACGTCACCCAATATCCTGATGACCTTCTCAACACTTAGTCGAAAAATCCGAACTTTCTCTTCCGCATCTACTCACGATATGCAGATGTTTGGCACTCCTAATATGATGATCCTGATGCCGATACACTCCTCGGCTCCTCCTGCTGATGATCACCCCGACGCACTTGCACATCATGCTCTCAACTGCATCATGTTCATCTTCACTTATCAGGATGATGATGCCTAACCCGACTGCAGGATATTCGCAGAAATATCCTGATGATGCTGTCTTTACCGAACTTCTTCACTTAGCGAAATCTCACTTCGCCGATCCACCAGGGATGACCCGATCCAACTCAGGGTGATCTTCCGACTCAATCAGCTTATCAACTCGACCTAGCACATGAGGATGCTAGGGTCTTCAACATCTCTTGACCGCGATCCTGCACACCTGCATGCAAACAAACAAACTACCTACTAACCTACTGTACATTGCCATTCCACCGATCAGATGAGTCAACCGGTGGAATGGATCAGTATATCCATAAAAACCTCTCAAACCAGCAATCGATTACAGGAAGGAGATCAAACAGAAAATGAAACAGGATCTTTATTGATTCACAGATGTAATACAATATGATGTTCCTCACACAGAACACTCAACCTACTCTGCGCAACACTACACTGCCGATCGATTGTCTACAATCAACCGATCCCATGCTTATAAAGATTTCAATATGAGTACTACTGACCCAACTCCAAGCGGCTGGGAACTCTCCAAGCGGCTGGGAGATCCCACCGAACATACATCATGCCAGCTGTTATAACTAACTAGCTAAAAATAGCAAAAGCCTGGTCAGCATGATCTTATCCTGATCAGCATGACCTTATTACATGCAAATGGTCTAACAGACCTTCTTGGAAACACAAACAAGACCTAAACTACTAACTGCCTTATCATGACCAGCTGTCAGGTAGGTGCTCCTGCACCAACGCTAAGCACTAGCGTCTGAGTGAATCTACCTTAGAATCTCATAAATCATCTCCAAGCTAGGAGAGTCACCAAACACTAAAAGATAATTTTATGAAATGAAGAGAAAGAGGATACAATGAAGCAAACATTAGCCTAAAATGTAAAAAGTAGATGCAAGTGCTAAAGTGGTCACAAAACATAGCGTGAAATTAAAAAGGTATACAATTTTTGACATTACACAGTGAAAGTGTTGGTGAGAGAGACTTTGCCTTTAAAAGAAGACATTTCACCAAGAGAGATAATTTTATAGTTTCATTGATAACTTGTTTGTAGAAATATATTCATCCTTTGATAATTTTCTTGCATAATTCTATAAGACTAACAAAGACTTAGTTAGTAAGGATTTACTTGAAGCTCTATCTAATAAATCTCTTCGACTTAATATTAATAATGATGTACTATTAAAATCATACTTAAAAGAAGGTGATGGATCCTTCATTAAAAATTAGAGGTCTAAATTACTTTTTTTAATGATTCTTATAAGAGTTTTTTCTAAAATCTCAACTCTTAAGATTAAAAATATTTTGTTATGAATTCTTAGAGGTCTAGTGCATGTGATTTGGTGTAACATGAGAAAGGAAATTTAAGATGACTCCACTTTTGATGTTGAAAATCAAGACGACAAAGATGACCATATTAAAAGATTCATTTGAGGGCAAGTTTATGTGACATTGTGCATGGGTTGTCCCTCCTTGTACTCTTTTATGTGAACTCAAAACATTCTTCCAAAACATGCTCTAGGGAAAATTTTAAACTTTCTCTAATGCATCTACATTTGGAAATTCAACCCTAACAAAGCAGCCTAATTACGTTGAAACCCATTCTGGTATATGTAAAAGTATACCTAATTTAATTTAATTCAGAAGACAAAACCAAATGAATTGCATGAAAATAATCACTTCTCTCCGCTTCTCTCTCCTCTCTCTCCATTCCTCAAGAAAATGACGTGTTTCCTTGAGCATAGCTCCCCATAGAAACATGCCATCTTTGGATTGTTGGAACAAAATGGTTGATCAAAACTTAGTTTCCCTCTTTCTCTCTCTCTCCCTCCCTCTTTTATCTTTCTATCTTTCTCTCTATATCTCTCATCTCTATATTTCATTCCTCTTTCTCTATTCCTCTCTATCAATTTACCTCTATATATCTCTATTGAACTACCTCTCTATTTGTTCCCCTTTCTCTCTCTATCTCTCTCCCTCTATCTTTCTATATCTCTCTTTCTCTATCCCCCTCTCTCTATCTCTCTCTATCTTACTTCTTCTTATATGTTAATTTAAATAGTATTATATTTTTTTGTTCATAAAACCTAGTTTTTTGGTCCAAGAACCATAAAAAATGGGCATAGCCCTGAGTCCATTCAAGATCAATAGAGATAAACATCAAGTTGCTATAACTACCCGTCCTAATAGACTAAACTCGAAATGGTCAAAGCCCCATATCTAACCTACCCAACACAAGCCATAGATAAGTTTATACCATATAAACATATTTGGGGGATGGGAAAATTACATAGGCCCCAACCCATCCTAACATACTGTGTTGCAATTCTTGTATATTGTACTATTCTTTGACACTGGAACCTCCTCCTCCTTGCTATCACCGTCAGAGCCACAACAATCTAAAAATAGGGGAATGGCATCCTTTGGAAGCTCGATCTTCAACTTCTTTGGCATCTCCTCAACTGCTAATTATAGATAGATTTATCTCTTCTTAATTGCATACATATGTGCCATTATTGTTAGGAATTACATGCAGAAGATCCAACTGACTGCTATCCCACCTATAGTAAAGACATAACCTATAGTACTCCACCTGGTATCAATATCCCCTACCAATTATGAGTCTACATAGCCTACTAAATCAATATTAGAGACCCCAATACATAAGTGTTTAGTGGATGTACCTCTCAAATATCTAAGAATCCATTTTACCACATTCCAATGCTCCAATCCAGGATTACTTGAATATACCTGCTTACGACTCCTACAACATGTGCAATATCCAGTCTCGTGCATACCATGGCATACATTAAGCTTCATACAGCTAAAGCATATGGTACCTTGGACATTTTTTCTTCCTCCTCTTGTGTCTTAGGATACATATCCTTAGTCAATTTCAAATGACTAGGCAAAGGTGTGCTGACAACTTTTGCATTCTCCATATGGAATCTCTGCAACACCTTTTCAACATAACCAGCCTAAGATAGAGTCAATTTTCTGTTCTTCCTATCTCTATAAATTTTCATACCAAGGATTTATTTTGCTGCCCCCAAATCTTTCATAACAAATGATTGTGCTAACTACTATTTTAACTCTCTTATGTGATCTAGATGTTAGATCCTGCTACAAGCATGCCATCAACATATAAACATAAAATAATGTAGATGTCATTATCCAACCTCTTAAAATAAATACAATGGTCAGAATTACATCAGCTGTAGCCTTGCTCAGCCATAAAACTATCAATTTTCAAATACCATTGCTGAGGTGCTTGTTTCAAGCCAGATAAACTCTTCTTCAATCTGCACACCGATTTCTCCTTACCTTTGACCTCAAATCCCTATGGTTGTTCTATAATATCTTCTCCTCCAAATCACCATGGAGAAAGGTAGTTTTCACATCTAGCTATTCCAAATGCAAATCTTTAGTAGCCATAATACTTAAGATAGTACGAATAGAAGTCATCTTAACAGCCAGAGAAAAAATCTCATCAAAATCAATACCTTTTTTCTGTGCAAATCCTTTTACAACTAACCTGGATTTAAATATTTTCTTACCTCCATCTTCCTCTTTCAGCCTAAAACCCATTTGTTTGGTAAAGCCTTTTTACTTGTAGGCAACTTACATAATTCCTAAGTCTGAATTTTTAGCAAGGAGTCCATTTCTTCTTTCATTGCAAGCTCCCATTGAACCTTTGTATCCACCTACATAGTTTCATCATACCCTTCCAGTTCACCATCATCTGTTAACAAAATATAATACAAAGAGGGAGAAAACCTTTTAGGAGGTCTACTTAGCCTTGTTGATCGTCTAACATTCACTGGAGTTTGTGGTATTTCCTGTTGTTGTTGCAGAGCATGAGGAACCATTGGAACATCACTATCTGGAGTATCATCCAGCACCACATAATCCTTTTCTTTCTTCTCATGTTGCTGCAACTAATCTTTGTACAACACCTTCTCATTGAATACAACATCCTCACTTCTCACAATTTTTAGATTTTCAACATCCCAAAGCCTATAACCAAATTCATCAATGCCATATCCAACAAAGATACACTTTTTTGATTTTGCATCTAGCTTAGTTCTATTTTCAGAATCTACATGTGCAAATGCTTCACATCCAAAGGTTTTGAGAAAAGAATAACTCACCTTCTTACATGTCCATGCTTCCTCTAGAATACCAAAGCCTAAAGGAACTGAAGGACCTCTATTAATTAAATATACAACGGTATTGATAGCCTCTGCCCACATGTTTAAAGACAGCCCAACATGTAATCTCATGCTCCTTGCATGCTCCATTATTGTCCTATTCATGCGCTCAACCACTCCATTTTCTTTGGAGTCCCTGGAACCATTTTCTACCTATGAATTCCATTAAAGGAACAATAATCCTCAAATTCTTTGCTGCAATACTCACCGTCATTATTAGATCTGAGACATTTTAATCTTTTACCCATCTCATTCTCAACCAAGCTTATCCATTTCTTAAATGTTTCAAATACATCAGATTTATGCCTAAGGAAATAAATCCAAACCTTCCTAGTTGCATTATCTATGAATGTAACATAATACCAAGAGCCACTGAGAGAAGATACCTGAGTTAGTCCCCATACATCTATATGCACAAGCTCCAACTTTTCATCTTTCTTTTGCTTCCCATCCTTGAGAAAACTAACTCTCTTTTGTTTGCGATACACAACTTTCACAAAAATCCATATTAATACATTTCAAACCTAGTAAAACTTTCTTAGAATGAAGTACTTTCATACCTTTTTCACTCATATGCCCAAGTCTATTATGCCACAGTGTTGTCTCAAAACTTGCAACAACTATTTCAGTCTCTTCCTGTGAACCCGGAGCAATTGTTCCTAAACCTGTTTGTTTTTTCTCTGCAACAACTAAAGTAGAAGTAACAGTATGACCTGTACAAAGATATAAGGTGCCTACTTTCACACCTTTTTCTACTATTAAGGCACCTCTCGAAACCTTCCAATTTTTATCACTGAAAGTAACTATGCAACCTTCATTAGCTAGCTACCCTGCTGAAATTAAATTCCTACTTAGCCTTGGAACATGTTACCTCTTGTAGTAGCCAATGATTCCCATTCCGCAACTTAATCTTGATTCTTCCCTTTCCAACAATCTGACAAGGTTCGTTATCTCCCAAATAAACTAGCCAAAAATCCCCTAGGACATAATCAAGAAAATAACTTCTATGGGGCATAGCCTGAAATGAGGCCCCTGAATCTAAAACCCATGAATCATCAACATTATCTAGGGAAATAATCAAAGCATTATCTTTAGATTTATTACTTACCACATTTACCTCCTTATTGCCTTCCTATTTGTCTCCTTCTTTGTTCTTCCAAGACAAGCAATCTTTCTGTCCTCTGGATTGGGACCTCTTGTCCTTTGATTTTCCTTATGACTTCCCATGACCTCTAGAACCTTTTCCTCTCTTCTTTGATCTACCCCTTCTTTTTGCATTCAAAATACTACCTGATGTGGACCCTCCTGAGCTTTTCTGTCGCATTTCCTAAGGGTAACACTAATAACATCATCAAATTTCAAAGTATTTGAACTAGAGACAAAGTTACTTATAGCCATTACCAAGCTATTCCAACTTTCTGGAAAAGAACATAAAACCAAGAGGGCCCTCACCTCTTCATCAAATTTCACTTTTACAAAAGTTAATTGACTAGTAATCGTATTAAACTCATTTAAATGATCTATCATAGATCCATCTTCAATCATTTTTAGATTAAAAAATGCTTCATGAGAAATACCTTATTTTAGGCTAAGGGTTTTTCATACAATTTAGCCAAAGCTTTCATCAGTTCATCTGTTGTCTTTGCTTTTGTTATATTGAACGCCACAGATGGTGCCAGGCACAACCGAATGGTTTCCAGTGCCTTTTTATCCAGAAGATTCCAATCCTCATCAGTCATTGTTGACAGTTTCTTGGTTATTCCTTCCAACGGCCTCCATAAGTCCTTTTGATAGAGATAATCCTCCATACGCATCTTCCATAACTGATAGTTCTACCCATTGAATTTATCTACATTCAATTTACCCTCGTCTGCCATTGCTCCCACTCAACCGTGAGACTCACACTCAACTATGAGACCTTCCTATAGATGATAATCAAACACAACCCGCTCTGATACCACTTGTTAGGAATTGCATGCAAAAGATATCAATTAAATACAAATAAAGATTAAATAGAGGAATGAAAATACACAAAAATAATAATAGTGAGAGACAAGTTTTAATGTGGTTCACCCAAACTCGGGCTTACTTCCACCAGCAGAGAGTCCAATATTATTATCTAGTAAATCAAACTGATTATAACCAACAATCCTTGCAACTTGAATACTACTGCAAATGCTACAATACAATATCAATGGAAACCCTAACCCTTAGCTATTTTTATCAAGACTTATGTTAGTTACAAAATAGGGATTTTTATGTCAGCTAATAGAAAAAATAACTCCTGATGCCTTTATGTTGCCCCTTGACCCCATCTTGGGGGCACTGCCCCCAAACCCCCATTAAATAATTTGGGGGGAAACTGCACCGATAAAAGTGGGGAAAGTATAACCTCCGAGTCTGATTAGGCTCCATATAACAACAATCATACAATCATGGAAATATTTAGCTTTATGAACCACATCCCCGACATTGTCATGCATCAAATATGAACAAGTCGCGACATTATCTAAGCACAAGATAGTTACTAAGTGACATCAAAGGCATTCTATCATCCATGAGTGTACCTTGGATCGAACAAAAACTTCACCATGGAAGAATGCAACCCAACCTCTAGTTTTCTATCCAATTCTTTAGACATCTCCCAAACTTTCCTCATCCATCTTCACAAATTTGGATTCTCAATCTCCTTATCAATAAAGCCAATGAAATCAGCTACCGCTTTCTCTCCCATAACCCCTCTCTTCCTTCTCCTGGTTGAGGACTCAGCCCACTTCCTCTTATCCTCATCCTTGTTCACCATCATTTCACCGAGTTGGTGCTTTCTTGTAGTGGAAGCCATGAATGACATTGTGAGAAAACAATCCACCTCACATAGATAAATGACTTGCAATGATTATAGAAACCTAGGCAATTAACAACTATTAGTCCTTCACTTCGAATGACATTCATAGTCATGAATGCCCACATGTGTAAACTACAACATCCAGTTGTCACCCCAATACACACACTTTCTTTTACAACTTTACCTCTCCCTCTCTCTTAATTATCGCTTCTAGAGATTTATGCTTTCAATTCCTTATTGGGTGTAAATAGTATTATATATAAAAATATATATTATATTATATTCATAAGTAATAATTTATATCCTATTGAATATAATATATAATAATAAATATAACTATGATATTGATTTTATATGTAAAATAAATATGTAATTAAATAACAAATATATAAATATTATATATATAAAATATTTAATTAACTATAATATTAAATATTTAATATACAATATTATAGATTTTATATATAAAATAAATTTATAATTGAATACCATATATATATAAATATTATATAAGTAATATTAAAAAAATGAGTATACAATTTTTGCCATTAAACCTTTGAAATTTTACAACCATTCTTTATAATTTTGGTTATATAATTAAAGATCATATTTTTAAAAATTTATTAAAATTTTATCTACAAATTTTCATCTTATATTAAATTTAAGTTGGTAAATAAGAAAGGAAAAAAGCAAAACTCCTAAGCAAACTCTCCAAGTGAACCTCCTTCCCCACTTTTTGATGTGCATTCTTTCTTTGTGTCCTCAAGATAACCACAAAATAAGTGGTTTGAAAAAAAAAAAAAATCTCTTTCCCTTATGTTTTGATCAAAGTAAATCATGTTGTTTGCTCATTTTTATGGATGAAAATGAACAGTCATTGGGATCTTTCCACTTTCGCTTCCACCTCTACCTCTATTGGAAATCACTTTCACAATGATGGAAAAGAGAACGACTAGATCTAATTCAATCATCTTACACACCTCTCGAGAAATAAAGACCATTGATCCTTCGTGCTACCCTACCTGACTCATTGTGGGAATGCCTCTAGCGTAGAAACATGAAATCCATATATCTTGCGTGAGTTGCTAGATTAGAAAGGGATCGATTGGTTCTAAAAATTTTAATAGGACATTGACATCACTATTCTCAGAACCAATAGCACATTGAAATAAATGAGCACCATGCCACCTTTTATACCTGCTTCATTCGTTGATCAAAGATTGAGCAGATAGTGTGGAATGACCCCTTTGAGTTGGCTATACAATCATCATTTTGTAAAAATAAAAACATATTTAAATGATCTATCTATCTGCATCTTGCATCTTAGTAGAAATATAAGTTTTGAAATAGGATGCACAAAATGCACAACAAGCCCATTTGTTTAAACTAAAGATCTCAAAGAGGTCTACATTACTATAACTAGCTTGTTTTGATTAAGGCCCATTTCCACATTTCCACATTTTTAGTGCCAAAAATGAACCTCTAGAGCCCTAACAGTTGTATTTTTGTGTTTTGTAGCACAAAAATTTGTATTTTTCTTGTCCTTAACATGAAGATGTAAGGTTAGATACCTTTCCCAACAATTTAGATATGTCAAAGATATTATATTTTTTAAGGGGTTGGTAAATTACTCCCTTTTATATAACTTTAGAAAAATATATACATTTAGATAAAAATGCTAATGAATTAGATAAAGTGCACTTTGAGGCAAAACATAATTTTATAGCATAATTTGACAAGGATGCTATAGGTTTCTCATAGACCATAGACCTACTTGTAGCTATGCTATAGGTCATCTACTAGTTACTATGGGTCATCTATAAGCCGCTATTGGTGTATAGGTAGAACTACTATGGGTATAGTCAATTGATGAATTTATCTATGTGAGAGATGCGTGCTAGTGGATAAATTGTAGAGTGATTAAGCATTCATCAAGCATATAACTAATTTTAGTAGTGATGTTAACTCTTGCAAAACAATATTTCATGTAATTGATCTTTAGATAGGTCTTCTTCACCACCACTTTATGTAAAATTTAAATTTATATTTTTTTGATTAGTAAGAGGGGAAAGAGCCCCTACACTTGTATTATATATGAGAAAAATAGATTGCATGAATCTAGTAAAGATCCTACCATGGTTGTAATGCTCACCCTACGATCTCACACAAGTGGGCACACACACATACACACAACTATAAAATTTTGTACATAGAACTGCAGGGTATGTCAGATGGTTAAGGGAGTGAGTCAAAATATTGGTTTGCATCAACTTTTAACAATACTTGAAAGACCATGGGAAGACATTAGCATGGATTTTGTGCTTGGTTTACCAAGGACTCAGAGAGGTCATGATTCCATTTTTGTGGTGGTTGATAGATTTTACAAGATGCCACATTTCATTCCTTGCCAGAAGACAAATGATGCAGTTCATATTGTAGAGATATTTTTCAAGGAGGTGGTTAGACTTCATGGTCTACCAAAGAGTTTAGTTTCAGATAGAGATATAAAAGTTGGATATTTTTGGAGGACATTGTGGAAGGAGCTGAAGATAGATTTGAAGTTTAGTTCTGCACATCATCCACAAACTAATGGTCAGATAGAAGTGGTAAATAGAAGTTTGGGAAACCTTTTGAGATGTTTGGTAGGAGAAAAACCAAAGGCATGGGACTTGATTTTACCATAGTCTAAGTTTGCATACAACAACTTAGTTAACAGGAGTACAAGAAAATCACCATTCTAGATTTTATATGGAAGTAGTCCTAGAAACGTTTCAAAGTTGAGGAAGATTGATAAGGAGGAAAAGAGGAGTGTAGATGCAGAAGATTTTGTAGAACACATGGAGAATCTACATGAGGAGGTAAGAAAGTGTAGACACCCAAAATTGTCCCAAATTTGTGTATCTCTTGCAACACCTTGTTAAAACATTATCTTAGACATCATAAGCCATTTTGTCCTAATTTCCCTAATCCCACTTAGCTAATTAATTAAATAAATTTTATTTATTTAATTAATTTCACACTCATAATCCCACTTTCCAATTAATTAAATAAATTTTATTTATTTAATTAATTTCCTAAAACTATCCAATCATCTTCCCAATTAATTAAATTTTTTTTATTTATTTAAATAAATTTCCCTCACATATCTCAACTAATTCAAATAAAATATTTGAATTAGGTCCTCACCTCTCACCTCATTCCGACACTTGTCCACTTCTCAATTGACTCATGTGTGGTAGTACAACTTTCATTTAAAATCCTTCACATGTACAACTAATGGGACCCAATTTTAGTATTTGTGTACACAATCACACATGAGCCCTATGCTTCTCCCTCCACTTGTCACATGACTACAACTCCCTTGAAGAGTGGGAATAATTATAATGAAGGGGGTAAATCATAAAACACATAATAATAGAAATTGAACATAGAGAATAGAACTTTCTTTTATTGATCCGGGCAACTCATTACATTACAGAAGCTTAATTACAATAAGAGGAATTAGTCCTCTACAGGCTGCAACACACTATAGCTACCATCACCAGGCTCTGGAATCTTCCACCTTCTATAACCCCCAAATTAGCTAGGGTTTATGTTTTCCCACCTATTATTGACTCTACACTTGCCCCCTTAACTCTCCTCCTGCCCAGGGTTCCCAAAAATGGTTATTAATAGCCTTTTTGGTGGCCAACAACCTAATTTTGAATTTTGCATCTCCCTCCAAAAATAGGTCAACTTCTGGGAGCCATAACTTTTGATCCGAGACTCCGATTGACGAACCGTTTTATGCGTCGGAAAGCTCATGGAGTGCTCTACGTGCTAAGAACTAGCTCTACTAGTTCTAGCCATTTTTAGGCCTGTAAGGGGCCGTTTAGTGCCTCAAACCTGAGTTTAAATAATTTTCAGGTATTTTTTGGGAAACAAAAACTTTAATATGTTTCAGCTCGCAAATGATCTTCGTGTGATTCCTTTGCCAAATGTCTTATATTTCTGTTATGTAACTTGCTGTAAATTTTGACTTCATTCTGTGCCCAAATGCAAACTTTCTAAAAATAGTAGTTTACTATTTTTAGCAGTTTGGAAAAACTGAAAGTTCTACATTATTATTCAGGTGATTATGGGACCAGAACCACAGATTTTGAGAAGAAATGGGTAGAACATCAACAATTTTGAAACACATTTTTTTTTGGGTGATGCAAGATTGCCCTTACACCACTGGATGCTCCTGCATTAGACACCCAGGGTAATTTGAGACGTCTCAGGTGTTTGTGTGAGGAAAACCCAAATGGTCAACCTCTGCCTTAGACAACCAAGAAGAATCTTGAATAGGCCTTCCTTTCCATTTCAATAGATATTCTTCATATTGCCTGTTTTGAGTACTCCTTTCCACATGGCTATCTAAGATCTCTTCTATCTCCTCTATTGAAGTAGATGCTGGAATACTCCACTGCACTTCTGTTGGTCCATCCTCTGTTCCACCTTCACGATATTTTGTTAAATCAGCGATGTTGAAAATAGGGGAAATGTTGACCCTACTCGATAGCTCTACCTCATATGCATTTCCAGAATCATGCTTCTTCAAGATTCTGCATGGTCCAAATTTATTCATTTTCAATTTATGGTATGTTCCAACTGGGAACCTTTCTTTTCTCAAGTGAACCATGACTTCATCTCCCACCTAGAACTCCTTATACCTCCTCTTCTGATATGCCTTAGCCTTGTACTGAGTAGTCATCTTATTAATGTGCTTTCTCACCTCTTCATGCAAATTCTTCATATGTTTTGCAAAGTCTTCAGCCTTGGCACTTATCTTTTCTCCCTTATCTAGATTCCTTAACTCTAAAGCATTTCTTGGACTATTTCCATATACAATCTGGAATGGTGATTTACCAGTACTCCTATTGACAGAATTGTTGTAAGCAAATTCTGCCTGTGGTAAAATCAAATCCCATCCCTTGGGTTTATCTCCTACTAAGCATCGTAGCAGGTTACCCAAACTTCTATTCACCACTTCAGTTTGTCCATCAATCTGTGGATGGTGTGCAGAATTGAACTTCAAGTCTGTCTTTAACTTCTTCCACAATGTCCTCCAGAAATAACCAACAAACTTGGTATCTCAATCTTAAACTATGCTCTTTGGTAGACCATGTAATCTCACCACCTCTTTGAAAAATAATTCAGCAATATGAACATCATCATTAGTCTTCTTGCAAGGAATAAAATGTGCCATCTTTGAGAATCTATCCACCACTACAAAAATAGAATCATGCCCTCTCTATGTCCTTGGTAAACCAAGAACAAAATCCATACTAATATCATCCTAGGGCTTCTCTGGTATAGGTAATGGTTGATACAACCCTGTATTCTAACTTGTTTCTTTTCCCATCTGACATACTCTGCAACTCTGCACAAACTTCCTCACATCCTGCTGCAACTGTGGCCAATAATAATTTTTACCAACAATTGAAATGGTTTTATCTCGACCAAAGTGTCCAGCTAATCCTCCACTATGTTTCTCCTTAATCAGGTTCTCTCTCATGGAACTCCTCGGAATGCACAACTGGCTTCCTCTAAACAACATGCCATCTTGGATTATGAAATCCAACCATCTTGTCCTGTCTAAAGTAACAGGCTCCAGACAAGCTTTCCAAGCCTCTGCAAAATCTAGGTCTTTAGGATACAAACTTTTGAGCTCATCGAACCCAACAACCTCTATCTTTATTTCTATCAACAAATTTTGCCTTCTGCTCAAGGCATCTGCAACTCTGTTGGACTTCCCACTCCTGTGCTTCAAAACAAAGGTATAACTCTGCAAAAACTCAACCCATTTTAAGTGCCTTTGGTTCAACTTTCCTTGACTATTAAGGTACTACAAAGCCTAATGATCAGTATATAAAACAAACTCTTTTGGTAACAAATAATGTCTCCATTTCTTCAAAGCCTAAACTATTGTATAAAATTCCTGATCATAAACCAAATACTTTTTCTTGGCATCATTAAGCTTCTCACTAAAATATGCAATGGGCTTACCTTCTTGGCTCAAAACAACTCCGATACCACTACTACTGGCATCACAATCTACCTGAAATACCTTATTGAAATCTAGAAGTGCCAAAACAGGTTGTTCTATGACTTTCTGCTTCAATGTATCAAAGCTCTTGTCTGCTCCTTTAGTCCATCTAAACTCTTTTCTATCCCCTCTCATTGTCTTAGCGAGGGGTGCACAAATGCTACTAAAATTCCTGATAAACTTCCTGTAAAAACTTACGAAACCATGAAAAGATCTTACCTCCATTGCACTTCTTGGTGTAGGCCATTCAATGATAGCCCTTACCTTTTCTGGGTCCATCTTAAGACCTTCCTCTGAGACAACAAATCCTAGGTATACCAACTCTTTTTTTGCAAAACTACATTTCTTCAGATTAATCAGCAACTTCTCCTCCCTCGGTTTCTCTAGAACTCTTCTGATATGCATCAGATGCTCATCCCAAGTCTTACTAAAAATCAAAATATCATCCAAATAAACAATAACAAAACTTCCCAAAAATTCTTTCAGTACCTCGTTCATGAGCCGCATGAATGTGCTCGGTGCATTGGTTAGCCCAAATGGCATGACTAACCACTCATACAAACCGTCCTTTGTCTTGAAGGCTATCTTCCATTCATCTCCTTCTTTGATTCAGATCTGGTGATACCCACTCTTCAGATCAATCTTCATGAAGTACTTGGCTCCACTTAAACAATCCATTATGTCATCCATTTTAGGCAATGGAAACCTGTACTTGATTGTGATCTTGTTGATAGCTCAGGAATCTGTACACATCCTCCACTCTCCATCTTTCTTTAATGCTAGTACTGCAGGTATCGCACATGGACTTAGGCTTTCTCTTATCAATCCCTTCCTCAACAACTCCTGAACTTGTCTATTCAACTCTTCACTCTCTGCAGGAGTCATTCTGTGGGCTGCCTTGTTTGGCAAACTAGCTCCTGGTATCAAATCCATTTGATGACTTATCTTCCTTACTAGTGGTAAACCTTCTAGTACATTATCAGAGATAATGTCCTAGAACTCTTCCAACATAACTAAAACTTCTGCTGGTACATCTTCACAGTTCTCTTGACTAATCTTAGGAATCAATGCAAAGTAATGACACTCATGCTTCATACCCTCCAAAAATTTTCTACCATCTACCAAGCAAATTCTAGCAGTACTACATACCTTTTCTTCCACCTCCTTCAAGAGTTTCAACTTATGACAAACTCCATCCTTTGTCAGGGAATATGTGTTTGCACAGCCATCATGGACAACGCTCCTATCATACTGCCACGGCCTCCCCAATAGCATATGACATGCATCCATTGGTATGATATCACACAACACCTCATCATGGTAATCACCAATTTTGAACTTCACTAAACACTGCTCATTGACCAAAGCTCTATGGTCCTTCTACAACCATGCAATCCGATATGGATGCAGATGCTTTCTTCTTGTCAACTTCAACTTGTCAACCATCTTCTCTAAAACAAGATTATTAGTACTTCCACTGTGAATAATAATATCACAACACTTACCTTCACATTTGCACCTTGTGTGGAATAAAATTTTCCTCTGATTGGGTTCTTTCTCTTCATTTAGCAAGGTTCTTCTAACAACTAGGGTTTCTCCCCTTTCAGCATTTTCAGAATGCTCAGAATGTGCATCTTCATCTACATGTGCAACTCGTGCATTGCCTTCAGGTCTTTTATTTGTCCTTCCTTCATGTTGCAGACACTTGTATGCTCGATGCCCTTCTTCCCCACATTGGAAACAGGTTCCTCTAAAACCTCCTCTTCCGGGTCCTTGCCCAAGTCTACCTCTTCCTCTTCCTCTTTGTTCACCATTGTTCTGGTCACGAGGGCGGTAGGCGTTATGCCCTCTCTGATTTCAACTGGTGCTAGCTTCTTCACTTTTCTTTTGATCTTCATTACGGCCTCCATAGGGCCTTCCACCAATCCTTCTACCTTGACCTCTTCCCCTTTGCTTGCTGTCAAATCTTTTATTCAGCTTCTCTTTCACCTTCAAGGAAAACTAGTATGCATCTTCTATGGTGGTCATTATGACTAGGCTCAGCTCCTCTTGAATACTCGGCCTCAACCCATTAATGTAATGGGCTACCTTCTCCTTATTGGGCTCTGCATGACCAGTTCTGATAGTAATTTTATAAAATTCTTTTGTATACTCTTTAACAGACTTGTTACCTTGCTTTAGTCCTTGCAGCTTCTTCAGCAACTCCATCTCATAGTCCACAGGAATGAACTGCTTCTTCAGTTTCTCCACCATCCGATCCCATCTAGTGATTTTTCCTTTTCCTCTTCTATTCCTTTCTAATTGGACCTCCTTCCACCAAATATTGGCATGGCCCTTCAATTTTGTTTTTGCAAACTTGACCCGATCTGGGTCTTCTACTTCATACTCAAAGTATTCCTCCATGTCATTGATCCAATCAATAAGCTGTTCTGGATTCAAATCTCCAGAATATGGAAAAACTTCAATCTTGGGCCTCTTTCCAATCTTTGAAATGGCCCTCAACAACCTAACTTCTGCAGGATCTCCTGCAGCTTCTTGTTCTTCCTCGGATAACTCTTCTTCAGCTTCATCTTTGCTTTCCTCTCTCCTTCTCGGCTCAAACCCTCTTCGCAGCTCCTCTTGCAATGCATCGATTTGTCTTTGCAGGGCTCTAAAACCCTCTTCTGTCAAAGCATTCCTCCCACCATGGTTTCTTCATGGAGGCATCTTGATTTTTGTAGCAAACCCACAACCTCAGGTCCTAGTGCAAACTGCCTCACAGTTGGCGATCTATCTACACACTCAGGAACCCTTGCTCTGATACCACTTGATGAAGGGGGTAAATCATAAAACACACAATAATAGAAATTGAACACAGAGAATAGAACTTTCTTTTATTGATTTGGGCAACTCATTACATTACAGAAGCTTAATTACAATAAGAGGAATCAATCCTCTATAGGCTGCAACACACTACAGCTACCATCACCAGGCTCTGGAATCTTCTGCCTTCTGTAACCCACAAATTAGCTAGGGTTTATGTTTTCCCACCTATTCTTGACTCTACACTTGCCCCCTTAACTCTCCTCCTGCCCAAGGTTCCCAAAAATGGTTATTAATAGCCTTTTTGGCGGCCAACAACCTAATTTCAAATTTTGCATCTCCCTCCAAAAATAGGTCAACTTCTGGGAGCCAGAACTT
This sequence comes from Cunninghamia lanceolata, assembly GCA_027924645.1. Taxonomy (NCBI): domain Eukaryota; kingdom Viridiplantae; phylum Streptophyta; class Pinopsida; order Cupressales; family Cupressaceae; genus Cunninghamia; species Cunninghamia lanceolata. Next base: position 2,846,149 of record BSBN01000992.1, read on the forward strand.
TTGATCCGGGACTCCGATTGACAAACCGTTTTATGCGTCAAAAAGCTCGTGGAGTGCTCTACGTGCTAAGAACCAGCTCTACTGGTTCTAACCATTTTTAGGCCTGTACGGGGCCATTTAGTGCCTCAAACCTAAGTTTGAGTAATTTTCAGGCATTTTTCAAGAAACGAAAACTTTAATATCTTTCAACTCGCAAATGATCTTCATGTGATTCCTTTGCCAAAGGTCTTATATTTCTGTTATGTAACTTCCTGTAAATTTTGACTTCATTCCGTGCCCAAATGCAAACTTTCTAAGAATAGCAGTTTACTATTTTTAGCAGTTTGGGAAAACTGAAAGTTCTACATTATTATTTAGGCGATTATGGGACTAGAACCACAGATTTTGAGAAGAAATGGGTAGAATATCAACAATTTTGAAACACATTTTTTTTTTCGGTGATGCAAGATTGCCCTTACATCACTAGATGCTCCTACATCAAATTAATCAATCCTAGCCATCCACATCGTTCATTTAGCGTTTTAATCTCAACCATCCATTTGAACCAAGCCTTTCCTATAAATCAACCCCCCCACAAGCCATTTGTAGGAGGCATTGAGTTGGAGTATCCTTATGCTATTGAAATCACATTAGAGCCTTTGCATCTATCATCATCATCTTCCATCTATCAATCTTCCATCTATCATCTCAATCCTATGCAAATGTTATATTGCCGAATTGTGAGCAACCAACATATCAAATCAATCAAACAATTCATTTTGCATCTTTGAGGTATTGAATGATTTGGGTTTAGGTTATGCATTTAATTGTTTGATCATTTCCATTTGCAAATCCAATTTTTTTGATATACATTAGCATATCCACAAAATGAATAATCAATAGAAGGAGAAGGTAGATCACAAAAGATGATTCAAAGAGTTCAATATTGGAGATGAGGTCATGGTCCACTTTAGGAAGGAAAGGTTCCCTGTAGGAAAATATAAGAAGATGAAGATGAAGAAATTTGGACCCTGTAAGATTTTGAAGAAGCATGAATCAAGGAATGCCTAAGAAGTTGAGTTGCCGAGTGGGATCAAAATTTCACTTGTGTTGAATATTGCTGATTTGACAGAATATCATGATGCAAGTATAGAAGATGGGCCCAAGCAGGTGGATAGTGGAATATCCCAACACCTATTTTAGAGAAGGAAGAAATTGAAGAGATCTTAGATAGCTATGTGGGAAGGAGCACAAGAAATAGGTAGTATGAAGAATATTTGGTCAAATATAGAAGATGATCTATTGAAGATTCATCATGGTTATCCAAAGTTGACTGCATTGGTTTTCCTCAAACACTAGAGATGTGACACGGTCACTTCTCAAATTACCCTGGGTGTCTGATGCAAGAGGATCCAGAGGTGTAGGGCAATCTTGCATCACCCAAAAAAATGATTTTGTTTTATATTCTTTTCAATTTTAGTTTTTGTGAATACCCATTTGCTTGAATAATGATTCTAAACCTTCAAAGTTTCCAAAAAGGTTGAAAATGCCAAGACTTACTATTTTTAGTAAGACTACATCTGAGAAGTGACTAGGCCCAAAATTTTCCCCAAAGCTTCGAAATAGAAACATAAACATTCTTGGGAAATTTCAACCCAAGATCATGTCTGGATTTCAAGATATTAAAGTTTCAATTTTTGAGGTTCATGGAAAAAGTTTCAAAGTCAATTTTGAGCCACTTAAAGGTTCTATAATGGCTTGAAAATTGGTCTAAAATCCAAACATCCCACATAGATTCATTTTTTCACAAGATTTCCAATGCATCAAAAGGTTCGTCAATTAGATGCTCAGATCAAAAGTTATGGCCTTCAGAAGTTGGGCCTCCCATATTAGAGAATGTTAAAATGTTCTGAACATATAAAAGAGCTGTTAAGGGAAGCTACACGTGTTGATAAGTGCTTTGACACATCATAAGGCATCTTTTATTGGTAGATAGTTTGGGTGCCACTTTTGGGTGGTTTTATCTCATGGTTTTGTAATATTGTTTAACAATTTCCTATATTGTATGTCATATATATTAGGTGCCTGAGATAGAGGTTGTGTGTGAGAGATGATAGATGTTGAGTTGTCTTTAGATCTCTAGTTGGAGATATTCTTGTGGAAGTTTGCTTTGCAAGTATATTGTAATTCTGTTGAGATTTTTGAATAATATATTGAGTTGCTTTTCGAGGTGGGGTTTTCTCTCAAAAAGGTTTCCCCACATAAATCACTGTGTTTGTGGTTTGATGTTTATAATTTGTCATTGTGAGTGTGTTGGGTGGAGTACATCCCCATCAAAAGAGCCTAAAATTCAACCTGAGATCTTTGTTTAATTGAACCCTAAAATTATAAAACACGAGCAATCAACTTTGAACATCTATCACAACATATTTCCATTATTGAATTTTAAGCTAATTATTGCATTTAATTTGTTTCTATTATTTTTTTAATCTAGAATTTATTTCAATTATAAATGCCAACTCATTACCCCAAGATAAATTTGGTTATCAATTTGATTTAATTAATGGTCCTAAGCTAGTTTATGTATAGGGGTGCTTTATTCCTATATACATTTTGTGAACCTAACTTTCCTTCATGACCTAGGGTTTTAACTTCTAAACTAGGGTTTTTTAGATCTATTTTTGAGTGTTTTATCTTATTATTTAGATCTCATTAGGGTTTGATTTCTCTATCATATCGGTGCTTCATACAACCTTATCTTCCTTTAGGATTTCTAATTCATTATGTAACCTTGCTTTCATGCATCCTATCCACCCTTGTTTTCAACTGTAGGGTTTCATGATTTGATCACTTACAACTCTTTCCAATTTTACAAATCTAAGAGTCATTTATAGTGCTTCATACTTTTATTTCTCTTAGACATATTGTTTTGTTTAAATGTCAGAAGCTACTCAAGACCCTAATCTGCCTTTGCAAAAGGAGTGTTTGTCTAAACCCTAACATGGCTATCAAATTTATTGATAATGAGGTATTTTCTAATGCTTATGTTGGGAACGATTTAGAGGAATATGAAGAACAAATTAATAATTATCATGATGGATATATAGGTATGCAAGATCTTGCTCTTCCTAGACAACGTCTTGTTGACATGCATACCCATGCTTAATCTCCCAGGAACAACTGGCTACTCTTTTACATAAGACATTAGTGGGTGCTTCATTCAGAATAAATCTTCTTCATAGTATTGGTACCTTGTTGACTTTTTCAAATGACCTGTATCCTCTCATCCTTCATCCTTTTATGAGCCCTCTCCTTCCATAGTCTCTCTCTATTTTCTTCATCTCTTTTCTCTCTCTCTCTCTCTCATGTCTATCCCTCTCTCTCCCTCTTTATCTTTCATTCTCATTTCATATATCTCTCTTAAGTTGTTAGATTTCATATAGGTTAATTTAAATAGTATTGTAAATATAGTAATTATATATTGGATAAGATAAAATGATATGAGGGATAACAAATAAAGATAAATACATACAAACAATATCTTTATCTCACATCACCATGTTCCTCCGTTTGAGCAGAAGTGATATGCACCCAAGTATCACTTGATTTGTTCCTTGATAGAATGGATATGATGGATGTGAATGTAGATTGCTCACAATTTCTACAGCATAACATTACTCTGATTTTGTATGTCCCCCAAATGGATTAGGATGAGGGTTTACTTATAAAGATTTAGGGCAGATTTGATCAATGGATGAGATGAGTTGACATTGGATGGAGGGCTAAGATGAAGTGTTGGTGAGGACAAATAGAATTTGAGGTGAGGAGGTCAAAAGAGAGAAAGAGGTGGAATGGAAGGCCAAGATTGAGTCTTAAGGCATCTTTCAAATGGAGGGTTGAGATCAAAAGTAGAGTTGACTTTTGATTGTGTCCTTTTGTGGAGGGTATTTTAAATTTTGATTTATTTGTGGGATGAGTGAGGATAAGGACATGTGGCAAGACAATTAATTAAATAATAGAAATTATTTAATTAATTGTTGGAGGGGGATTATGTGTGAGGATAAGATTAATTAAATAAATATTTAATTTATTTAATTAAAGAGGGATAAATGGATAAATTAATTAAATAACTATGATCTATTTAATTAATTAGGGATTAATTAATTGAATAAATTTGATTTATTTAATTAATTTGGGATAAAGGGATAGTCCTAGGATGAAGGATGTTGAAAGGTGTTGAAAGTTTTGCAAAGTGATGTCGACAAGGGGATTAGGTGTTGTAAGATGAGGTTAGGTGTCAAAAGTGTCACAAGACAACACAAGGTGATGAAAGTGGCATGTCATTGGGACAGTCAATTTCAGTTGTCTACATTTTGCCCCTCTTTGAAGTGGTGTTGCAACCAAGGGAAGTAACATCATTTCAAAGAATTTTAAAACATACTGTTGGGTTGGAAAGGGATGCCTCGATCACTTACATGAGTGATGAGTAGGAACGATGGAGGGATGGTATGCCCCCTCGAGAGGATAGGCGGGTTAGAAGAACATGGGTATGCTTTCGAAATGAATGAAATATATTGGTTAAAGAGATGGAGAAAAGATAAGGGATGGATGGAATGGATGAATGATATGTTATGCTACATTAGATGAGCAATCATATTGTTGGGACCCAAAATGACAGCAACACAATACTCAAACATTTATAAATCATCTAGGCTAGGGTTTGTCGTTAGGGTGATAGAAAGAGGTTTATCAACAAGTTAAGGGCTATTTTGGCCAACTAACAGGAGTGGGTAGACTTCTCTACACTTCAAGCTTAGATTAGACTCTGGAGGAATATTCTAAGGGGTATACTTGAGTAGGTATTAAGTTCAAACAAGATGAACAACTAAAATATGAACAACCAAACCCAAATCACCTTCTTAGCCCCCAAATTTGTCACTAAGCTAAGAACAACTGGCTGTCACAAAACCCCTATATAGCTAATTCAACTATATGAATGTACATGCACAGGAAAGATGGATTTCCCCTAAACCACAAGTGAATGATTTGTTTGATATAAAAAGTGATTGATCCCTCTCCAATATGGACCAGTGCCTATTCCATTGGGCAACAGAGTCATAGAATGCAAGGAGGAAAGAAAATATGCAGCAGAGGAGCAATGGAACTAGACATACATTCACATATATGACTTTAATAGATTTTCATGTGATGGACATACTTAATAATCCAAAAGAGAACTATAATGACTCATATGCAACAAAAGAATGACAAATACATAGCCTTATAGTATTAACTTGGATGTTGTCACATACCTCCAAACCTTAGTTACAATCATACCAACAAATGTGGCAAGGGAAAACATATAACTACATTATACATTTACCAAAATCACTACAAACTCCCATGGAGACATTCCATTACATTCATATCTACTTTACACAACCTTCCTACACTATGCTAAATATATCCCTTCACTTATAGACTAGACCAACATGATTTGATGCCAGAGAATACTGCTTAGGTGCTTCTAGACCAGATAATTAGCTCAACAACCAACCTTGAAAACATCTTTGAAACATGCATATATAGCAATTAGTTCCTGTGCATCTCTTGGGTGTTGGAAAATCAGTCAACAAGAAACCCACATTGCATTGAAGTCAAGCCCATGACCTCTGTCAGAAGATCAACACATTTGGAAGCCTGCCCACACTCTCTCAATTCTGAAAATGTCAGAAGAAGATTGCTTGCACTTTTTGTGTACCAGGAACAATAAAGAGGGAAGGTTCCAATTCTTTCCCTGACACCTGCAACATCTAACTTATCTAATTTTTCCTCTAAGTGTACCGATGCATTGAAGAATTTCACTATATCAACCACTTGCATGGCACTTAGCCCATTTTTCTCCTTGGAGTCTCTTCAAAAGAGCCCATTTTTTCCATAGTTCCAACACTTAGTCTTGGGCTTCTAGGAGATTTGGATTTAGGATTTTATTTCTTCACATCCTTCCTTTTACCTTTCTCCTTCAATATTCTATGAACTAATTGTTGAGGATTTTAACCCTTGTTGTAGAAGAGTGACATACTAGAATAATAATTTTTAAGATTATGCATTCAATTAATAGTCAACAACATGTACCAAATCTAAATATCAACACATTTGAAATTAAATGGAATAATATGTATCCACAAGATTACACAAGACACAAAAATGTTTATTTGGGAAACCCTTATGAGATAAAAACCCACCACCAAAAGACATTCACAATTGTATTATTTAGAATCCACACTGATTCAATAGAATAAGGTCTTTGAAAACCTTTTACATAGCCTCAATCTATAACATACCTTTCTTCTACAATCAGTCTAGTTTATACACACCAACAATTTACAAATGTCTTTAGTGTCTATACAATGAGTTCATGATGAAGTGTCTCTAAACTTAGAACATTTACACAAGCTAATATACATAGATGTATTCATGGAAAACCAACTATCCAATTTCATAACCAATCTATCGAGTACTAAGAGTCATGTAACTATAAGATGACCACACATGATGTGAACATACCACACTTACTACTAAGTATGATTTTTCCTCATGGATAATCACCTTGTAAACTTTGTCTCTTCAACATGTACTATGAACCAATAGTTACATCCTCTACACAATTAATATTAGTATGTTTCTAGTATAGTCACCACTACTAGTTGCTTAGTTATAGTAGCACATACAAACACAGCTTTACTTATGATTGCTTTCACGATCTTGTTTCATCTTCAAAGACATTATCCAACCCTAAGATCATTCTACATGTTAACTAGTTCTACTATAAGTGATCCTACATCACTGATCATGTTCCAAAAAAACTAAACTTATATGCAGTTGTGAGTTCTTCATCTAGATGCCTTGTACTTGTCATATCACCACCACATGTGAACCAACATATATGATGTATCACAAAACTGGAAATATCATTATCATATGTAAATCACTATTTCTACTATACCACAATACCTAAAAGCTCACCACAATCCATCGTAGTCAACTATAATGAATATTGTACATAAAATCTTCCTACAAGGACTATGAGTAGGTGAATATCTCCCAAGTCCCAACATTTTCTCAATTGATATTTACTATACAATAAAGTGAGGTATTTCAACCAAAGAAGTTAATCTCATGCTTGGGAATGGGTTAATCCCATCTCATCCCTACACCACATGAACTTTGTAGTACTTACAAGTTTTATCAAATAATCTAAAGTGTTTACCCGAGTGTTAATTTTTTCCATCTAGACTTTATTGCTCTCAATCATCTCCCTCACAAAATGACATTGCACATCAATATGTTTTATTATTGCATGGTAAACAAGATACCTAGCCAAAGATATTGCAGGGTGAATCCAAGGTAGGGACAACAACATATCAATCAGAAAACAAGGATAGACCTTGCTGCTACAAAAGTTCCCCAAAAGATTGGTCATGTCCATTTCAGTGTGGTTGACCAGATGAAGAAGAGCAATTTGAATGTGACCATGTGGGAAGCCTTATCAATCCTAGCTCAAACAAATTTACTACAAGAAGCTTTGAAAAATTTCAATCAATCTGTCCATGAGACAACAAAAGAAAAAATAGCTACCCCAATCAATCTATGCCAACCGAAAGAAGAGGCAAACACAAGAAAAATCATTAAGCCTCCTTTCTATGTTTCTCTAATCATTGATGATAATTTAATGTGTATTTGCATGATTGACTATGGGACCTGGGTAGCTCTATCATGCCTAAATAAGTTGCCAGCCAGTTAGGCATTAATTATGAAATCGTGAGTAAAGTAGTAGTGCAATTAGATGGCACTGCAATTAAAATAGTAGGAATGGTTAAGGATTTAAAGCTTACCTTGCATGCATGGCCCAGTTGCATTGTTTTGCAAGACATTTCAGTTATTGACTTCTTGCATACTTTAGCATATGCCTATCTCAAGACTTCACTACTAAAGTAGGTGGATACCTATCTTCTGATTGGTCCCACATGCTATTTAGGACAAGGTATGGCATGAAGGTTACCATTTAGGCCAAACCCATATCTAAAGATCATATAGAGCCTTATTCCCCTACTCCTATCAATATGAATTGCACAATTCGTGACTTAGAAGAAGACAACAACATACATGAGAATACCACACCTACGAAAGAAATTATGGATATACTACTTGATGGATGGGCAAATAGTTTTCAATTTGATATCCTTGATCATGTAGAAGAAATAGGGCTAGGTACATATTGTATCCATGATGATGATGCTATCATCCCTAACTTGGTAAAATCACAAGAAGATTCAAGTGGGATATGTAGATGTATTATGATGGCTCCATAAGAAAAATGGAGTAGGTGCAGGTGTAGTATTGGTCTCACCTCAAAAGAAAAAGTATTTATCTACTTTCAGATTTTAGTTTAGTTGCACTAATAATGTAGCTAAGTATTAGGCCTTAATTCAAGGCATACAACTGGTATGTAAGAGAGGAATACAAAATTTACATGTATTTGGTGATAGTGAGATGGTTGTCCTCCAAATTGGAGCTCAAAGTTCCTAAAAAATATCTTGTTGAAGTCATACAAACACAAAGCATGGGATTTGATTGAAGACTTTGATGCCTTCAATATCCAGGCCATCCCTAGAGAAAGAAATAAAAAATAGGCTAGCAACAATAGGTTCTCAATATGATATCCCTAGAATTGTCTCACAAAACTCAGATCAACACATGAAGATTTTTTGTGAGGCCTACTCTCCTAGATAATGTCATTAGCTAGTGTAGGTATTAGAAAATGATTAGAAAATTGTTAACTTCTTGGAAGAGGAGACAGAGTTTGCTATTAGAAATTAGTCAAAGTTGCAAGAGCAATATGGTGACCAAGTGATCTAGGGTAAAAGTTCAAAGTTGTGTCACACTTTGGGCCAACTTATCAGCATAAAAAATAAGTATTTCCAACTAAAAGTCAATTTTGGTGAAACTTATGTTCTATCTGGATTCATTCTAACTAAATTAGATCTAGGCCACAACTTTCCAATTGGAACCATCCACTAAAAACATATGTAGCATCACTTTGGGGCTCATTTACCAAAAAATGAAATTATTGAAAAACTTGATGTTATTGAAATATGGTGTTGATTATCCTCTCAAGAAAAAATAGTAAAGTTTATCAAAAAATTTTGAAAAAAATATGATGCACTAGAGGAGAGATTTCTTGCAAGATGATATAATTTTTTTCCTATTTTGGATAAATAATCAAGACAAAAGTTGACGTCCCACGAAATAGTTGTGTTTTCATTACACATAACTTTCAAGATTTTTAAAAAAATATATATTATCAAATTAGGGAAAAAATTAATCCATGCACTAAAGTTTTGAGTTATGAATACACAAAAAAATATAGAAGGAAAATAAATGACATTTACTATATAAAGTGCAACATCCCATTCAACCTTATTTTTCAGCATTTTATCAGCAACTAAATTATAGTGTCAATTTTATAAAACACTACATTTAAACAAATTTTAATTTTTTTTTACAAATACAAACATAAAATATACCCTAAAAAATCTACATTTTATTAGTTTACATCATTTTAAAATTCAAAATATAAACATAACTTTGTAGTGATTCAAATTCAAAATTTAGATCAATGTTGGCCATTTCCTTTATAAAAGTGTGACATAGATTTCAACTTTCACCCTCCAACTAAAGACAAACAAGCTGCCCAAGGGATTGATTACCTTGAAGAATATCTTTGACATTGATGATCAGCCCAAAAAAGAAAAAATGAGCATGGATATAAAAAAAAAGAACTATGAAGAGGTGCAGATTGCATAAAAAAGATTTCTAAAGCATAGCAAGGTATGTGATCAAGTTGAAAGTTAGGATTTCATTGAGCTTTGTAATGAATTTGATGATCTTATTGCTTGGGATTATAGGGATTTTAAATGTTTTGACTCTGGTTTAATCTAGCATACCATTGATTTAGACCCCAATGCAAAACTTGTTTGCCAAAAGCAAAGGCCATTTAATCCCAAAATAGAGCCACTGATGAGGAAGGAGTTGTCTAAACTCATAGAGGCCAAAATTGTCTATCCAATCAAACACTACTTTTGGGTGGCCAACCTAGTTCTAGTTGGAAAGAAGAATGGATAAATTAGACTCTGTGTAGACTTTAGAGACTTGAATAAAGCCTTCCTTAAGGACCACTATCTCCTTCCCTCAATGGAGCAAATCCTACAAACGATGGCTGGAGATGAGAGGTTTTCCCTTCTTGATGGCTACTCAGGATACAATCAGATTCTTGTCAAATAATAAGATCAACATAAAATAACCTCTACCACCAAATGGGGTACCTAGTCTTATAAAAAAATGTCATTCGAGATGACTACCACTAGTACAAACTTCCAAAGAGGAATGAATTTGGACTTCAAAGGCCTAATCAATGATATTATTTTGGTATATCTTGATGATCTAATTGTCTACTCCATGCATGTAGCTGGCCATTTGGGTCATTTAAGAAAAGTCTTTGAAAGGTGAAGGGAGTATGGCATATCATTAAATCAAAAGAAATGTGTATTTTTTGTCTCGAAAGGTAAATTTTTGGGACACATAGTTTCAAAAGAAGGGTTGGCCATTGATCCAGAAATAGTAAGTGCAATCCTATTCCTTCCTCTTCTTAGTAAAAAAAAAGACCTGCAAAGCTACCTGGGCAAAATTAACTTTGTAAGGAGGTTCATACCAAACTTTTCTTGTATGGAAAAACCTCTCACATCCATGCTAAAGAAAATGCGACATTTAGTTGGTCAAGTGAGGGCAAGGGCAAATTTGAAGTTGCCAAGTAGGCAATTGTACAAGCTCCCACACTGATTAATCCCAATTATGAGAAGTATTTTATCCTTTATGCCTATGGAGGTAAAGCTTTGGTATATAAGTGGTCTTCACCCAGCAAAATAGTGAGAAAATGGACCAGCCAATTGCTTTTTTCAGTTAGCCTCTAAAAGATTATGAGCTCAAGTATAATTTTGTTGAAAAACAAGTATTTGTATCTATAAAAGCACTAAAGAAGTTTAGGCATATGCTCTCAAACAACAAGATCCAGTTGATGGTGAACCATCTCGGTGTGAAAGAGTTCCTTTTGAGCAGGGATATCAATGGGAAGAGAGCTGGTTGGATCATAAAAGACATGGAATATGATGTGAACATAAGCATCACCAAGTTAGTAAAAGAATTATGTGAGCAGATGGCAACAAACATAGGGGCTGGAAATGATGTTGTATATGCCCTTCACGTTACAAGTGATTGACATCATGATATGACTGCCTTTCTATAATAAGATAAATATTTGGATGGATTAAGTCAATCAATGAGAAGATATTTCAAACTTTAGTCCATCCCATATGTCCTTGCTGATGGTGTTTGGTTTAGGAAATATATCAATGGAGTTCTTTTAATATGCATTGAACAAAATTAGACTAGTAGGGTACTAGAAAAATTCCATAATGGTATTTTAGGTGGTCCTTTTTTCACCAAGAACAACTACTATAAAAATCATGAAGGCTAGTTACTACTGGCTCAATGTATTCAAAGATGTTCACAGATAGGTGATAAGTTGTAGAAAATGTGCCTTATTCACATGTAAACAAAAGTTGGCAGCTCTTCCTCTTTATCCCATTAGACTAATTAACCCTTACCAATGGGGCTTGGATTTCATTGGCATGATAAATCCACCATCAAGTGTAGGTCATAAGTGGATTTGACTTCCACAGATTACTTCACCAGGTGGGATGAAGTAGTTTGAACCTTGAAGGATGCTACTGAATCCTCAATTCTGGATTTTCTTGAGGGTATAGTTACAAAATTCGGTGTCCCATACATTATCATTTTTTATAATGCCTATATATCAAAAAATTTGGATTCGCAAATGGAAATGATCAAAGAATGAAATGCATAACCTAAACCTAAATAATTCAATACCTCAAAGATGCAAGATGAGCTCGATTGATTGATCACTTTGGTGTGTTGGTTGCTCGATTCCGCAGCATAACGTTGATAAGGAGATAGATAATAGATGCTTGACGGTTGATAAATGCAAGCTAGGTAGATGAAAGATGATAGATAATGGCTTGAGATGAAAATTCAGAAAAGTGGGGTTACATGAAGAAGAATTCTCTATCCTCTAATGGCTCAAGAGAGGCTTGTTTTATAGGAAAGGCTTGGTTCCAATGGATGGCTAGGATCAATTAGGGCTTTAGATGAAATGGATGGATAGGATTAAGTTAGGTTTCCTTGCACATCAAGAAATTGTAGTCATGTGACATGTGGCAAGGGAAGATAAGGCTTAGGTGTGCTTGTGTAGATAAATACTAAAATTAGGTCCCATTAGTTGTGCATGTGAAGAATTTTAAATGAAAGTTGTATTACAACACATGACTGAATGGACAAGTGTTGGAATGTGGTGAGAGGTGAGGACTTAATTCAAATATTTTATTTGAATTAGTTGGGATATGAGTTGGAAATTTTTGGATTTGCAAATGGAAATGATCAAAGAATGAAATGCATAACCTAAACCCAAATAATTCAATACCTCAAAGATGCAAGATGAGCTCGATTGATTGATCACTTTGTTGTGTTGGTTGCTCGATTCTGCAGCATAACGTTGATAAGGAGATAGATGATGGATGCTTGATGGTTGATAAATGCAAGCTAGGTAGATGAAAGAGGATAGATAATGGCTTGAGATGAAAATTCAGCAGAGTGAGGTTGCATGAAGAAGAATCCTCTATCCTCTAATGGCTCAAGAGAGGCTTGTTTTATAGGAAAGGCTTGGTTCCAATGGATGGCTAGGATCAATTAGGGCTTTAGATGAAATGGATGGATAGGATTAAGTTAGGTTTCCTTGCACATCAAGAAATTGTAGTCATGTGACATGTGGCAAGGGAAGATAAGGCTTAGGTGTGCTTGTGTAGATAAATACTAAAATTAGGTCCCATTAGTTGTGCATGTGAAGAATTTTAAATGAAAGTTGTTTTACAACACATGACTCAATGGACAAGTGTTGGAATGTGGTGAGAGGTGAGGACTTAATTCAAATATTTTATTTGAATTAGTTGGGATATGAGTTGGAAATTAATTAAATAAATAAAATTTATCTAATTAATTAGGTAGATGAATAGGATGTGATGTGGAAATTAATTAAATAAATAAAATTTATTTAATTACTTGGGATGAGGATAAGATAAATGGGAGTATGCATGTGAAATTAATTAAATAAATAAAATTTATTTAATTAATTGGCTAAGTGGGATAAGGATGGGATTAAAATGGGATTTTAATTAAATAAATAAAATTTATTTAATTAATTGGCTTAATGGATTAGGGAAATTAGGACAAAATGCTACAAGATGTCTAGGATAATGTTTTAACAAGGTGTTGCTAGACATGGACAAAGTTGGGACAATTTTGGGTGTCTACATTTTGCCCCTCTTTGAGATGATGTTCAAGATGATGAGCTTTGTGTCGAGTAACATCATTTCAAAGAAGTTAAGGTATGGATAATTGATAGGGATGCTAATGATGATGATGATGATGATGATAGAAAGGATAGGTTGGTGATGCCCCCTCGAGAGGATAGGTGGGTTGGACAAACACGGGTATGCTCTCGAAAAGAAATGGCTTGGCTACAAAAGAAAGATAAGGGGGTAGATAGAAGAAATGAAGGATGCGTTATGCTACAATGGAAGGTGAGCAACCATGATGTTTGATATAGCACTAGACGTTATGCACCAAGGTATAAAGACCTAGGTGACGATGTGTCGCATGCCCCAGCATAATACAACCTTGTCTAACGTATGAGGAAGGAAACTTAGAGCATTGAAGTCCTAATGCACAAAAGGTATGATATGACCTTAGATGCAAAGAATAGTGCAAAAAGCTATTCCAACATACACAAGATATGAATATTAGCTGGAAATGATAAGGATTTGATACAAATGTAAGATAAAATGATAACACACACAAGCAAGCAAGCAAGCATGCACAAATGATTCAAAAACAAACAAAGTATTGCCCTTGTCAAGCTGTAAACCAAAGATTAATTGCTGATTGTTTTGTTGATGATGGTTGAGAGTGTTGTCATGGCGGGGAAAGCTATATCCCTAGATTAGCACAAGGTTGTTTGTTGAGTTGGTTGGCTGATTGGTTGATTGATTTGGCTTACAATAAGGCTAGGATCAAGACCATTGATTGTGTTTGGATAACTTGGCTTGATTGATTATCTTGATTGGTATGGCTTTAAGGATTGACTTGCACTTGGATCTTTGTTTGGAATGATTTGAGTTGATTTGATTTGATGGATGAAGATTGATTTGATGAATTGATTTGATGGTTGGATTGATGTGCTATGATTTTGATGTGTGCTATTGCTGGGTTGATTGTTTTGATGATTGGATTGCTTTGAATGATGATAGTGATGGTGTGATGATTAGAGTGTCCACTCAATCTAAGCATAAGAGAGTGTTCTCATTATGCTCAAAGGATGTAAAACAAATAAGGTATTGCCCTTATTAAGTCATAAACCAATAATTGATTGTTTGATTAATGATAGATAGTGTTGTCATTGCGGGGAAAGCTATATCCCTAGATCAACACAAGGATGTGGGAACACTATATCCCATTGATGATGTTTGATGATGATTGATTGGGCTCATGACAAGATTAGGATCAAAACCTATTGATTTGATTGGATAATGTTCCTTGATTGATTAGCTTGCTTGATATGGATTAATATGACTTGGATTTAAGATAATTGCTTAGATTGATTTGATTGATATGATTGGAAGAAGTGATTGATTGAAATGGATGAATGAATGTTATTGATAGGAAGAATTGATGACGACAATGATTTGATTTTGATTGAATGTTGATGGAGTGGATTGTTTTGGATGATGAGATTGAATTGATCTTATTGCTTGGAGTTTTCGTTGGATATTTAATTTTTTGGATTTTTTTTATTTTTATTTTTTGTGTTTTTTGAAATGTTTTGGAAGATGCCAATGGATTTACAATTTGGGTAGCCTTTGTGATTGATACCAATGACAGGGGAAGACCAAGTCTAGGTGCAAGGACGGGGGTAGGATGGATGGATAAAAGGGTGGGTGATACAAGAATGGGCTCATAGTAAATGTGATGGAAAGCTCATGATAAATGGGTGGATAAAAATGATAGGCCATGGAATGGAAATCTCATGATAAATGGATAGATACAAGGATAGGCTATGGTTAATGGATGTATGCCTCATGATAAATGGATAGGTAGGTTATAGTGGAAAGCTCGTGATAAATGGATAGGTAGGTTATAGTGGAAAGCTCGTGATAAACATATGGGGATAAACTATAAGATGGAAAGCTTGTGATAAGGATATGCCATAGTGGATGGATCATAAGAGAGCTAGGATGTGATATCCAAAGGCTATGTTGCATAGGAAGAACTTGCCCCATTCTAGGTGGTAATGCTTAGGATTTTTACATGACAAGGCTCATGACCAAGGGATGACATGATGGATTGGTTTGAATGGGATGGATAAATGGTCAATGGATAGGACTTGGTTTGGAAAGAAGGTATGTCAAGAAATATCCAAACATGTTTCAACATTTTGCCCCTATGTCTTCATCAAAATCAAAAAACAGAATGATGGATAAATGGATTCAATAGGATAGGCATGTTTATGTAATGGCTAAGAATGGTAGGATGGTATGTTAATGGTAGGACATGATAGGATGAAAAATGATATAATGGGATAGATAGTTTGGAAATGGATAGGTTGGATGAGACAATGTGCCCCCAAGTGTAAGTGACATAGAAGATCAACTTACACATGACGCCTGTTTGCCAGGTTTTCATCATGGTACTTATCCAAGGTGCCTGTTTACCAGGTTTTCACCATTGGACGAAGGGCTTTCTCTTTACTTGTTTGATTTTTTTTTTTTGCTTTTTTGCTTTTTTTTTTGCTTTTAGATGGGTTGACAATTACACATGGCGCCTATTTGCCAGGTTTTCACCATGGTAATGGATAGGTGGGACTCAAGTGTCTAGTTCGATGGATGTTGTTAGTCTCGTTGGATATGGATGTCATCGCATGGACCATGTTGTTATGCTCATAGATGTTGGTAAAGGGATTGTGTGGATGAGAGATGGATTAGGTAGATAGTGGATGATGAAATGGATTATGAAAGGTTCATACAAGGATAGATGGATGGGGATAGTGGATTATGATGTGGATTATATATAGGCTTATGGAATGAATATGGATGAAAAGTGTATGCCAAAGCATGGGTCATAGGGATAGCATGGGGGAGATATGTAGGATAATGGATGGAAGATGGGGAGATGTAGTTATGTGGAGGTGTTGCGGAGTGGAAGGGAACCATGACCAATGGTTGCACACACCATGATAAACATTGAAGCTTTTGATTAGATAGTGGTGTAGGAAGCAATGGAGATGTTTGCTTGGGAGATGGTTGATGTAAGCATTTGGGGACCCACATAGATTTAGTATTTTTAGTGTGTTTGCTTTGCTTGTGGGATTTTTGAAGGGAATGGAAGTTTTGGATGGAAGTAGGCTTTTGGATGGATATATGTGGTTGGGACTCTTGAGATGTGGATGAGGATGCCTCATTTGCTTTGCTAGTTGTTTGCTTAGGAACCCAAACCATTTTGCTTTTGGGCTTTGCTTTTGGAGGTATGGGCTTGGATGGCTGCTTAGATGAACTTTGCCTTGAGTTTGATTCTTTATGTCCTAAGGTATGAAGACCTTTAGGATTTTTGGTAAGATTTTTAGCTTTATAAGTAGAGGCATCAAAATTTTTGCTTTTGAATCCCATGGGATGGGTGGAGTGGATGGAATGATTGGAAGCTTTATGCTTAGGTGATGTGTGCTTTTGTTGGCCATGATTAGGGATGCAAGGATACTTATGAGTGATAGGTATGTTAGGTGTTGGAAGCAATGGTGGCAAGGTGGATGGAGGGATATTTGGAGTTGGTAAAAGTGGAGGCAAAGTGGATGGAAGAAGGTGTATGGTCACATGCTTTTGACATTTATAGGATGATAGAGGTGAAATGGCAACATATGTTTTGGGTAGATGATGGGGGGTGCGATGGAAAGTGGTAGGTTTAGGATGCATGAAGGGATTACCAACATCTTTAGCTTGTTTACCTTGGGGTGTGTATGCAAGGCCATATGAGCATGGAGAGATCTTGACATGGTCTGGCTCCAAAATACCTTGTTTATAAAGACCTAGGCCTTTACCTTGGTAGTTCATGTTTTGGAGGATGCAATTGACTATGGGACTAGATGTGTTTTGGGAACTAGACTTGAGTTCTTTATTGGATGGAGAAGATGATATGGAGGACAATGGTTGTTGTTGTCCTAAGGAAGAACATTCATGGAGGAAGGTGGTAAGACCACTAGGACATGATGGTGGACTTGAAATGGGATCGATGGTAGATGTGGAGGGAGGATCATTAGCATTGTGTTCACTAAGATCCAAGTTATTTGTTTGATCTTCTATGCTTATGTGTTCTTGAGAGGCACATGTCTCATTATGACAAGTGGATGTTTTCTCATTATGGATAGGGCTAGATGGAGGATGGATAAGAGCAATTTGGATATCTTTCTCATGGATGGATATAAGATTATGGATCGGATCAAGGTGCTCATGGATATCTTCTTTATAGGTATCATCTTGATCATAAAGAAGGTAGATGTTATGGATAGGTTGAATTTGGATAGCTTGCTCATGAATGGTTGTTGGGAGATGGATAGGATCAAGTGGCTCATGGATAGATTCATCATTATGGCTATCATCTTGATCATGAAAAAGATACATGTTATGGATAGGTTGCATAAAAGTGATTTGATCTCGAGTTGGACTAGGGCTTAATATTTCCACATGCTTAGGATTATGCCTTTGACATACCTCTTGGGTTGCTTGAATGGAAGTAGATGACTCTTGGATAGGCTCTTGGTCAAGAACATGAGAACATGATGACTCTTGACTTGGATTAATGATAGAAGGTTCATAAATAGACTTGATGGCTTGTAGGTCACATGATGGGCTTGAAAGGCTATGCATGTTAATGGAGAGCTCTTGGATAGGCTCACAGATAAGTGGACTACATGATGGGATTATATGATTGGACATGACCTTTGAAAGTTCTTTGGTAGGCTCTTGAATGGGTGTTTGACATGGAAGTAGTTTATTCTTTGCTAGTAGCCAATGGATCACATCCTTTGCAAGTGTATGAGTGGATGAGCAATATAATGGATGGATGATAATAGTAGATGGTGTTGTAGGCTTATGATTAGGATTAGCTTGAGGGCTAATTGGATTGGGTGGATTAGGATTTGGACTAGATGGGGGTGACACATGGGATTGGGATGATGTGGCATGATTTCCCATTATAGGTAGGTACACCTTGTAAACAATTGGGACAAATATTGGGCATTTATTTGTATTATGGCCTTTGGTCCTATGGTATGCATAATAATCATGTTCATCATATGGACTTTCTTCACGTGGTTTGACTTCAGGAAGTTTAATGAGTTTTGCTTCAAGCATCCTTTGTAAAACTATCTCAGCCGCATCCTTTGGTGAAGGATTAGAATGCAATGGTGATGAAGGTAATGAAGGGCTTGGTGATTTGGAAGGTTGATGGACCAATGGACTAGGAGTAGGATCACATGGTGGTGTTGGGATAGGACTTGTTGGTTCATGTGATGGCATGTGATTCGACGATGGAGGGTATTTATAGGATGAATTAGCTAGGTTGGTATCTCCCTTATCAAAGGTAATTAAGTCTTGTTGCATTAGGCTCGCATGGTTTATGTACAAAGGGCCACTTGGAGCTACATGTGCTTCTTGTTGCAAAGGTGGATTTGGGCTCATTTGTGCTTGTTGAGAAGGCCATTGATAGTCTTGGTGGTTGAGCGAAATGGTGGGATATGTAGATAAAATGTCTTGGGTTTGGTATGAAGTTGAGGGCATTTGATCTTGTTGCCAAGGTTGACTTCTGCTCACTTGTTGTATGAAAGTGGGTGGATATGTTGATGTGGCATAGGTTGATATGGAATTGTCATGATAGGTGGATGGATTAGGTTGGTGTGAAGTTGAGGTGGGTGACATGTAGGATTGTGGTTGAAGTTGTTGGAAGTTGTGATGGTGTTGTTGTGATGGTTGGATTTGTTGAATTGGTTGATGTTGTGATGTGATGTGTTGATGTGGATAAGGGATAACATTAGAAGAAATGGAATAAGTTGGTATCAAATTAGGTTGATGAGTGGATAGATATGATGGGATAGGTGCTAGATAGGATGGTCGTTGGACTTTACAAGTGGCCATGAGGTGTTGTATTTCTTCCAAGAGGTATTGTATGTGTGAGGATTGGTTTGTTTGACATATGTGAATTAGTTCTTGAATGCTTTGAAAGGTTTGCTGCTCTAAAGGTGATTGGCTTGCATGCATGTGGCAAAGCATATGAAGGAGTTTTTGGAGGTCCTCTAAGGTTGACATGATGTCACACAAGTGTTTTAAGTCTTAAGTCCTTTTTGGCAAGTGCTTGGTTATGATTCGATGATGATGTGGATTGTTTGGATGAAGTTGATTAGGATGAAGGTGACTAAGATGAAAGTTTAGATTGATTTGTTTATGTGTTTGGTGTTTATAGCTTGATTTGGCAATGTTCAAACAAATGATTATGCATATACACACATGGATCACTCACGCAAAACACATAAGCAAGTTTAATTTTGAAATATGAAGAATGTGATGATTAAGTAAGCACACATGGAAGACACATCAACAAGCCTAATCAAGGCAAGGCCACTATCACAAGGAGGTTCTAATGAAAATCTGGGGGACCGACACCCCACGAGCATCCAGCAAGCCACTTAAGACTTTAACTAACCCTACTAGGAGTTTTAATATACACAAAGGTACACCTCCTTTCAAGTTAGCACTGTATGGTGAGCGCTAATACCAGTTAGACTTGGCTTTCGCCTTATCCTTTGATTTTTATAGCAGACCGGATGAAAGTACCACTTGAGGTCATTCCCTTGGGGTGGATACCAAGGTAGGCCTCTCTAATGCTAAACAAAAGCAACACAAGTAAATGTTTTTGATCTCTAAGTTCGTGTTAGGACGCGAAGAGAGAGCATACACATTTATGTGGTCACACTCGCATGAGGTTCATTAACCTTAGAAATTCAATGTGTGGAAGACAATGTAAGCACTTGTTTGTTTTAAAGCCCAAATCTAAATGTGATGAAAGACAATGGTTCATTTTAGCCCAATTTTTGATGTGATAGCAAACAATTGTTCGTTTTAAGCCCAAAATCCAAATGTGTTTGCAAACAAGATTAGAAGATAAGAGATGAAATGATTGCACCTGATTAATTCGCTATCCAATTTGCTATAGATGTTGATGCCAATGCTGCTCTAGCTCTTTTGATATGCCTACAAGTCACAAAATCACAAAATGACCAAGTAAACTTGCATAGAAGGTGATTATGTGAAAAAGATGAAATCTAGTAAAATCTGATGAAAATGGATTGATACAGAAAAATAGATTGCATAGACAGAAATTTTAGGAGATTCTAAGCAATTTAAAAAATATATTCGTTGAAAACTGATCAAAATTGCTCAAGTTATGCTCAAATGAAGTTTGCAATGAAGCTGAACTTTAACTAATTAAAAAGATGGTAAAATGATACAGTCACCTAATAAAACCTACTCCACTATGTAGTTCATCCTCTCAACTTTCCAGTGAGTTCTTGTTTGCACAATTTGGCCTCCGTATGTGAAAGTTATGATAGAAACACCAAGATGCACAATGACAGCAACCAAAAGCAAGTTACAGTTGCCAGATGCGATTTACTGTTGATTAGAAGCGACACTATTTTACCATAGGTGAGCCCCTACAGATCAAATGAAATTCAGAAAAGCACCAGATGTGAGCAGTGTAGGCTTATAAGCAATGCAGAAAAGCCCAAAGCGATTGTTTTCAGTCCATAAGCGACCTATATCTGCAAAATAAAAATAAGCGACAAAAACCCTAGATCTGCAGTAGGCGATCACTGTCAGACCAAAGGTGATTCAATTATACCAAAAGCAAGCACTGTTAAGATAAAAGCAATGTAGATTAGTCAAAAGGCGATTACTGTTAAAACAAAAGTGACCCACAAAACACTATAGGCGGCTGATTTCAATGTAGAAGCGACACAGAGATGCATAAAGCAACAGATTTTTGCTCAAAAGCGATGCAAAAAAGGATGGAAGTGAAATGTAATAGCTCATATGTGACTAACAAAAGGCCAAAAGTGACGCATAATAGCCCAAAAGTGATCTGGAAAGTTTCAAGTGACGGAATGCAAATGTTAACCATAAGCGACCAAGTTTAGTAGATGTGATCCGTTTTTGTTCAAAAGCGAGCTGAATTTTATCAAAAGCTTGTGACTGTTTGTTTAAAAGTGAGCCAAATTTGACCATAAGTGACTAGTTTTTGATCAAAGGCGAGCTGATTTAGCCCAGGCGCCTGCTGTTTGATCAAAGGCGACCTGAATTACCAGAGGCGAATTTCTGCAGACCGATTATTGTTTTCTTCACCAAACGCTCCATTTTTCATCAAATTTAGGCAAATTTGTACTCAAAATTTATGGAAATGGCATCCTGGACACAATGGTGAGGTTAGAATTGGGCTAAGAGATCATCTACATACATTTTTAGCCAAATATTTACAAACTAGGGTTAGAAAAATACAAAATTTTGCTACAAAAGCTTGTAAAAATGAAAGATTGGTGCTCCAAGAGATCTAAACTTCACAAAAACAACTCAAACAAGAGAGGTTAATCAAGGACATGAGTCCCACCGAGCGTGCCAGAATGTATATCGAAAAATTTAGATTTGCAAATGGAAATGATCAAAGAATGAAATGCATAACCTAAACCCAAATAATTCAATACCTCAAAGATGCAAGATGAGCTCGATTGATTGATCACTTTGTTGTGTTGGTTGCTCGATTCCGCAGCATAACGTTGATAAGGAGATAGATGATGGATGCTTGATGGTTGATAAATGCAAGCTAGGTAGATGAAAGAGGATAGATAATGGCTTGAGATGAAAATTCAGCAGAGTGAGGTTGCATGAAGAAGAATCCTCTATCCTCTAATGGCTCAAGAGAGGCTTGTCTTATAGGAAAGGCTTGGTTCCAATGGATGGCTAGGATCAATTAGGGCTTTAGATGAAATGGATGGATAGGATTAAGTTAGGTTTCCTTGCACATCAAGAAATTGTAGTCATGTGACATGTGGCAAGGGAAGATAAGGCTTAGGTGTGCTTGTGTAGATAAATACTAAAATTAGGTCTCATTAGTTGTGCATGTGAAGAATTTTAAATGAAAGTTGTATTACAACACATGACTAAATGGACAAGTGTTGGAAAGTGGTGAGAGGTGAGGACTTAATTCAAATATTTTATTTGAATTAGTTGGGATATGAGTTGGAAATTAATTAAATAAATAAAATTTATTTAATTAATTGGGATGAGGATAAGATAAATGGGATTATGCATGTGAAATTAATTAAATAAATAAAATTTATTTAATTAATTGGCTAAGTGGGATAAGGATGGGATTAAAATGGGATTT
Source organism: Cunninghamia lanceolata (assembly GCA_027924645.1). NCBI lineage: Eukaryota > Viridiplantae > Streptophyta > Pinopsida > Cupressales > Cupressaceae > Cunninghamia > Cunninghamia lanceolata. Next base: position 2,868,856 of record BSBN01000992.1, read on the forward strand.
TAATTAAATAAATAAAATTTATTTAATTAATTAATTGGCTTAATGGATTAGGGAAATTAGGACAAAATGCTACAAGATGTCTAGGATAATGTTTTAAAAAGGTGTTGCTAGACATGGACAAAGTTGGGACAATTTTGGGTGTCTACAATGCCAAGGCCTTTGTAGGCACAAACATTAGTGAATAGGCGGTTAAATATGGGATCTATTTGAAATCATCTTCCAACTACTATCCTCAAGGAAATGGTTTAGCTAAGTTCTCCAAAAAAAACTTGATTAGAATCATCAGGAGGACAGTGGAAAACAACCAAAGAACATGACATTCCAAATTGAAAACAACTCTCTGGGATGATAGAATCACACCCAAGAGAGAAATTTATAATTCACCCTTCATGTTGGTCTATGTAAAGGAATCAAAGATTCCATTTTCAATGGAGATGCCATCACTTGAAATTGCATGAGAATTGGAACTGTTGGAAAATGATGGCATGACAATAAGGCTTGCTGAACTGATGGAGTTAGAAGAAACAAGGAATCAATCCATAAGATTCTTGAAGGTCACCAAACACAAGTAAAGAGACCTTTTGATAAGAAATGAGTTGATAGAGTCTTCAAGGAGGGAGATTTGGTGTTGAAATGGGATGAAGACAGAGCTAAAGCTAGAAGGCATACTGAATTTGATGCAATATGAAGTGGTCCATACATTATCACCAATTGCAAGCAGGTCAATGCATTTCAACTCTCCAAGTTGAATGGTGATTCTCTTCCAATCCCAATCAATTGGATCCATATCAAATCTTTGTTTTAAGTTTGGTTTTGAGATTTTAAATATATGTTAGGTGTGTTTCCTTTTAATAAGTGTTGTTGCACTTTGTTGCACCCTCTAGGAGGATGTTTGCCTCGCTATTTTGTATATTTCATGTTGTGGTTTTTCTTTTGGAGGCATGTTCAGTTGTTTGATCATATGTTGTTGCAATCCCTTTGACTTTGTGCCCAATGGATAGGTTAAGGCCACTAGATTCCTTTTGTTTAGTTGTAAAACACCACTGCAAAGTCACCAAAATATTGTCCTATTTTGACCACTAAGGCCAAAATAGTCCAAGAACCTAAGATTTGCATGAAAATTTGTCAAATCTATCTAAGAGGTTTTTAGAGGTATGTTTTGATGTTTTATGAGGTGTTTTACCTTGTCAAAATCCAAAAAATATAAAAATTTTCTAAGTTTCCTTGTCTTGCAGCATTTTTACCTCCATCGGCATTTGGCAAAGGTTTCCACTTCATCAGGATGATGGAGTTTTCATCCCTTTCTTCCCTTGTGGAGGTTTTCCCCCTCTCCAGACTTAGTGGATTTTTCATCCTATGAATGGCATATGCAGGACTTTCCCTAGATTTTAGATATAGCTACATCCACTTGAAAGTCCTGCCAACCTCTAAACCCTGCTTTCCTCCTCCCTTTCTCCTGTTCAAAGAACTTTCACCCAGATGCAGATATATCTACATCCCCAAAAGTCTCACTGACCTCAAATCCTCACAAAATCTGGCATCCCTCCCCATTCCTTCTTTCATCCCTTGTGGAGGTTTGATGTGGATATAGATATATCTGCATCAACCCTCTGGGCTCGCACATCGTAACGCCCCCATTCTTCTGATATCATGTTCCCTTCCTTGGATGCGCATATTTGGCTCCCCTCCAAACTACTGCTCATACTGACTTGACACTCATATTCCCACATCCCGATCACCTCCATTTCTCTATATATCCTAGTCAAGCTTGAATTCTTACAAAAGGACAAAATGGAAGAAATAGAAAAAGAAAAGGTTTTGAAGACTACAAAAGGTTTAGACACATCTAGATACCCCTCAAGATTCTGCAAAAGCATGTAAAATGACAAAAACATGCCTCAAATCCTGCCCAAATGCCATTAATGTGTTGAACACACCAGAGTACTGAGAGGGGGGGTGCATCAATACCCTATGAAACTTTTCTTTTCAAAATTTCAACTTACCCATAGTAAATTAAAACTTGAGAATCACAATATGAACATTAGCATGAAAGATTAACATAATGCACATCAACACATAACACCATATATATGTGAAAAACCCAAGAAGGGAAAAACTGCGATGAGGATCAACTCACAATATATATGAAGCACAAATAACAACTTTGTTTTAGGGCTATAATCCGAGGAAGAAACCACTCCCTGAAACTTTGCTTTAGGGTCACTCCCAAGGAAGCTATAACTCTCCATAGACTTTTTTTTTAGGGTTACTACCCAAGGAAGCAACAACTCCTAGATCGGAGAACACATTTACAAAAGATTACATCATGACAATCTTTTAACTATCTAAAAACTGACTTTGAAGCTCACTCTTGATGATTGTACTTCTACCTCTTCACACTGTCTTTTGAAGATCTAATTAGTTAGGGACACACTATATTGGATCACTATCACAAATTTGTCTTCAAGATGAATCCAGACAACATCAACAACTTCTATTCTTTCTCCTTCAGTTGCATATCAACAATGCATTTATTCTATTTTTCATCAACTTGCCAACCTTTTCAACCAACACACAACCCCACCTTCTACACTCAATTTGATTTCCTATTTATACATGATATTACATTGATTACATAGCTTGTCAGCTAGATACAACATGAAAAATACATTTACAAGTCAGCCAGATAGCACACAATATGAAACGTGTAGAAGATAGGTCCTAAGTGAAACAACACGTTACACTATTAAAAGATCGAGGCTTTGCAAATCCCAACACTTGCTTATATAGGTCCAAAACATCCTTCACAACTTAAAATCAAGGATTTACATCTACACACTCCGCTCTTTTGGAAATAGGACATCTTTAAGGAAAACACATGAAGATTTGAAGTATAACAACCACATCAACTTGGGAAACCTAAACAAGAAAGATCTTCATAAAAAAATTCTAGATGAGTCCAGATGACTCATAAAACATCCCCAAACACTCCTTTGCTAATGCACATCAAAGGATTGTTCTGCACAGATTCAAACATTTACTCTAAAAACAATCTGTCATCCGGAACACACTACAACATGGTGTCAATTGAAAAACTGAGCTACGGACCACCAAGAAGCTTGAAACTAAACAGAGGCATGCAATGCACATCCAAGAACATGTCCATAAATTTGCAAGGGAAATCATTCACTTCTAGAGGAATGCAGAGCATTCCAGTAGGTCTTCATTACTACTTCATTCTGTCAGAGCACATACCGGTGTTCTATCCTACATAACTTTCACAGCAGAGGGAAACATGATCTGAAACTTTGAAAACAACACCTTCTGGTGTAGTCATAGTAGGAGGGTTCATAGAATGAACTATCCAGACCATGCATCAAGAGTAAACACAATGGAAAAAACCCAAGAAATGAAGCAAATGTAGATTCAATCATTCAGTATATCAAATAATTCAAAATAGAGATCCACTGGCAATATGCAGGCTTACAATTAGGGCTCACAGGCCTGATTACATACATGCGCAAGATAAAGCTTTGAAGCTCCTTCACACAAAATCTAAACTATCAATTATGAATCAATTGCTAACTACTTTCCTAAGGATCTATTACATCATTATATATCATTTCTAGACCAATAGATTGCTCCGTGACGACCAAGGGAGATCACAAACTCCAATGAAGAGCTATAACGTGTTCATAGATAGGTCAGACCTAAATGCATAGAACACTTCCTCATATGAAATGGAATAACGTGTGGACCCTTGAGGAAGGTTGGCCATGAACCAAAGGATATTGAATGATGTATTATTGAGATCCACAAGTCAAGGAATGATACACAAGCCTTCTCCTTTAGCTAATTATTAGGAACTGTTAGAATGCTCTGCTCTGAGAAAATAGTTGATCTTCTGATAGCGATAATTTTCTGTTGGCTTGTCCAAATGCTCTAAATTTTTGATATGATGTAGATGAATGAATGTAGATGCTAAGTGTAGATCCACAAGATGTGCAATGCCAAAACTGGACCACAAGTTGGAACCTGCTTCTGACTGAACTGCCTGAACTGAACTAGGAAATGAAAGAACTGAAATGCAAACAAACTAAAATGCAAATATTTTTGGTTGATGCAAGATTGCTCTTGAACTAGGGATGCTCTTGCATCAGACATCTGGGGTTATTGAAAAAGTGAGTCCTATTGATAACTGAGAGGGGGGGTGAATCGGTTATCATAATTATTTGACTTTCTTTTCTTCTTTAATAATTAGTGCAGTATCAAAACATATAAGCATACATGAACATGAGAGAAGAAAGGAATCAACACACATAACACAAGGATTTTTATGTGGAAAACCCTGTTAAGGGAAAAACCACGGGGTGACTAACACATGATTGTATTCTCTGTTAAAAGAATAGAAGTACAAAATGACACTTGCCAATTAGGGCTCACTGCCTGAGCACACTGCTCACAAGAGGCTCACTACCTACAATAGTTTATAGAAAGAAACTAGGTACTTGAACTGATGAGAAGCATCCACATATGCTGAGGTTTAGTTTCGATTAGGCTCAATAAACTGATCTACTGCACTTCATTCTTCCTCTGCTTGGTACTGCTATTCTGTCACATACCGGACTTGTATTGCTACTTCCACACTGCTCTCTTCTTTTCTTTGCACTTCATAGCACACCACTCACACATTCACATTGAAATCCATCTGGTATATATATCTGTACCAAGGATTTCAACATCTTTCTAGTCGGCATCCAGAATACTCAAGATTTTCCCAAACTCTTGTTTGTCAGTTGAATCTATGCTTACTAAGTGATGCATATCAAAAATATAGTTATAGGAGTCATCAATCATGTCAGCCAACTATGAATGATCCCTCAAGAAACCTAATCATCATCAATTTCTCATCCGGATTAAGGTCTGATGCTCTGCCGGTCAGTTCTTCCTCAGTCTACTCTACCAAACAGGAACCCAACACTTAGGTGCTCATATCTATTCACTCTTTCATCACCAGAGGCTCAATCTCTGGAATGTAACAGTCATGGTACTCCTCTTGACTTTCCTAAGTTCACACTTTGCTGAGATACTTCATCTGAGAGATCTAGATCTAAATGTCAGACCTTGTTGCATGCTCTATTCTTGCTTACCAGACCAAAATACTCTTCAAACTGACTTCCGGTATAGACATACCATGTGCTGCGGATGTGTGGAATGGACTTTGTTGCCATCAATGACAACACTCATGAAGCCACATAGTGTCTCTTGCCAACAATCTCCCCCTTTGGCATTGATGGCAACACTTAGTGAAAAATGATAGTGTCAAAATAAACTCCCCCTTGGCTAATGCTCTGTTCTTATGTACACTTTTTCGGAGCTCCCCTTAGCTAGATTTCACATTTTTCACTGCTCCTCACTCCCCCTATGACATTAATGACAAAGGGTGGAATCCATACACCAAAATTTGCAAAAAGTAGCCTATACATAGCCGCATATATACAAGTTATACTTACATAAACTTAAGTATATCCGCAAAAGTATTCTTCAACTGTACAACTTCTATCACCCAACTCTACTTCATCCTGTCCAAAATTGAGATGTGACCACTTAGTAAAAATGCAAAAGCTTCTGCCCTCTTTAGGTCTATTGGATCACTGGTTCAAGCTATGGTCTGGGCATCAGTTAGGGCCTCATGCATTGCCTCTAACTTGGGGATAATTATCCCTCTTAGTTCACTTAGCCTGCTTACTCTATTCTTCTTTTCCTTTTCAAGCCTCTTTATTTCATTAATAGAGGCAATAGTCTGACACTCTTGATTTGTTATGGAAGAGGTGAGAGGATCAAAATTTTGAGATAAACTTAACAATTTACTCTCTTGTTCTTCCACCTTCTTGGCAATGTCTGCTGTCACTGTGGACCAAGATAGATAAAATTTGTATAAATCTTCGCCATCTTTAAGATCATTTTCTAGGCTCTTTATCCCAATATCCAGATTTATCCTATCATTTGCTATAAGGCCCTGTACTTTAGAGAATCTTTTACTCAAAAACTCTTTCCAGACTTTCTCTTTTGCTGATTTCTCCAAGGAATCAAAATGTGTGCTAACATAATTAACAAGAGATTTCAGATTACTGGATGAAGAGGCTGAAAGATCCTTCTGGAAGGATGGCATGATCTTCTCCAACACACTGAATGCAATATCTATTAGCTCACAATCTTCCATGTGAGACTTCAGAAGTTTTTCTTTTACTTGTGCTTGGGCAAAGGATGCTATCTTCATTGTCTGAACCAGGGAGAGGGAATCAAAATTGAATGGTCCTTGAATTAGATCTGGTTCATCTAATTCCATCATTTCTTTGGTCAAAAATTCTTTAACTATTTCTGCAGTGTCTCTTGCCAAAGATAGAGTCTTCTTTGCTTCTGCAGCTTTAGAACTATCACCTGGGGTCTTCTCTGTTTGATCTTATTCTCTTCCCTTTACCTCTTCTTCTTGACTGATTCTCTCTTCTTTTGTTGCTTCTCCTTCAGTTCTAAAGTCTACTGGGGGATCCGGATGAGAGATATTTAATTCTTCATGGACTTCCTCTTCCAGAACAGAAGAATCTAGGTCCTTAGTCTTCTCCTCACCTATCTCCTTTGATTCTTCTGCAATTTTCTCTATAGGATCTTCCTTTGATATGCTTAGTCCTTCGACATCCATGGTAGAATGTTCATCACTTATGTCCTCTATAATAGGAAGATTGAATCTTTTATATGCATCCTGGAGAATGTCTTTAGTCTCTTTTGCCACCTAATCAGTCTCTCTGAGCATAAGCTTGTTCATTCTGGCTTTGCTCCGTAACTCATCCTTGCAATCCTTGAAGATCATGTTCATTTGTTTTAGAGTGATGGAAGGATAGAGCTGAATAGCTATCTGTTCCTGGATCTCCATATCTTTTTCTTTGGCATTGTCTTTTCTAAGTTCAAGTATTTTTTCTAAACTTTTGGGGATTAGATAGATGATTTCAATGAATGCTTTGTTATATATGTTCAAGTATTTGACTGTGGCTTCCTCCAATATTCTTTTGCCAGTGTCATTATACTTATCATAAAATTCAATTAATGGTTATAGATTTCCATCCACTGTGACTACCTTGATAACTTTATCAACAGTAGAAGTGGACCTTTCAACAAATTCTTCTGCCTCTTCTTCTTTATTTGCACCAGCAGAAGATCCACCTGATGTTTTCTGCTTCTTCTTCATTTTCTTGACTTCCTCATCTGTTTCTGTCTCTTCATCATCCTTCTGACTTATATAGGTCCTTGTGGCCTTGGTTTTTGTTCTCTTTTCTTCCTTACCAGATGTCTTAGTTTCCAGTTTGGAGGCTTTTTGGCTCTTAGAGGTGGCAGGTGCAGAGCTTTTGGAGGATCTGGTCTGGGAGGGGGCTTGCATCGGATCACTTTCTTTTTTTGCTTCTTATTTCTCTTTCTCTGCTCTTTCTAGTTTCTCTCTATTTGCATCGACCTCTTCTTTAGAAATGCCAAATCTTTTGGCAACTTCCTCTACTTCTCTTCTCACTTTTCTTTTCAACTCCGGTTGTCTTAGCTCGACATGAATTTTCACACTCAACTCTTGAAAGGTTCCAAACCTTTCTGCCTCAAGGTTCTTGGGCTGACTCAGTAGGTGCTGGATATGTACCTCTAGGATTTTCTCATCAACCTCATACCCCATTGGCATAATCCAGACTATCCTTGGATCCACTGCCTCCATTAGACATTGATCAGTATCTACCATAAAGCACACTGTATCCTTGTATTTATCAACCAATGATTGGGGGATTCTTTCTCTAGCTTGCATCATACTTTGAAAGTTCTTGAAGTATCCCCAGAGTGCTATACTTTGAGCCTTGGCATCACCAAGCCCATACATGTAATCTCTGATTTGTATGGCAACCGGTCTGTCATTTTGCCATACCCAACCACTGGATCTGGGGAGCTCATTCATGTAGTAAAAGAAGAGACATAATATTAGGCCACCATATTTGAATGAGTTCTTCTTGTCCTTTTTGATCTTTTGCAAGTTTTCCAATAGTTGGCTCAGAAGAAGCTTGCAAAGATCATAATCTGCATTCTCCCTTAGCATTCGATAAGCAGTATAAATTGTAGTTTCAGATACAGAATTCTCCTTGCTGGAGTGATATATCTTGTAGCCAATTATCATGGAGGAAAACTTGATATCCAGATCAGTTATATCTTCTATTGTCATTGCTCTCTTGTCAAATTTTGATCCAATAGCCTCACTTACAGTTTGGTTTTTGATCGATTTGAGAGCAGGTAACCCACTGGATGAGTGCAATCTGGTTACCTCCCTAATAGCATCTTTTGTGATCTTAAATGGCCTCATCATCCACATGAAGTTGTCATGCACTCTGCTTAGAACATACTGGACCCATTCATCTTCTGCAAAATAGGGGAAATGGATGAAATGTCCAAAATGCTTGTCTCGGATGGTCTTGTACTGAGGTTTGAGTTTAAATGATTCATCTATTAACTGCTTTTGATAGATATCCATCAGCTTGGTTTCCCCAAATTCCTTAATATTTGCATGAATGTATGCCCTAACATCTTCTACATGCAAAACCCCATGCAGAATGCTAGAGAAGGTGCCTAAAGGATCAACTTATAGAGATTTGTAAGGGTGTTTCTTAAACTTAGGGAGTGGCCTATCAGTGATTTTGACAACATTTAGAGTAGCCATCTTTCAAAAGATTCAGAGAGAGATGTTCATGAGTGAAAATAACTTTTTACGCCTCTAGGGTTCACGATATGAGCTAGATAAGATTGTTGGTTGAATTAACTTCTGCGGTTGATCTTTGAGAGGTTTTGAGGCAATTTTGTTGCAAAGCTCCTTCTTTCTTCTTCTCAAATGCAAATGTGCAAATGATGAACAAGAGAACCCTTATATTTCTATGCAAACCCTAATTCCACATTGCAATAAATGCACAACTTAAGTCATTCTGGTTGCCTTGTTCTCCTTGTTCTGAGAGAGATCTTTCCAAATTACTAAGATGCAATTAGAATGGTTCTTGGTGATAAATGACAATTTATCTCCCTTTTTCAATCATTCCATTTATCCGCAAATCAAGATATTTGAATTTTAAATCATACCGGATCTAACTGTGGGAATCCTGCTTTTACTGGATGACTGTTAAACTAGATCAATCTTGGATGCTTAACCTCTTGAAAACTTCTTGCGGATCTTCCATATCTTTACCAAGGCTTATTTAGATATTTCTTTGAGAACCCTTTAATCCGCAACTTTCCATGTGCCAATTTCAGGCACCAATTGACTAGATGGGGGAATTTGTTTTCCTTTTTGACTCCCCCTGAGCTAGAGCTCATCTATTTAGTTTTCGGAAGGAATATCAGCACCAAATTCTGGTGCGGATCCATCCCCAACATTTTCTATACTTCTCTTTACCCAAATCTTGTTCATCTGCCTTTGAATTTCATCTGCATTCAGTTTTCCTTTTCCTTTGTCTTGATTTTGATTATGATGCACCAGACCCCTTTTATCCTGATTCTTACTTCTGCAGAATTTGGCAATGTGACTGGATCTATTGTAATTGTAGAAAACAACATTTCTTTGCAGGTTTGACTAATATCCTCTTGATCTGCATTGATTAGCCATATGTCCCATTCTATTGCATACAAAGCATCTACCATTGAATGAATTGTTCATTTGCATATTTCTACATTCATGAGATTTGTGACCATACCTTTTGTAGTTAAAGCACTGTCTGGAGAAGGATGAATTAGTTTGATTCATTCTTCTTTTGCACTGATTTGCTTTATGACTGAAGTTATTGCAGTTGTAGCAGTATCCATTGAAGGATGGATATCTTTGAGCATTTGGTTGCCTTACCGGAGGTCTTCTAGGCTTGTTCCTTGGATTTCCTAATCTAGAGTTCTTCTGACTGAATCTGAAGCTTTCCCCATATTCATTTGCTATTTGAAGATCCCTTTTAAGAGTGTCTATCTGATCCTCAAGTTGTTCTTCATTGTCTCTAGCTTCTTCAAGATTAGATTCCAGATGCCTGATTATTCTATCCATTTTGTGGCAGTCTTCTGACTTCTCCTTGAGAGATTGTTTTAGATTATCTTCACTTTTTCTTTTCTCTTCAATTTCTTGGGTGAATTTTATAACTCCTGATTCCATTTCATGTCTTACCATAATGACCTCTTTTGATAACTTCTCACATAACTTGGTTTTCTCATTCAGATCTTCATTAGTATCATTGGCTTCACTTTAACTTGCTAATTGTTGAAGTAGTTCCTTTCTTTTCTTCATTGAGATACTTAGTTTTTCTTTGAGTTCATTTATGAAATCATCAGCTTGTTTGAGTCTTTCCCTCAGGTTATTGTCTTCAGAGTGCAATTGCTCAAGATCATCTAGGGCAGATTGAAGTTGATCCCTCATACTGTACATATCCATTGAAATTCCTAGGTCTTCCTCAAGCTGTTAGGCTCTGTCTAGAGGAAATTAGCTCTGATACCAATTGTTGATAACTGAGAGGGGGGGTGAATCAATTATCATAATTATTTGACTTTCTTTTCTTCTTTAATAATTAGTGCAGTATTAAAACATATAAGCATACATGAACATGAGAGAAGAAAGGAATCAACACACATAACACAAGGATTTTTATGTGGAAAACCTTGTTAAGGGAAAAACCATGGGGTGACTAACCCAAGATTGTATTCTCTGTTAAAAGAATAGAAGTACAAAATGGCACTTGCCAATTAGGGCTCACTACCCGAACACATTTCTCACAAGAGGCTCACTACCTACAATAGTTTATAGAAAGAAACTGGGTACTTGAACTGATGAGAAGCATCCACATATGCTGAGTTTCAGTTCTGTTTAGGCTCAATATACTGATTTGCTGCACTTCATTCTTCCTATGCTTGGTGCTACTATTCTGTCACATACCGGATCTGTATTGCTACTTCCACACTGCTCTCTACTTTTCTTCGCACTCCACAACACACCACTCACACCTTCACATCAAAATCCATCTGGTATATATATCCACACCAAGGATTTCAACATCTTTCTAGTCGGTATCTGGAATACTCAAGATTTTCCCAAACTCTTGTCTGTCGGCTGAATCCATGCTTACTAAGTGATGCGTATCAAAAAGATAGTTATAGGAGTCATCAATCATGTCAGCCAACTATGAATGATCCCTCAAGAAAAGTAATCATCATCAATTTCTCATCTGGATTAAGGTCTGATGCTCTGCCGATCAGTTCTTCCTCAGTCTACTCTGCCAAACAGGAACCCAACACTTAGGTGCTCATATATATTCTCTTTCATCACAAGAGGCTCTATCTCTAGAATGTAATAGTCATGGTACTCCTCTTGACTTCCCGAAGTCCACACTTTGCTAAGATACTTCCTCTGAGAGATCTGGATCTGAATGTTGGACCTTGCTGCATGCTCTGTTCTTGCTTACCAGACCAAAATACTCTTCAAACTAACTTCTGGTATAGACATACCATGTGTTGTGGATGTGTGGAATGGACTTTGTTGCCATCAATGACAACACTCATGAAGCCACATAGTGTCTCTTGCCAACAAGTCCCTCACTTTGCTGGGGCTTGGGAGAACCAAGACGGTCCACCTTAGCCTGAGAAATCCAAGAGGAGTGTTCTTCCGGTCTACGTTTCCACTTCACAAGATATTCTTTGTATTGTCTTCCTCTAGTGCTGCGTCCAACTCTATTGTCCAAAATGTCTTCTATTTTCTCTGGGGTTTGTTGTGGTAACTACTTCTTCAAGTCTTCTTCCATGCTATCACTGAAATCTGCTTCATGATACTGATATAGATCTGCAATATTGAAAATCAGTGATATACCCAAGGTCTCTAGTAACTCTACTTCATATGCATTTCCTGAATCAAATTTCCTAAGTATCTTACAAGGTCCAAACTTCTTCAACTTGTTATATGTCCCAACTAGAAATCTTTCTTTTCTCAAGTACACCATTACTTCATCTCCAACTTCAAATTCCTTATGTCTTCTCTTCTCATCCGCCTTTTCCTTATACTTGCTATTCATGTTCTCCAAATGTTTCTTCACTTGGTTATACACTATCTTCATGTGATTTACAAATTCTTCTGCTTCTGCACTTCTCTTTTCCTTTGTGCTAATATCTCTTAGTTCTACAAATCCTCTAAGATTTACTCCGGTCACAATCTCAAAAGGTGTTCTTTTGGTACTCCTATTTACTAAATTATTGTATGCAAACTCTGCTTGTGAAAGAATCAAATCCCAACTTCCTGTCTTTTCTCCAACCAAACATCTCAACAAGTTTCCCAAACTCCTATCCACTACCTCTGTCTATCCATCTGTCTCTGGATGAAAAGTTAAACTAAACTTCAAATCTATCTTCATCTTCTCCCAAAGTTTCTTCCAAAAGTATCCACCAAATTTTGTGTCTTTGTCTGAAACTATACTCCTAGGTAATCCATGCAATCTCACAATCTCCTTGAAAAATAGGTCAGCTACATGCACTGCATCAATTGTCTTCTTGCAAGGTATGAAATGAGCCATCTTTGAAAATTTGTCAACTACTACAGATATTGAATCATGTCCTCTCTGTGTCTTAGGTAATCCCATTACAAAATCCATGCTTATGTCTTCCCAATGTTTCTCCGGTACTGTCAAAGGTTTATACAATCCAGTGTTCTAACTACTCCCTTTTGCAACTTGACAAAATCGACAACTCTGCACAAATCTCTGAACATCCTTATGTATTTGAGGCCAAAAGTAGTTTTCACTCACCAAAGCTACTATCTTATCAATGCCAAAACGTCCTGCCAATCCACCACTATGCTTCTCCTTGATCAAATTATCCCTCATTAAACTTCTAGGTATGCACAACTAACTTCCTTTGAACAACATGTCTTCTTGAATAAAATAGTCTAACCACTTACTCCTATCTATCACAACAGGTTCCTTACATGCTCTCCAAGGTTTTGCAAAATCAGTGTCTCCCTCATACATATTCTTCAATTCATCAAAACCCAACACTTCAACTCTCATCTCTGTCAACAAGTTTCTTCTCCTACTCAAGGCATCAACAACTTTGTTGGATTTACCACTCCTATGCTTCAACACAAAGGTATAACTCTACATGAACTCTACCCATGTGACATGTCTTTGATTCAACTTACCTTGACTGTTCAAATATTGCAAAGCTTGATGATCTGTATACAACACAAACTCCTTAGGCAACAAATAATGTCTCCACTTCTTCAAGGCTTGAATTATGGCATAGAACTCTTGATCATAAACTAAATATCTTCTCCTTGCATCATTCAACTTTTCACTGAAATATGCTACAGGTCTACCTTCTTAACTTAACACTGCTCCAATTGCACTTCCACTTGCATCACAATCAACTTGAAATACCTTATTGAAATCCGATAATGCCAAAACAGGTTGCTCTGTCACTTTCTGCTTCAACAACTCAAAACTTTTATCTGCTCTAGATGTCCACTTGAAATCTTTTCTGTCATCTCTCATTGTCTCTGTCATAGGGTTACAAACTGAACTGAAATTTCTCATGAACTTTTGGTAGAAACTAGCCAATCCATGAAATGATCTATCCTCTCCAATGCTTTCCAGTGTAGGCCATTCAACAATTGCTTTCACTTTCTTAGGATTCATCTTCAATCCTTTCGTAGAAATCACAAATCCTAAATATACCAACTCTTCCTTCATGAAACTACACTTCTTGATGTTTATCAACAATTTCTCTACTCTCAACCTCTACAAAACTTGTCCAATATGCCACAAATGTTCTTCTTTTGTCTTACTAAAAATTAGAATATCATCCAAGTATACAATCACAAACTTACCCAAGAATTTCTTTAGAACTTCATTCATCAATCTCATGAAAGTACTTGGTGCATTTGTCAATTCAACAGGTATCACTAACCACTCATACAATCCTTCATTTGTATTAAAACTAGTCTTCCATTCATCTCCTTCTCTGATTCTGATATGATGGTATCAACTCTTCATGTCTATCTTTGTGAAATATCTTGCTCCAGTCAAACAATCCATGATATCATCCATCCTAGGTAAAGGAAATCTATACTTAACTATGATCTTGTTTATTGCTCTGGAATCAGTACACATTCTCCATCCTTCTTCGGTGCCAAAAATGTAGGTACTACACAAGGACTCAAACTTTCTTTGATCAAACCTTTCCTCAACAACTCTTGTATCTGTCTATTCAATTCCTCATTTTCTGCTAGTGTCATCCTATGCGCTGCTTTGTTAGGCAAACTTGCTCTAGGTATAAGATCCATGTGATGACTGATACTCCTTATAGGTTGTAATCCTTCAAGCACATTATTTGATATGATGTCTTCATACTCTATCAGCAACTCTCTTATCTCCTCCGGTTGTGATTCTTTAGTTTCTTTCTTCAATGCTTCAGGCTTCTTAGGAATCAAGGCATAACACATACTCTCATGTGTCAAACCATCTAGAAATTTTCTTCCATCTACCAAACAGATTCTAGCATTCCCACATACTTCACTCTTAGGATCATCTTCTAAAGGAATAAAGTAATTCTTTTTCCATTTTCTTTTATAGTATATATATTCTTTCTCCCATCATGTATAGATTTTCTATCATACTACCAAGGTCTACCCAACAAGATATGACAAACATCCATAGGCATAATATCACACAAGACTTCATCATGATAAGATCCAATATGAAATTTCACCAAACATTGTTTACTCACCAAAACCTTATGATCATCCTGAATCCATGTTATCTGATAAGTCTTAGGGTGTTTCAATCTTTCCAACTTCAGCTTAGTCACCATCTCCTCTGAAACTAGGTTATCTGAACTACCACTATCAATCACAACTTTACAACACTTACCCTGATTTGAATTTAGTTCTAAATAAACTTTTCCTCTGTGATGGTTCCTCATTTGTCTCTACTTGAAATAGTGCTCTCCTCATCACCAATGATTCTCCTTTCTCTGGATTGCCAACTGAACAAGGTGATTCAACAAGTTCTTCTTCAATATAGGCTACTCTTCCACTATTTTTTGTTTTCTTGCTTGTACTACCCCGATTACACTCAAATGCTCTATGTCCTTCACCTCCACACTTGAAACAAGTAACTCTTAATGTCCTCTTATCAAATCCTCTTCCTTCTCTTTTGTATCCTTCATTCCGGTATGCATTAGGGTTTCCTTTCTGGTAAAAATTTATGTCATCTCTTCGATAGGCAATGTTATCTGTGTCATCCATCTTCAATAGGTTGTTAAACTTGTTTTGCTCCACAAATGATCTATCATATCCAAAAAATGTCCTACCTTTCTAAAATTTACCTCCTCTGCCTCTTTGTCTCTGATCATGCTTCTTATTCAGCTTCTCTTCAACTTTCAGGGAAAATTGATATGTTTCTTCCAAAGATGTCATCTTTAGCAAGCTTAGTTCTTCTTGAATGTTTAATCTTAGTCCATTTATGTATCTAGCCACTTTCTGCTTGCTTGCTTCACTATGTCCTATCTTTATGA
Source organism: Cunninghamia lanceolata (assembly GCA_027924645.1). Lineage (NCBI taxonomy): Eukaryota > Viridiplantae > Streptophyta > Pinopsida > Cupressales > Cupressaceae > Cunninghamia > Cunninghamia lanceolata. The sequence goes on from BSBN01000992.1 coordinate 2,884,450, forward strand.
TCATTTTATGAAATTCTTCAGTATACTCCACAGATTTCTCCTTCTGTCTTAGGTTTAGCAATCTCTTCAACAATTCCAACTCATAGTCAGTAGGTATAAACTGATTCTTCAACTTTGTCATCATCTGGTCCCACTTTGTAATATTTTCCTTTCCTCTTCTATTTCTTTCCAACTGAACTTATTTCCACCATATACCAACATGTCCTCTCAACTTTGTCTTTGCAAATTTCACTCTCTCCAGATCTTCAATCTCCTCATATTCAAAGTATTCTTCCATGTCATTTATCCAGTCAATCAACTCTTCAGGATTCAAATTACCAGTATAGTTTGGCACATCAACTCTAGGTCTCTTTTGAATCTTTGAAATAGCTCACAACATCTTTACTTGATCTGATTCTTTTTCTTCATCACCTCCTAGGGTTTCACTAGTTTGTTCAGCAAATTGAAATTCTTCTTAATCATCACTTTCAATATTAGGTCTATGTGTCAATCCTCTTCACCTATCTTCCTCAACAACATCTAAACAAATTCACATTGTTCTCATCAATTCCATCATCTCATTAATTCTATTAGCCATTATACCAACAAGAGGAACTCTTTGCGGCGACATCTTCCTAGGATTAAGTGCAAACTACCTCAAATTCAGCGATCGGGCTACAAGCAATAATTGCCTCTCAATCAGCGATCAGTTGTGCACAAATAACCTACCTCAAATTGATGATCTTCTCACAACAAGATCTTATAGAATCCCCTTCGCCAATTCGCTCCAAAGAATCAAACTTTCACTCTGATACCACTTGGTGCAGTCACGGTAGGAGGGTTCACAGAATGAACTATCTGGACCATGCAGCAAGAGTAAACACAACGGAAACAACTCAAGAAATGAAGCAAATGCAGATTCAATCATTTAGTATATCAAAGAATTCAAAATAGAGATCCATCGGTAATATGCAGGTTTACAATTAGGGCTTACAGGCCTAATTACATACATGTGCAAGATAAAGCTTTAAAGCTCCTTCGCACAAAATCTAAACTATCGATTAAGATTCAATTGCTAATTACTTTCCTAAGGATCTATTAGATCATTATATATCATTTCCAGACCAATAGATTCCTCCATGTCAGCCAAGGGAGATCACAAACTCCAATGAAGAGTTGTAATGTGTTCACAGATAGGTCAGACCTAAATACATAGAACACTTCCTCAAATGAAATGGAATAATGTGTGGACCCTTGGGGAAGGTCGGCCATAAACCAAAGGACATTGAATTATGTATCATTGAGATTCATAAGTCAAGGAATGATCTACAAGACTTCTCCTTTAGCTGATTATCAGGAACTATTAGAATGCTTTGCTATGAGAAAATAATTGATCTTCTGATAGCGATAACTTTCCATTGGCTTGTCCAAATGCTCTAAATTCTTGATATGATGTAGATGAATGAATGTAGATGCTAAGTCTAGATTCGCAAGATGTGTAATGCCAAAAATGGACCACAAACTAGAAATTGCTTCTGACTGAACTACCTGAATTGAACTGGGAAATGAAAGAACTAAAATGCAAACAAATTGAAATGCAAATGTTTTTGGTTGATGCAAGATTACTCTTGAACTAGGGATGCTCCTGTATCACCTTCACTACCCTCTTGACACAATTCCAGGGCCACAACCAAATCTACAACTATGAAGGAATGCGGAGCATTCCATCACCCTTCTAGGAATGCCTTCACATAACCAATGCTATCTTCAAGCTGTCAACAAAAAAACATCCTTTCGGTGATCAAAACATCATGAAACTTGGAACATACATAGAATGACACTGTATGAAGCTATGTTCCAAACCACAGAAGCTCAATATCAAAATGATGAAAATGTGGAGCAATCTTCTAGACAGTCTTCAAAGAGCAGTCATCTTGAAACAAAGACTATCACCAACTTCCGGAGGCCAAGTCTTCTTTATATCACCACATACAACTCAGGATCAGTAGGATAGATCATACAACATACTTCAAGCTACTAGGAACACTTCCTCAACATCAACAACACAACTGATTCTCTTAGTGCTTCTAATTTTCGTATTAATAAGGCTTTAAACTCAACTCTGCTTTGATTAGGAATGTAGCTTTTAGGCTCACAAACTCAACTCTAGATCATGAATGTAGCTTTTATGACCTCCAACCATGAGATTTCTCTTCCTTAGGAACATGAACTTTAACCATGAGATTTCTCTTCTTTAGGAGCATGACATCCAACCATGAGATTTCTCTTCTTGCTTTCATGACAGCCTTAGAAATATTTATGATAGCCTTAACACTCTCTTTCATCCATATGATAGTGTTGACATCAATGACAATCTTCATGACAACCTTGGAAGTCTCTTTCATCCTTATGACAGTGTTGACATCAATGACACCAACCTTAGGCACCATATGATGGCAACACATGCCTACACATTCTCCCCCTTTGACATCAAGGACAAAGAGCATCCAATACTTGCTCATTCTCCCCCTTTCATCAACAATCACATATATGCATACTTCTACTTGCAAGCTCCCCCTGTCATCAGTCACCACTACCTATTCTCCCTTAGAGGTAGCCATCATCAGCCCAGGAAAAAGATATGGCATGGACTTCCCTTGGATAGATGCACCACTATGCATCTTAGCAAGAAGGAGGGGCAATTTCCCCTAACCTCTGCTGGAGATCATTAAAAGTGTCCTTTGCAAGAGGCTTTGTGAAAATATCTACAATCTGATCCTTAGTTGGAACATATTCCAACTTCACTTCCTTGTCTTCAACCTTTTCTCTCAAAAATTGATACCTAATTGCTATATGCTTGGTTCTAGAATGCATCACTGGATTCTTGGAAATATTGATAGCACTTGTATTGTCACACAATAAAGGAATAGGCTCATCATACAATACCTTGATATCCTTCAAAGTTTTCTTCATCCATAGTACTTGAGTGCTCCAAGAGGTTGCTTCAATATTTTCTGCCCTTGTAGTTGATAAGGACACTAAATCTTGCTTCTTTGTTTATGATGAAACCAATTTGCTTCCTAGAAAGAAAGCACCACCACTTGTACTTCTTCTATCATCAACACAACTAGCCCAATTAGCATTAGTCCATGCACTCAGATCAAAGTCATTACCTTTTGGATACCATAGACCATAGTCCAAAGTTCCTTTCAATTATCTAAATATCCTTTTCACTTCCTTCTCATGTGTTTGCTTAGGATTGGCTTGATATTTGGCAACCACACATATTGCATGCATAATGTCAGGTCTAGATGTAGTCAAGTACAATAATGATCCAATCACAAACCTATAGACAGTCTAATCCACCTCTAGAGACTCATCATCTTTTCTTAAGTGACATCTAATGACCATGGGAGTACTCACTAGTTTTGAATTCTCCATACCAAACTTCTTCAACAATTGTTTAACATACTTAGCTTGAGAAATAAAGATACCACCATCTAGCTGAGCAATTTGAAGACCAAGGAAGAATGACATCTCACCAATCATAGACATCTCAAACTATTTTTGCATCTGCTCTACAAACTTCTTACACATGTCATCATCTCCACCAAAGATTATGTAATCAACATATACTGCAACTATCAATATCATATCTCCTTCCTCCTTGATGTAAAGATTGCTATTTGTAGTACCTTTCTTGAAGCTTTGCTGAAGTAAGTACTTATCCAACCTAGCATACTAGGCTCTAGGAGCTTACTTGAGCCCATACAAAGCCTTCTTGAGTCTACATACAATGTCCAGATCTTCTAATATTTGGAAACCATCTGGTTGCTCAATGTAAACCTCTTCCTCTAGATCACCATTCAGAAATATTGACTTGACATCCATCAGACATACCTTGAAGTTCTTATGAGCAGAAAGAGCAAGGAACATTCTAATTGCCTCCATCCTTGCTATGGGAGCATAAGTCTCCTCAAAATCAACGCCTTCTACTTGAGTGTATCCTTTGCATACTAGTCTTGCTTTGTTCCTTACAACTTCACCTTCTTCATTCAATTTGTTCTGGAACACCCATTTTATTCCTATAATATTCTTGTTTGCTGGTCTAGGAACCAATTCCCATGTTTGATTCTTCTCAATCTAATCCAATTCTTCTTCCATGGATTTTATCCAACCATCATCTTTGTTGGCTTCAGCAACGGTCTTAGGTTCTGCTTGTGATAACAAACACAAGTGTACTTGCTCATGTGTCTTGGAAAACCTTCTCCTTGTCTGCACACCTTCATTCTTGTTTCCAATAATTTTTTCTACTGAGTGATCCTTCTGAACATACTTTTCTAGGGTCTTAGGCATTTGCTTTGGTTCTTGTTCCTTTTCTTCTTTCACTTCTTTATCTTCAATGCAAGGGAAAATATTAGATCTGATGTCTTCTAAATCTTGTGAGATTTGATACAAGTCTTCATCCATTGTGACATTTGTGTTTTCAATCATCTTTCCCAACCTTTTTTATAGCATCTATAGGCCTTGCTTCTAGTTGAGTAACCAAAAAAGATTCCTTCATCACTTCTTGAATCAAACTTTCCTAGGTCTTCTTCATCTCTTCTAATGTAGCATTTGCTACCAAAGATCCTGAAGTATCTAATAGTGGGAGGTCTTCCATACCCCAACTCATAAGGGGTCTTAGTGTTGTTGACCTTAATTATACTTTGTTGGTTAGATAGACAGCAGTGTGAATTGCTTCCTTCCAGAGCATATCAGATAGATCTTCATCTTTCAACATTGCCCTAGACATTTCTTTCACAGTCCTATTCTTCCTCTCCACTACCCCATTTTGTTGAGGGGTTCTAGGAGAAGACAAATGCCTTCTAATACCATGATCTTCACAAAAAATTTCAAATTCATTTGAAGAAAACTCACCTCCTCTATCTGACCTTAAAAATTTGATCTTAGTATCTATTTCATTTTCTACCAAAGTTTTGAAAATTTTAAACTTATCAAGGGCATCATATTTTTCTCTTAAGAAGGTAACCCAAGTCATTTGAGAATAATCATCAATGAGTAACATAACATACTTTTCACCTTGTTGACTCCTTAGTCTTGTAGGTCCACATAGGTCTGTGTGAATTAGCTCCAATGACTTTGAAGAAGAGTATTCCTTGCTTTTAAAATTTATCTTTGTCTGCTTTCCCATTTGACATTCCTTGCATACAGTGTTTGCAAGCTTAATTATCTTAGGCATATCTCTTACTACATGAGTAGAGTTGATTCTTACCATATTATCAAAATTGTTGTGTCCCATTCTTTTGTGCCACAACCAAAACTCACTGGATTGAGCCAATAGACATGTTCTTCCATTTACCTCTTTCAAGTGATAAATATCACCACATGTCGTGATACCTTCTGCAACAAGCTTTACAGATCCTACCTTCCTAATTTAACAACCCTTGGCATGAAAAGTGAGATTGTAACCTTTGCTGGACATTTAGCTAACATTGAGAAGATTGTGTTGTAATCCTTTGACATATAGAACATCCTCAGTCCTGTTCTTTCCATCAATAGTTATGACACCTTTTCCACATATTTGAGATGACTCATCACCTCCAAACTTAATAGCTCCACCATCCCACTTCTCAAGGATGATAAACTTTTCTTTGTCACCAATCATATGGTTTGAACAACCGCTGTCAATAACTGGTGCAGTAATGGTAGGAGGGTTCACGGAATGAACTGTCTAAACCGTGCAGCAAGAGTAAACACAATAGAAACAACTCAAAGAAATGGAACAAATGTAGATTTAGACATTCAGTATATCATAGAATTCAAAATAGAGATCCACCGACAACATGTGGGCTTACAATTGGGCTCACAGGCTTGATCACATACATGCGCAAGATAAAGCTTTGAGGCTCCTTCACACAAAATCTAAACTATCAGCTATCACTATATTATCAACTATGAGAACTATCCAAATTGCTTTCCTAAGGATCTATCACATCATTATATATCATATCCAGAACAATAGATTCCCCTGCGTCAGACACAAGAGGTTTGGAATCCCGATGAAGAGGTGTAACGTGTGTTCTTGGATAGGTCAGACCTATCGGCTTGAAAAATACTTCTCCAACGGATACAATGAAGTGTGAACCTATGAGGAAGGTCAGCCATGAACCAAGGAACATTGTAGAAGGAGTCTTTATGATCCGCAAGTTGTCCAATGCTCCCAATCCTTCTCCTTCAACTGATTATCAGGAACTATCAGAAGGCTCTGCACTAAGAAAACAAAGGATCTTCTACAAGTGATAACTTTTTAGTAACTAATCCAAATGCTCTGTGGACTTAGAGTGATGTAGATGAACATATCTAGATGCTATATCTAGATCTGCAATGCTTGAAGTGCTTCTGAGATAGAATGGTGATCAAGATGCTGAAACTACTTAATTGACTGAACTGCCTAGACTGAAATGAAAGAATGAAAAGAACTAAAATGCAAATGTTTTTGGTTGATGCAAGATTGCCTTGAACCAGGGATGCTCTTGCATCAGACATCTGAGGTTATTAAAAAAGTGAGTCCCTCAATTTGCTGGGGCTAAGGGAGAACCAAAACGGTCCACCTCAGCCTGAGAAATCCATGATGAATCTTCTTCCGGTCTGCCTTTCCACTTCACAAGGTATTCTTTGTATTGTCTTCCTCTAGTGCTGCATCCAATTTTGCTGTCCAAGATGTCTTCAATCTGCTCTGGTGCTTGTTGTGGTAACTGGTTCTTCAAGTCCTCTTCCATTCTATCACTGAACTCTACTTCATGATACTGATATAGATCTACAATATTGAAAATAGGTGAAATACCCAATGTCTCTGGTAGCTCCACTTCATATGCATTTCCTGAGTCAAATTTCCTGAGTATCTTACAAGGTCCAAACTTCTTCATCTTCAACTTCTTATATCTCCCAATTGGAAATCTTTCTTTTCTCAAGTATACCATCACTTCATCATCAACTTCAAATTCCTTATGTCTTCTTTTCTCATCTACCTTATCTTTATACTTGCTATTCATATTCTCCAAATGCTTCTTCACCTGATTATGCATTGTCTTCATATGATCTACAAATTCTTCTACTTCTGCACTCCTCTTTTCTTCCATGCTGATATCTCTTAACTCTGCTACTCCTCTAGGATTTATTCTAGTAACAATCTCAAAAGGTGTTCTTTTGGTACTCCTATTTACTGAATTATTGTATGCAAACTCTGCCTGTGAAAGAATCAAATCCCAACTTCTGATCTTCTCTCCAACCAAACATCTCAATAGGTTTCCCAAACTCCTATTCACTACCTCTGTCTATCCATCTGTCTGTGGATGAAAAGTAGAACTGAACTTCAAATCTATCTTCATCTTTGTCCAAAGTGTCTTCCAAAAGTAACCAACAAACTTTGTATTTCTATCTGAAACTATACTCCTAGGTAATCCATGCAATCTCACAATCTCCTTGAAAAATAGATCAACTACATGTATTGCATCAATTGTCTTCTTACAAGGCATGAAATGAGCCATTTTTGAAAATCTATCAACCACTACAAATATTGAATCATGCCCTCTTTGTGTCATATGTAATCCCATTACAAAATCCATGTTTATGTCTTCCCAAGGTCTTTCTGGTATTGTCAAAGGTTTATACAATCCAGTGTTCTAACTACTCCCTTTTGCAACTTGACAAACTCAACAACTCCGCACAAATATCTGAACATCCTTATGTATTTGAGGCCAAAAGTAATTTTCACTCACCAAAGCCACTATCTTATCAATGTGAAAATGTCCTACCAATCCACTACTATGCTTCTCCTTGATCAAATTATCCCTCATTGAACTTCTAGGTATGCACAACTGACTTCCTTTGAACAACATATCTTCTTGAATGAAATAATCCAACCACTTACTCCTATCTGCTACAACAGATTCCTTACATGCTTTCCAAGGTTTTGCAAAATTAGTGACTCCCTCATACATGTTCTTCAATTCATCAAATCCTATCGCTTCAACTCTCATCTCTGTCAACAAGTTCCTTCTCCTACACAATGCATCAACAACTTTGTTTGATTTACCACTCCTGTGTTTCAACACAAAAGTACAACTCTGCATGAACTCTACCCATCTCATATGTCTTTGATTCAACTTACCTTGACTATTTAAATACTGCAAAGCTTGATGATCTGTATACAAGACAAACTCCTTAAGCAACAAATAATGTCTCCACTTCTTCAAGGCTTGAATTATGGCATAGAACTCTTGATCATAAACTGAATATCTTCTCCTTGCATCATTCAACTTCTCACTGAAATATGCTATAGGTCTACCTTCTTGACTTAACACTACTCCAATTACACTTCCACTTGCATCACACTCAACTTGAAATACCTTATTGAAATCCGGTAATGCCAAAACAGGTTGCTCTGTCACTTTTTGCTTCAACAACTCAAAACTTTTATCTACTCCAGATGTCCACTTAAAGTATTTTTTGTCACCTCTCATTGTCTTTGTCATAGGGTTGCAAACTAAACTAAAATTTATGATGAACTTCTAGTAGAAACTAGCCAAACCATGAAATGATCTAACCTCTCCAATGCTCTCTAGTGTAGGCCATTCAACAATTGCTTTTACTTTCTCAGGGTCCATCTTCAATCCTTCTACAGAAATCACAAACCCCAAAAACACTAGTTCTCCCTTCATGAAACTACACTTCTTGATGTTTATCAACAATTTCTCTTCTCTCAACCTCTGCAAAACTTGTCTAAGGTGCCACAAATGTTCTTCTTTTGTCTTACTAAAAATTAGAATATCATCCAAGTATACAATCACAAACTTACCCAAGATTTTATTCAAGACTTCATTAATCAATCTCATGAAAGTACTCGATGCATTTGTCAATCCAAAAAGCATCACTAACCACTCATACCATCCTTCATTTGTCTTAAAAGTAGTCTTCCATTCATTACCTTCCCTGATCCTAATATGATGGTATCTAATCTTCAAATCTATCTTTGTGAAATATCTTGCTCCACTCAAACAATCCATGATATCATCCATCCTAGGTAAATGAAATCTATACTTAACTGTGATCTTGTTTATTGCTTTGGAATCAGTACACATTCTCCATTCTCCATCTTTCTTAGGTGCTAATACTACAGGTACTACACAATGACTCAAACTCTCTTTGATCAAACCTTTCCTCAATAACTCTTGTATTTGTCTATTCAATTCTTCATTCTCTACTGGTGTCATTCTATGTGCTGCTTTGTTAGGAAAACTTGCTCTAGGTATAAGATCCATGTGATGACTGATACTCCTTATAGGAGGTAATCCTTCAGGTACATTATCTGATATAATGTCTTCATACTTTGTCAGCAACTCTTTTATCTCCTCTAGTTGTGAATCTTCAGTCTCTTCCTTCAATGCTTCAAGATTCTTAGGAATCAAAGCATAACACATATTCTCATGTTTCAAACCATCCAGAAATTTTCTTCCATCTACCAAAAAAATTCTAGCATTCCCACATACCACATCTTTAGGATCATCCTCCAAAGGAATCAAGGTAATTCTCTTTTCATTTGATGTTATAGTATAATTATTCTTTCTCCCATCATGTACAACATTTCTGTCATATTGCCAAGGTCTACCCAACATGATATGACACATCCATAGGCATAATATCACACAAGACTTCATCATGATAAGATCCAGTATGAAATTTCATCAAACATTGTTCACTCACCAGTACCTTATCATCATCCTGAATCCATGCTATTTGATAGGGCTTAGGGTGTTTTAGTCTTTCCAACTTCATCTTAATCACCATCTCTTCTGAAACTAGATTATCTGAACTACCACTATAAATCACAACTTTACAACACTTACCTCCTGATTTGCATCTTGTTCTAAATAGACTTTTCCTTTGTGATGGTTCTTCATTTGCATTTGTTTGAAATAGTGCTCTCCTCATCACCAATGATTCTCCTTTCTCTAGATTGCCTACTGAACAAGGTTATCCAACAGGTTCTTCTTCAACATAGCCTTCTCTTCCACTATTTTCTGTCTTCTTGCTTGTACTACCCTGATTACATTCAAATGCTCTATGTCCTTCACCTCCACACTTGAAACAAGTACCTCTGAATGTTCTCTTATCCAATCCTCTTCCTTCTCTTCTGTATCCTTCATTCCGGTATGAATTATAGTTGCCTCTGGGATGAAAATTTTTGTCATTCCTCTGGTATGCATTATTATCTCTGTCATCCTTCTTCAACGGATTGTCAAACTTGTTCTGCTCCATAAATGATCTGTCTCCTCCAGAATAAGTCCTACCTCTTTGAAATTTACCTCCTTTGCCTCTCTATCTTTGATCATGTCTCTTATTCAACTTCTCTTCAACTTTCAAGGCAAATTGATATGCTTCTTCTAAAGATGTCATCTTTACCAAGCTTAGTTCTTCTTAAATGTTCAATCTCAGTCCATTGATGTATCTAGCCACTTTTGCCTTGCTTGCTTCAGTATGTCCTGTCCTTATGATCATCTTATGAAATTCTTTAGTGTATTCCTTCACAGATTTCTCCTTTTGTCTCAGGTTTTGCAATCTCTTCAACATCTTCAACTCATAGTCAGTAGGTATAAATTGATTCTTCAACTTTGTCACCATCCGGTCCCACTTTGTAATCTTTTCTTTCCCTCTTCTATTTCTTTCTAGGTAAACTTCTTTCAACCATATAGCAGCATGTCCTTTCAGCTTTGTCTTCACAAATTTCACCCTTTCTGGATCTTCAACTTCTTCATATTCAAAGTACTCCTCAATATCATTTATCTAATCAATCAGCTCTTCAGGGTTCAAATTACCAATGTAAGTCGGCACATCAACTCTAGGTATGTTTCCAATCTTCGAGATAGCTCACATCTTGATTTTATTTGATTCTTTTTCTTCTTCACCTCCTAGGGTTTCGTCAGTTTGATTCACAAATTGAAATTCTACTTCATCATCGCTTTCAACATTAGGTCTAGGTGTTAATCCTCTTCGCCTATCTTCCTTGATAGCATCCAAACAGATTTGCATTGTTCTCATCAATTCCATCATCTCATCCATTCTATTAGCCATTGTACCAACAAGAGGAACTCTTTGCGGTGGCATCTTCCTAGGATCAAGTGCAAATTGCCTCAGGTCAGCGATTAGGCTACAAGCGATAACTGCCTCTTAATCAGTGATCGGTTGCATACAAGTAACCTGCCTTGGATTGGCGATCTACTTACAACAAGACCTTACAGAATCCCCTTCACCAATTCACTCCAAAGAATCAAACCTTCGCTCTGATACCACTTGGTGGACTCACGGCAGTAGGGTTCATGGAATGAACTTTTCGGACTGTGTAGCAATAGTAAACATAATGGAATAAACTCAAAGAAATGGAACAAATGTAGATTCAGACATTCAGTATATCATAGAATTCAAAATACAGATCCGCCGACAACATGCGGGCTTACAATTGGGATCATAGGCCTGATCACATACATGCGCAAGATAAAGCTTTGAGGCTCCTTTGCACAAAATCTAAACTATCATCTATCACTATATTATCAACTATGAGAACTATCTGAACTGCTTTCCTAAGGATCTCTCACATCATTATATATCATATCCGGAACAATAGATTCCTCTGCGTCAGCCACAAGAGATTCAGAATCCCGATGAAGAGGTGTAACATGTGTTCTTGGATAGGTCGGACCTATCAGCTTGAAAAATTCTTCTCCAATGGATACAATGAAGTGCGGACCTATGAGGAAGGTCAACCATGAACCAAGGAACATTGTAGAATGAGTCTTTATGATCAGCAAGTCGGCCAATGCTCCCAATCCTTCTCCTTTGACTAATTATCAGGAATTGTCAGAAGGCTCTGCACTGAGAAAACAAAGGATCTTCTGTAAGTGAACTTTTCAGTAACTGATCCAAATGCTCTACAGACTTAGAGTGATGTAGATGAACATGTCTAGATGTTGAATCTAGATCCACAATGCTTGAGGTGCTTCTAAGATACAATGCTAATCAAGATGCTAAAACTGCTTAATTGACTGAATTGCCTGAACTAAAATGAAAGAATGAAAAGAACTGAAATGCAAATGTTTTTGGTTGATGCAAGATTGCCTTGAACCAGGGATGCTCCTGCATCAATAACCCAAGCTTTGGTTTCTTCTTTTGCATGGACGATAGTCCATACAACCATTAATCTTTCATCATTTTGGACTATTGGCAAGGTATCAATTTTTCCACATTTTCTAACATCATTCTTTTTGTTACCAATACTCAAGGCTATGAAGAGTGCTTCATCATTTGAATCATCATGATCCTCATCTTTTGAAGAACAACTATCCTCTATAGAAAATAGTCTTCTTTTGAATTTATCTTTTTTGTTATTTCTCCTAACTTCTCTAAGAGGACACTTAGAAGCATAGTGACCAACATTTCCATAATTGAAACATTTGAAGGGTAACTTACCTTTATATTTTCTAGAGCCTTTCTTCAGTGTTCTTACAAAATTTGCTTCAGCATCATTAGTGCTTTCATCTTCATCAACAATTTCTTCCTTTTCATTTTTACCAACTTTGAAAGCAACTTCTTTATTTGGAACATCACTGTCAAACTCTCTCATTTCAAAAGCAGTAAGGGTACCAAACAATTGGTCTAAAGTGTATGTATTCAAGTCTTCAGTCTCCTCAATATCAGATACCTTGGGACTGTAAGATTTGGGAAGAGATTGTTGCAAGGATGGGCCTAACCGGTGTTGTCATTGATGTCAACATACTCATTTGCATTAATGTCAAAAATCGGATGAGTTGTGTGCTAAGGATATTGAGAAAATTAGCCCCATCAGAAATAGAGAAGAATAATGAAGACAATGAAGTTATATGAAGTGAAGATCCCATCCAGATGAAGATTAGAGTATGCACTTCAAAGGGTTTTTAGATATGTGTCTGAAGATCCTCCAGACAAGATCTGAGAGGTCCACATGCATATTTAGAGAAGTTGTGGCCATATGAGTAAAACTAGTTCTAGCAACTATTCAGAGGTGACCGAGTGACACAAATAGGTCCGATGAGATCTAAAAATACAATATCATGTTTTGGGATTTGATGGCATGTTTGGGAAGCTAATATTCATCGACAATTTAATTGGTTCATGGTTTGGAGGTCCTCAAGCAAACCTTCTATTATTATGACAGTGATGATTGACTATGTTCTTGAGGTTCTGGGTGAAGATGTGATTGATTATAGTAAGCAAAAGTGGTGCGGATGTTCTTTGTGATTCAAGCAAGCTTGATGTGGTCTCTAGATTGTGTCCAGTTCATGTTGGTAGTCTGCATTGATGATTGGGCTCGTGAATAAAGATTTACTTTTGGACAATTGGTGTTCTTCCCAGTTTTGGCCGACCGAATGATTTGTGCATGTTGCGCATGATCTTGAAGATGTTTTGTGAAGCATGGCGTGTTCCTCAAAGATGATTGAAGTCCTAGCTGTGTGTGGCTGACATTGTAGTGATGCAGATGATAAATTGTATTTTTGTAATTGCTCTATAAATAAAATAAGTATATGTTGTGCCAACTTTGATGATCATTCCAAAGTTGATGTCATGTAAAAATAAGAGTTGTGAAGTCATTCAAATGTATCTTTGGGGTCACAATGAGGAAGTGGTAGAGAAGAGTAGCGAAAAGTAGAGTAGATGTATTGAGCTTAAATGGAACTGACTCAAGCATTGTGAAGATGCTAATCTCCATTTCAAGTATGTAATATTTATTCTTTTGTAGACAATGTGTCTCCTGTAGGCAGTGGGCCTCTTATGAGTAGTGTGCTCAGGTTGTAAGCCCTAATTGGCAAGTGCTATTTTATTTATCTTTATTCTTCTAACAGAGAATACAATCTTAAGTTAATCACCCCGTGATTTTTTCCTTAACCAGGTTTTCCACATCAAAAAATTGGTGTTATATGTGTTGAATTTGTTTATGCTCTTGAATTATTGCATTATGCTTCCATGATTAATATCTGATATGCTGTTGACATTTAAGAAGGCTTAAAAATAAATAAAAAACTAAGATTTTGGTAACAACTGATTCACCCCCCCTCTCAGTTGTCTATCCTAAATCCAACAATTGGTATTAGAGCTAAGTTCCTCTAAAAGAGCGTAATGTCTTGAGGAGGTCAAGGATGTCTTCCTACAAGAAGGATAGTCCAAGGTTTGATGGAACAAACTAGATTCTTTAGAAAAGCTGCATGGAATGTCACTTGCAATGTATGGGATTTGAGTATTGGAACATGACTATATAAGAGTATATTCCTCCAAAGAATGGTCTGACAACTCTAGATGAAATCAAAAATGTTGAAGATAATCTTCGAGCTAGAGAAGCCTTACTAAGTGCCTTATCTGATACAGAGCTAACAAATGCTATGGATTTAAAAACTGCATATGAAATTTGATCAAAACTAGAAATTTTGCATGGAGAGAAATATGTTAAATGTGCCAAGCTACAAAGTCTAAAAGGAAAATTCAAAAACCTGAAGATGAATGAAGATGAGAATATCACTACATTTATGCCAAAAGTAAATGAGCTTGTTTGTGGTATTAGATGTGCTGGTGGAACTTTAGATGAAGATGAGATTGTTGCCAAAGTTCTCAGATCCTTACCTCCTACTTACAAACACAAGGTTGCTGCTATTGAGGAATTCAGATCCTTATCAAATATTACAAGGGATCAATTGGTTGGGAAGTTAGCTGCATTTGAATTGGATGAGTTTGCAAATGCTCCTCCCAAGACTAAATTTGTATTCAAAGCTAGTGCCTCTGCAAAATGTAAGCAAAGGTATAATCCAGGAGAAGGTTCCTCAAAGAAATTATCATGGTATGAAAAAGCAAGAAACGATCTAGAAGAAGATGAGGTAGAAGCTTCTCAACTTGAAGCCCTTATTGCAAAAAGATTGCCAAGAGGATTCAGTAAGTATGAAGGAAAATTGCCTTTCAAATGTTTTAATTGCAACAAGATTGGTCATTTTGCCTTAAGATGTCTGGAAAGATTTTCAAGGCCTAACTCTAATAGATCAAGTTTTCAAAAGAAGTGTTACTATGTTTAAGAAGATGATGATGAATGAGTAACAGATGATGAATTTGAGATAGGAACCAAATTTGGAAGTGACTAGGTGTTTATTGCCATCAAGGAAGAAGATCCAATGCCTATTGAATCTGCCAATCTTAAGATAGAAAGGGCTCTAGCTACTTAGGTTGAAGAAAAGGATGTATGGGTCATTGACCGTGGATGCTCCCATCATATGACTGGTGATAAGAACAAGTTCATAAATCTGGAAAGGTATGAAGGAGGAGTTGTAAAATTTGATGATAATTCCACTGACAGAATCATAGGCAGAGGAACTATTTCTTTTGATGGAAAGAACAAAACCAGTGATGTTCTGTATGTTGAAGGTCTAAAGCATAATCTTCTTAGTGTTGGATAGTTGGTGGACAAAGGCTATGATCTCCATTTCAAAAATGGAAAATGCAAGATCTTAGAAAGTTCTGTAACTGAGATTGCATCCAGTACTCAGACAAAAGGCAACATCTTCCACTTGGTTGGTATTGATAGAAGTTGTTTATTTGTTCAAATTGATCAGAGTTGGTTGTGGCATAGGAGAATGTGTCATGTAAAATTTGATAATATCATCAAGATAAGCAACACTCAGGCCGTAAGAGATCTTCCAAGACTGGTGAAACCTACTAATAGTTTGTGTAGAGAATGTCAGTTGGGTAAGTAGAACAGAATCACCTTTAAAAGTAAAGAACAATCCTCTACCAGATTGTTGGACTTGATACACATTGATCTATGTGGACCGGCAAGAATAGGGAGTTTGCAAGGTGATAGATATTTCATGTTACTGATTGATGACCACTCCTGGATGATGTGGGTGACTTTCCTGAAAGAGAAATCTAAAGCACTTGAAAGTTCAAAATATTCAAGGCTATGGTAGAAAATGAAACTGGGCTAAACATAAAATGTCTCAGGTCTGATAGAGGTGGTGAATTCACATCTAGAGAGTTCATAGAATTTTGTGAGAAACATGGGATAAAGAGACAATTATCTACTCTAAGGACTCCACAGTAGAATGGAGTAGTGGAGAGAAAGAACCGAACCATCTAGGAAGCATCTAGAACCATGATGATAGAAGAAAATGTCCCTCAGATCTACTGGAGAGAAGCTGTAAGCACTGCTGTCTATACTCTTAATCGAGTACAAATCAAAAGCAATACTAATAAGACTCCTTATGAACTTTGGTTTGGCATCACTCCTACTATGAAGTATTTCAGAGTCTTTGGTAGTAAATGTTATATCAAAAGAGATGAAGACCTTGGCAAATTTGATGCTAGAAGTGATGAAGGAATATTCTTGGGTTATTCTACTCAAAGCAAAGCATACCAATGTTACAACAAGAGATTAAGAAAGATTGATAAAGTACAAATGTGAAGGTTGATGAAGGCATAGAAAATCCCTCAAGATATTATGAATATGAAGTAGATGATTAGGATAATGTCTCAAATCAAGGAGAACCAGTCCCCACTCTAGCTTAGATTCATACTGATCCAGAGAATCCGGATATACAAGAAGAAGAGACATGCTTGGAAGAACCTGTCCAAGAATTAGAAGTACAAGAGAATCCCAAGACTCCCAGGTATGTAAGAATGAATCATTCTGAAGATCATATCATAGGAGATAGAAGCAAAGGTGTTCAAACAAGAAGGAAAATTGCTCAAGATTTAGTAAAGTATTGTTTGATTTCAAAGATTGAACCAAAAACAGTAAGTGAAGCATGCAATGATGAAAGTTGGGCTAAAGCAATGGAGGAAGAATTGATGCAAATTGAAAAGAATCACACTTGGGATCTTGTTCCCAGACCTAAGGACAAAAATATGATTGGGACTAAGTGGGTCTTCTGGAATAAACTGAATGAAGATGGTGAAGTTGTCAGAAAGAAAGCCAGATTGGTCTGTAAAGGTTATTCTCAAGTAGAAGGAGTTGACTTTGAAGAAACCTTTGCTCCGGTGGCAACAATTGAGGTAGTCAGATTATTTCTTGCCTTTGCTGCCTTCAAGGATTTCAAAGTATATCAAATGGATGTCAAGTCTACCTTCCTGAATGGTGATTTGGAAGAAGTATACATTGAGCAACCAGATGGATTCCAATTGTCTGATCATGGTGATTTGGTCTGCAAGTTGAAGAAAGCTTTGTATGGACTCAAACAAGCCCCAAGAGCCTGGTATGAAAGATTGGATAAACATCTTTTGAAGATTGGTTTCAACAAAGGTACTACTGACAATAACTTGTTCTTCAAAATTGACCATGAAAATATCTTGATTGTAGAAGTATTTTTTGATGATATCATTTTTGGAAGAAAAGATAGTATGTGCAAGACTTTTGCAAATCAAATGAAAAGTGAATGTGAGATGTCTATGTTTGGGGAAATGAATTTCTTCTTGGGTCTGCAAATCTCCTAAACAAAGAAAGGAATCTTCATATCACAAACCAAATATGTGAAAGAATTGTTAAATATATTTGGGATGGAAGACTCAAATCCAATGAATACTCCCATGGCAACTGGGTGTAAACTGAGCAAAGATGATGAATCTCCTAAGGCTGATTAGAAAAAGTACAAGTCAATAATTGGAGGACTGCTCTATCTCACTCAAACTAGACTTGATATTATGAATGTTGTTGGTCTTGTTGCCAGATTTCAATCTGATCCTAGAGAGTCTCATGTCATGGCAATAAAGAGAATTCTCATATATCTGAAGGGAACAGTTCAGTATGGTTTATGGTATCCTAGGGATTATGATTTCTCTCTTCATCCATATATAGATGCTGATTGGACAAGAGATGTGGATGACCGGAAGAGTATCAGTGGAGGTGCATTCTTTTTGGGGAAAAGATTGGTTTCTTGGTTGAGCAAGAAACAAGATGCAATATCTTTGTCCACTGTAGAAGTAGATTATATTGTAGCAGTAGACAGTTGCACTCAAGTATTATGGATGAAGCAAATTCTAAGAGATATCAGAGTGGAGTATCACAATCTTTTGTGACAATTCAAGTGCAATAAATTTATCAAAAAATCTAGTGTTGCATTCAAAGAAAAAACATATATCCATCAAGTTCCATTTTTTGAGAGAGAAAGTGAATAAGAATGAAGTCAGATTGGAGTTTATGCCCTCAAAGGATCATATTGTAGACATATTCACCAAACCTCTACCTAAGGACACTTTTGAGTATCTTAGGGAAAAGTTAGGGTTTATTAACCCCCTGATTCTGAATTAAGGTGCACTGATGTGCATCAGTCTAGTGGATCCCTTTGTCATATCTTATGATCTAGATTGATGATAGGAGGCTGCTACTTAGGGGGAGTAGTCAGTATGATTATGAAGTATGAGAAGTGGTTGCAAGTATGTGCCCTTTTCCATTGATGTCAAAGGGGGAGAAAAGGCATGTGAAAAACAAAAGTGGTTCCTGATCAAAGGGGGAGTAGTAAAAGGAAGAGAATACATGTGAATGGCTACTATTGATAGGGGGAGCTATGTCAGCCAGTAAGGAGAAGTTCATGTCTTAATGGTTAAAACAAATTTTCACATCATATGTTGCCATCAATGACAAAGGGGGAGATTGTTGCAAGTATGGGCCTAACCGGTGTTGTCATTGATGTCAACATACTCATGTTACATTGATGTCAAAGATTGGATGAGTTGTGTGCTGAGGATATTTAGAAAATTAGCCCCATCAGAAACAGAGAAGAATAGTGAAGACATGGAAGTTCTATGAAGTGAAGATCCCATCTAGATGAACATTAGAGTATGCGCTTCAAAGGGTTTTTAGATATGTGTCTAAAGATCCTCCAGACAAGATCTAAGAGGTCCACATGCATATTTGGAGAAGTTATGGCCATATGAGTAAAACCAGTTCTGGCAACTGTTTAGAGGTGACATAGTGACACAAATAGGTCCGGTGAGATCTAGAAATACAATATCATGTTCTGTAGATTTGATGGCATGTTTGGGAAGCTATTGTTCATAGACAATTCAATTGGTTCATGGTTTGGAGGCCCGCAAGCAAACCTTCTATTATTATGACAGTGATGATTGATTGTGTTCTTGAGGTTATGGGTGAAGATGTGATTGATTACAGTAAGCAGAAGTCATGCAGATGTTCTTTGTGATTCAAGCAAGCTTGTGGTGGTCTCTAGATTGTGTCTAGTTCATGTTGGCAGTCCACATTGATGATTGGGCTTGTGAATGAAGATTTACTTTTGGACAATTGGTGTTCTTCCCAGTTTTGGCCAACCAGTTGATTTGTGCATGTTGTGGATGATCTTGAAGATTTTTTGCGAAGTATGGTGTGTTCCTCGAAGATGATTGAAGTCCTTACTATGTGTGGCCGACATTGTAGTGATGCGGATGATAAGTCAAGTTGTTTTTTTGTAATTGCTTTGTAAATAAAATAAGTATATGTTGTGCCGACTTTGATGATCATTCCAAAGTTGATGTCATGTATAAATAAGAGTTGTGAAGTCATTCAAATACATCTTTGGGGTTGAGTAGAGCATAGGTATTGAGCTTAAATGGAACTGACTCAAGCATTGTGAAGATGCTAATCTCCAGTTCAAGTATGTAATATTTATTCTTCTGTAGACAGTGTGTCTCCTATAGGCAGTGAGCCTCTTGTGAGTAGTGTGCTCAGGCTGTAAGCCCTAATTGGCAAGTGCTATTTTATTCATCTTTATTCTTCTAATAGAGAATACAATCTTGGTTTAATCACCCCATGGTTTTTCTGTTAACTAGGTTTTCCACGTCAAAAATTTGGTGTTATATGTGTTGAATTTGTTTCTGCTCTTGAATGATTGCATTATGCTTCCATGATTAATATCTGATATGCTATTGACATTTAAGAAGACTTAAAAATAAATAAAGAACTGAGATTTTGGTAACAACTAATTCACCCCCCCTCTCAGTTGTCTGTCCTAAATCCAACAGAGATCTCAAAACCTTTTTTACAACCTCATCTTCTTTCACTTCTCAACCAAGGCATGTGATACCATTGACCACTTCATTCACCTTGAGCATGAAACCAATAATGTTTTCATTCTCTGACATCTTTAGGGTTTCAAATTTGTTTTTGAATATTTTTATCTTAGCTTGCTTTACTTTCTTATCTCCTTCATAAATAGTTTCAATTTTATTCCTTGAGCAGAGCTACAACTCATCACCTTTGAAAGTTCTGAATCAATTAATCCACTCATGACAGCAAACTATGCCTTGGCATTATTATCATACTTCTTGATTTCATCTGCATATGTGGGAATAGTAACAGGGATAGTGTAACCTTTCTTGATAGAATCTCAAACTCCACATCCTAGTGAATTGATGTAGCCTTTAATCCTTACCTTCAAAAAAGCATAATTTGTTCCATCGAACCTAGGTATCTTGTTGGATCCTCCTAATGCCATCCTGTACCTTCCTCAAGTGGTTAAACTTCCTTCAGAGGAACTTGGCTCTGATACCAATTGTTGAACACACTGGAGTACTAAGAGGGGGGTGAATCAGTACCCTATGAAACTTTACTTTTCACAATTTCAACTTATTCAGAGCAGATTAAAACTTGAGCATCACAATATGAACATTAGCATGAAATATTAACACAATGCACATCAACACATAACACCATATATACGTGAACAACCCAAGAAGGATAAAACCACTGTGGGGATCAACTCACAATATATATGAAGCACAAATAACAAAATTTTTTTAGGGCTACAACCCAAGGAAGCAACTACTCCGTGAAACTTTACTTTACTGTCACTCCCAAGGAAGCTATGTAAATCCTTGCAGACTTTGTTTTAGGGCTACTACCCAAGGAGGCAACAACTCCCAAATCAAAGAACACAATTACAAAAAGATTACAACATGACAATCTTTCAACTATCTAAAAACTAACTTTGAAGCTCACTCTTGATGATTGTACTTCTACCTCTTCACAATGTCTTCTAAAGATCTAATTAGTTAGGCACACACTATACTGGATCACTGCCACAAATATGTTTTCAAGATGAATCCAGATAGCATCAACAATTTCTTCTCTTTCTCCTTTAGTCACATATCATCAATATGTTTATTTTGCTTTTCATCAACTTGCTAACCTTTTCAACCAACACACAATCCCACCTTCCACACTCAATTTGATTTCCTATTTATACATGACATTACATTGATTACATAGCTTCTCAACCAGATAGAACATGAATAATGCATTTACAAGTCGGCCAGACAACACAATATGAAATGTGTAGAAGATAGGTCCTAAGTGAAACAACACGTTACACTAGCAGAAGATCTAGGCCTTGCAGATCACAACACTTGATTATATAGGTCCAAAACATCCTTCACAACTTCAAACATCAATGAATTACATCAGCACACTTTTCTCATTTGGAAATAGGACAGTTGATGCAGCTCAAGATCCAGGGGCTTTATCAAGCTACCAGATCAAGCAATGAAAATAAATAACACAACATAACAAAACAAAATGATTCTTTATTGATAAGAAAGAGAAGGATTACTTCAAGAGCCCAACTGGCATTACATTTGCATTAGCCTCAGGCTTACAACATTCAAGATCAGATCCAATAGATCTTGTATTCTAGAGAAAATCCTCTGTAGCTCCAAAAATGTACTATTGTTTTCAACCCAGGAGAATCTCTACACCAGGGAGAATCTACTTTTCAAAACATGAAATCCATGTATTTATAGACCCTTGAGGAGGCCACTGACCATATCACATGCATATGACATGTGTCAAGTCCTCATTCACCCCAAAACTAGCCATACACATGATTTAAAACTGATTTTGTCACTTTCTATGTGTTTTGTGGGGATATCGGGTGTCACTGGATGTAGACTTTTGTGCCATGACCAGATAAAGCAGGGTTTTGAGGGTTCACTAGATATGTGTAGTGAGGCTCCATTTTAGTGCCGGATTCTTTTGACACTTCTAGTGGGAGTTTCACCTTGCACTGGATCAACAGGGATTTTGTCACTCAGTGGATATGTCCTGTGAGGGTCTATTTTCACATAGATCCAGTGAAGTCAACTTTTAGCGTGAACACCTATTTAATTCTCTAGCGGGGAAATCCACTATCACTGGACTGACGGGGATTATGGGGTCTGCCGGACATGTCCGATGAAGCCTGATTTTGGCACAGATCTAGAGAAGAGAAAATTTAACACAACATCTAGTGAAGTCAAATTTTAGCGTAAATCCAAAGATGGATGATTTTATCACAAAGTGGCCTAAACAACTTAGTGGGCAAAATAAAGGTCACAAGTTATCTGGTGATAGGCAAAAACTCTGCTGAGGCATAACTTTTTCAATTTTGATCAGATCTTCACCAAATTTGAAATGCAGATACCCATTTGGGCTTCCTTTAAGATCAATCCATCACTTGGCCAAAATCTTTAGGAAAATTCTCTAAAATTGATCAATCAACTCCTATAGCAACTCCTGCAGCAAAAAAATAACAAGAAAGCAAAGAAAATATTTTTGGTTGATGAGGATTGCACGTGAACCTGGATGCTCCTGCATCAGACACACCGGGTAAGAAGTTTGTGAGCATGGGATCACAAAATGGAATTGGATAGTAGAACTACCCTTCTAGGTTGTAAACAACCTATACAAACTCCATTACTAAATTAGGCTCATCAAAAGACTTCTTCCTTCACCTCTTCCAACATCTAGTTGGGAAAACCTTCATCCTCCTCCAACAGCTCTGCTATGCACTTATCTTCTTCAATATGGAATATGATCTACTGTAACTCGACATCCTCCACCAATATGCATCTACACTATCCTCTGCAATATCACACAAATCTTTCCCTGTATATAAATCAACACTAGAAAAATCCACCTATACCATCTCCTCTACATTCACCATCTCATTCATCTCAACATGCAAATCAATTTTCATAAATTCACAAGAGTTTAGCATTACCTCTTGATGTAGAGCATCTAGGACAACAGGAGGATAGTTCAAATCTTTAAAGCAAGAACTCACAAAGTTCACTGTTTTCTTCTGACAGAGATCAAACTTCTCATAAGGCAGGGTTTAACTCAACACTATGTATGTTCATGATATAAGAGAGAGGGACTTCAAGGCACACATCTTCCAAGACACTTAACTCCATCTAAGTTTCCATACAACCTGCTGTGCAGGGTCTAAAGGACAGCAGTCTCATAGACTGTCATGACATTGCTGCTCCATTGTGATAACAGTCAAAATAACCATCATGAAGTGGTCTCTAAACTTCAATCTCATGCAACATACTAAGTCTATAACTTGCCAAACATCTACTGTCTTCTTTGACAAAACAAGTGGTATGCCAAACATACCTGTGATCTTCTATTTGCTGCTGTCCTCCTTCAACATCCAATACATGACTTCTGCAGGGTCATCTACCTGACCAACACAGTCCCAACCATCCTCCAGCCCTCATAACCTCTACAAGCCCCTGAATTAACTATCGTACAACTCATTCCTCTGATCAGGGGTAGAAAGGATCAAAGGAATGAGAAGAATAACATCGGGTTGCTCAGAAAAGCCCTAATTCAGGGTTTAGGACAGTTTGTAGAGAATCACTAATTTCTTCCTCCCAATGCAGTGTCAAGAGCCCAAACAAGATGTAAAGGATAGGTAACTCTCCACCCTAAACAACCATCACAACTATCAACCTCCACCAAGTCATACAGGTACAGATTACTACTAGAAATAGTGAATTATTGGAAGAGACAGCAGGGTTATGGATAGTCTTCAAAAGAACAACGATTTCTCATCCCAAATTTTATGTCAAGACTCCAAATAAGACTCAAAGCAAAGCTATCCCCTTCTACTATCCATCCAACATGCAAATGGACTAAGACAAATCCGTACAGGAGTACAGTATAGCTGGAAAAAGTAGAAAAACATAGAAAATACATTGAACAGCAGGAAAACGGTTTCTTTTCTTATTTCCCCTTCAAAACTTCCTTCATACCTCACAAAATGAAAAGGTTCTTTGCCTTATTAATCCTCCTCGATGCCTTACACAAGAAACGGGGTAGATGAACCGATGGATGGAGTTAAACAACTATTTCCCAACCATTACTGCCCAGTCTACAACTGTTTCTAATCTTGTAACTGTCCTCTTTATGATAGTATCGACAGTTTTCATGTTTACATGATGTTTTTGTTTAACATTAAACCTTGGACATGGTTTTTTTTTTAACATTCCTCCTAACCTTTACATGCCTCTATAGGCTTACAACCAAGAAGATTACCCCCTATACACATTAGGTGGCTACAAACTTAAGGAGACTGCCTTTTTGCGACATGATTGTCTTCTTGAGGACTACAACAAGAAAGTAGATTCTTTTAGACATTTGGACATAGTCCTATTACAAACATGGCATTAATCCTTATTACAACATTGAAATATGGTCTCAAGGACCTTATTAAACAAAACAACTACTTGAAGATCAAACAAAACCCTGATGTCTTGGTGCTCCTACACCATACTCCCCGGCATGATGAAAACTCTTGTCCCAAGAGTTAGGGGATCTGCTCCAATCATTCTGCAATCTTGTTGGAATGTTCCTCTGACTAGGAAACATGAACTCTCCAGAGTTATCTTCCTCCTTCTCCAACCTGCATGGCTCCTGTAAACAGTGTCAGTACCATAAAACTTGTTTTGGTGTCCTTGTCTAGGACCTTGCTACTGCAATACTTCTGATCTTCTCAACTGGAGGTTCTGATTCATTCCTCCCTATACCATCTGCTATTTGCCTTCCTTCTTCTGGCTTCTTATAGGGCAATCAATGTCCCCAACCTTGACATAACTCAAGTCCTGAACCTGCTGCTCTTAAGGACTATCATCCACCTTCTTCTATTGCAATTGTTCCTACTACTTCCCATCATCCTTAACCTGCACATTCAACTGCAATTTCTCTCCAAAACAAATGGTAACAGGTTCCTTTTTCTCTTCACAAGGTAAAGGCATCAGTTTGAACTTCTTACCATCTTTGTGCACCACATAGTTATTAGTATAACCATCATGAATAGTCCTTCTCAAGTGTTGTCATGGCCTACCCAAAATTATATGCCCACATGTCATTGGAATAACATCACACAAAACATAGTCCTGATATGGACCAATTGAGAAATCAACATATGCCCTCTGATCAACCCTTACTTGCTACTCTTGACTCACCCAAGTGGCATTGTAAGGACTAGGATGATCAAATGTTTTCAATCCCAGCGTATGCACCATTTCCCAAGAAACTAGATTATCATGAGAACCTGAATCTATAGTCAACTTGCATATCTTTCCATGGCTTAAATAATTAGTTCTGAAAATAGGTACCTGTGGTGGTTGCTGCATCTTGCCTTTTTCCACCATGAGCATTTCTCCAACCATCACTGGAGAGGCTGACGACATTTCTGGTTCTTCTGGCTTCTCCTCCTCTTGTGCCAAGTGAACTCTTCTATCCTTGCTCCTATCAACATCATCATTCTTAGGACATTTGAAAGATGTGTGTCCCACCTCATTGCAGTGATAACATCTACCTGTGAACACTCCTCTACCTGATCCAAATCTACCTCCACATCTATATCCACCTCTCTATTTTGTAGATATCTCCTTACCCTTCTCATTGCTGTTCTGAACTTCAATAGTAGGTCTGCCCCTACCTCTATATCCTCTTCCACTTCCTCCTTATCTTTCTTGCTTCCTCTTCACCCTTTCTTCAGCCCTGATGGCTAACTGAAAACATTCTCCAAGTGATTTTGGTACTGCCAAACCAATTTCATCTTGCAAGTTATACCTAAGGCCATTAAGGTACCTTGCCACTTTCTCTTCTTCATCTTCCAATCCTCCTCTAATACTAAGCTTATGAAATTGCTCAATATAGGACATAACATCCATGTCCTTCTGTTTCAAATTCTGCCTCATCCTCTTTGTTTGAATGGAGTAATCAAATGGAAGGAACTGATCCTTCATCCTACCCCAATAAGTGATTCTTGCTACACCTCTAGCCATTCTTTCTGTCTGCACACTACTCCACCATGTAAGTATTGTTCCTCTCAGTTTTGTTTTTGCAAATTTAATCTTCTTCTCATCACTCATCTCCTCATACTTAAATTTTTTTTCCAGGGCATCTATTCACCCTAATAGCTCTTCACTATCCATCTTCCCTTGATAGATAGGTAACTCTATGTTTGCCTTTGTTCCACTTCCTTGGACTGCCTTCAGCAATCTCACAAATTTCTTTTCTTCAGCATCCAACTCATCCTCAGGAGGATTCTCATCAGCCTCCTCATCTCCTTCTAACTCATTTTGTTCATCCCTTCTAGGATTCTTCTTCAATGCTTCCAATCTAGCCAAGATTGATGCATTCTCTCTTCTCACTTGCCCCAACTCTCTTTCCCTTGCAGCATCCTGTTCTCTTCTGTCCCTCAACTCCTTTTCTCTAGCCTCTAAGGCTTCCCTCAACTCATTGTTCTCCCTAGCCATTTGATTCTTAGGAGGCATCCTTACACTTCTCTCAACCCTTACTATTTCACAAGATCCACAACACCCTCAAGGACCTACTAGTGGCTCTGATACCACAAATGATGCAGAGCATCTAGGACAGTAGGAGGACAATTCAAATCTTTAAAGCAAGAACTCACAAAGTTCACTGTTTTCTTCTCACAGAGATCAAACTTCTCATAAGGTAGGGTTTAACTCAACACTATGTATGTTCTTGATATAAGAGAGGGACTTTAGGGCACACATCTTCTTGTTGGCAAGAGACACTATATGGACTCATGAATGTTGTCATTGATGGCAACAAAGGTTATCCCTCACATTCATAAGACATGATAGGTCCTCACCGGAAGTCAGATTGAAGAAGTGTTGAGGTCCGGTAAGCAAGAACAGAGCAATCAGTAAGGTCTGACATATAGGTTTGGATCTCTCAGTAGAAGTATCCCAATGATGTACGGATTTGGGGAAGTCACAAGGAGTATCTTGACTGATGGATTCTAGGGTTTGAGCCTCCGGTGTGGAAAGGATAAAGAGATATGAATGCTTGAGTGTCGAGTTCCCAAGTGACAGTGTGAACAGAGGAAGAACTGATTGGCAAAACATCAGACATTATTCCGGATGTGTTACTGATGATGGAAAAGGTTCTTAAGGCATAAGTTGTATTTGACCGACATAATTGATGACTTATACAAGTATATGATTGATCCGCATTACTTGATGTGCAAGGATTCATCTGACAGATCAGAGTTTGAGGAAATTATTAACTGTTCTGGATGCTGACTAGAAAGGTGATGAAATCACTTTTGCATATATATATGTAAGGTGAATTTAGTTATGTGTGGAGTCGTGATTTTGTGCAATGTACGAAGAAAAGCAGTAGACCTGAATAAAAGTAGAAAGGAAGGTTCAGTATGTGAAAGGAGAGCAGCACAAAAGAAGATGAAAGATGAAATGCAGTAGATCAGTGTACTGAGCCTAACCGGAACTGAACTCTAGCATATGTTGATGCTCCTTATCAGTTCAAGTATTGTATTACACTCTTTATAAATTGTAGACAGTGTGTCTCTTGTAGGCAGTATGCCTCTTATGAGCAGTGTGCTTGGGCAGTGAGCCCTAATTGGTAAGTGCCATTTTGTAATCCCATTCTTCCAACAGAGAATACAATCTTGGGTTAATCACCCCATGGTTTTCTCCCTTAACAGGGTTTCCACGTCAAAAATATTGTGTCATGTATATTTCCATTTCATGGTTATGTTTGCTTGTTTGAATTAGTGTTGCACTAATTAGTAAGAAAGTTCAGAAAGCTAAAATATTTAAGATAACTGATTCACCCCCCCTCTTAGTTATCAACAATTGGTATCAGAGCCAAGCTCCTCCTAACAGAGTCTAACAGTTTGAGGAATATCTAGGAATTCAAATGGATGTCTATGGGTTAAGGGAGCAACTCAAGACTGCCCTTGATGATCTTGAGCAGTCAAACTCTGAAGTCAATGAATTAAAGGAAAGACTAAAATAGGCTGATGATTTCATGAGAGAACTAAAAGACAAATTAAGTCTCTCCATGAAAAAGAGAAAGGAGCTACTTCAACAATTGGCAAATCAAGGTGAAGCCAATGATACAAATGAAGATCTGAAGGTGAAAACCAAGTTATGTGAAAAGTTATCAAAAGAAATCATTATGGTAAGACATGAAATGGAATCAAGAGTTATGAAGTTTACCCAAGAGGTTGAAGAGAAAAGAAAAACTAAAGATGATCTAAGACAATCCCTCAAGGAGAAATCAGAAGATTGCCACGAGATGGATAGAATTATTAGACATCTTGAATCTGATCTTGAAGATGCTAAAGATAATGAAGAAAAACTTGAGGATCAAATTATCTCTCTTAAAAGGGATCTTCAAACAGCAAATGAATATAAAGAGAAATTCAAGATAAGTTCTGCTCAATTTGCAGTTCTTCTTGAAAGTCAAAAGAGGGTAGATGACAAGTGTGGTCTGGGATATGAGAAAGGAGAAAGCTCCGTATCTGGTCAAAAGAATCTTAGATCAGAAAATCCAAGGAACATGCCTAAAAGACCTCCGGTAAGACAACCTAATGCTCAAAGATATCCACCCTTCAATGGATATTGCCACAACTGCAATAACTTTGGTCATAAAGCTAATCAGTGCAGAAAGAGAATAAATCAGACCAATACATCCTTCTCCAGATAGTGTTTTAACTACAAAAGGTATGGTCACAAATCTCACGAATGCAGAAATATGCAGATAAACAACTCATTTAATGGTAGATGCTTTGCATGCAATAGAATGGGTCATATGGCTAATCAATGCAGATCAAGAGGATATCAATCAAATATGCAACGAAATGTTATTTGTTATAATTGCAATAGATCTGGTCATATTGCAAAATTCTGTAGAAGCAAGAATCAGGATAAAAGAGGTCCAGTATATCATAATCAGAATCAAGATAAGGGAAAACAAAAAGTGAATGCGGATGAAGTTCAGAGTGAGATGAACAAAATTTGGGTGAAGAAAAGTACAGAGAATGTAGGGAATGGATCTGCACCAGACTCTGGTGCTGATATTCCTTCTGGAAAATAAAAAGTGAGCTCTAGCTCAGGGGGAGACACAAAGAAAACCTTGTTCCCCCAGCCAGTCAATTAGTGCCGGAACTGGCACAAGACGAGTTGCGGATTAAAGGGTTCAGAAGAGAAACGTCCAAATAAACTATGGTTAAGATTTGGAAGATCCGCAAGATGTTTAAGATCAAGATTGATCCAGTTCTTCAAGCCATCTGAATAAGGCAACTAGAATGACTTAGGTCGAGCATTTATTGCAACAAGGAATTAGGGTTTTTATACAGAAATATAAGGTCTCTCTTGGTCATCATTTGCACATTCACATTCGAGGAAAAAGAGAAAAGGAGCTCTGCAACAAAATTCCCCCAAAGATCAAGACAATTTTTTCAAATCAATTCGGATTTCATCGTTTGCCCTAAACAACATAAAAAGGTATTCTCTGTTCTTGATATTTCTCAGTAGAATTCTTGATGATGGATACTCTGAATATAGTAAAGATCTCTGATAGGCCCCACCCTGAATTTAAGAAACATCCATACAAATCATTGGAGGTAGATCCCCTAGGAGCATTCTCTAGTGTTCCACATGGTGTTTTGCACATAGAAGATATTAGGGTTTACATACACGCAAATATTGAAGAGTTTGGGGAATTCAAACTAAGAGATATCCATCACAAACAATTGATAAACAATGCTTTTGAGCTTAAACTAGAATATAAGGGCATTCAGGAGAAACATTTTGATCAGTTCATTCATTTCCCCTACTTTGAAGAAGATGAATGGGTCCGGTATGTGTTGAGTAGGGTACATGACAACTTTCTATGGCTGAACAGACCTTGCAAAATTACCAAGGAGGCAATTAGGGCAGTAACTAGTTTACACTCCTCCGGAGGAATACTTGTCCTCAAATCTATCAAAAACAACATTGTAACTGAGGCCATCGGATCAAAATTTGATAAGAGGGCAATGACCATTGAAGATATTACTGACCTGGATATCAAGTTTGCATCTATGATAATAGGATACAAGATATATCACTCCAGTAGGGAGAATTCAGTATCCGAAACTGCAGTATATATTGCCTATGAGATACTGAGAAAGAATGCAGAATATGGTCTCTGTGAACTTCTTTTGAGTAATTAATGGAAAACATACAGAAGATCAAAAAGGACAAGAAGAACTCCTTTAAATATGGTGGACTAATATTATGTTTATTTTTCTACTTCATGAATGAGCTACCCGGATCAAATGGATTGGTATGGCAAAATTACAAACTGGTAGCAATTCAAATCAAAGATTACTTGCATGAATTTGGGGATGCTAAGGCAAGGAATACAGCTCTATGGGGTTACTTCAAGCACTTTCAAAATACAATGCAAATCAGAGAAAGAATCCCCAAATCAGTAGTTGAGAAATACAAGGATACAATGTGCTTCATGGTAGACACTGATCAATGCCTAATGGAGGCAGTAGAGCCAAGGACAGTCTGGATCATGCCTATGGGGTATGAAGTTGATGAACAAATTGTAGAGCTACATATTCAACACATGCTTAGTCAGCCAAAGGACCCAAAAGAAGAAAGATTTGGAACCTTTGAAGAACTAAGTGTGAAAATTCATATAGAGCTAAGGCAGCCAGAGATCAAGAGGAAAGTGAGAAAAGAAGTAGAAGATGTTTCCAAAGGCTTTGGCATCTCAAAGGAGGCACTTGATGCCAACAGGAAAAAGATAGAAAGGGATGAGGAAGAGAAGAAGAAGGTAGAAAAGAAAAATGAGGAAAGTGTTCTAGCAAAACCTTCCACCCAGACCAGATCATCAAAGAAATCTACACCTACCACTGCCAAAGGCTCAAGAACATCAAAACTGGAAGCACAATCATCCGGCAAAGGAGAGAAAAGAACAAAGACAAAAGATACAAGAGCTTATACTAGTCAAAGGGATGAAGAGGAGACTGAATCTGATGAAGAAATCAAGAAAATGAAGAAAAAGAAGAAAACATCTGGTGAACCCTCTATTGGACAGAAGGAAGAAGAAAAGACAGAGGAATATGTTGAAAAACCCACTCTTCACATTGATGACCTAATCAAATCAGTCACAGTGGATGGAAATCTTTAGTCAATGGTTGAGTTCTATGGTGATTATGGTGAAGCAAATTAGAAAATATTGCAAGATACCATAGTCAGGTACCTAAATATCTACAACAAAGCATTTATTGAAATTATATCTCTGGTCCCTAAAAGCTTGGAGAAGGAACTAGAAACAAGAAAGAACAATGCCCAAGCCAAAGACTTAGAAATTCAGGAACAGATAGCAATTCAGCTATATCCTTCAATCAATCCCAAGACAATGAATATGGTATTCAAAGATTGTAAGGATGAGTTCAGGAGCAAAGCAAGGATGAATCAACTTATGCTTGGTGAGCCTGACAAGGTAGCCAAGGACACAGAAGAGTGATAGTGACTGGTTGTCATTGATGTCAAAAGTGTGGTCAGTATGATGATGTAAGTTGTTGTAGGGCATCATGTAAGTTGTTGCAGGACATCAGGAGGAGATAGTTGTTCATTGCTTGGTCACTTCACAAAGATGTGGAGTTGTCAGGTAATGTTGTTAAAGTTGTTGTTTCATGATGCTTCCATTTGATCATGATATCTTCATGATACTCACATTGGTGCTTTGGAATAAGAGGATCAGATTAGAGATACTCGGGAGTATCAAAGATGTCAAGAGAGCTTCATTTATGTTTTCATCATCAGGACTATCTATATGATGTCTTTGATTTATATAAGTTCATTGTTGAGAAGAGTTAAAAGGCCATCACAGTGTACCTTGATCAAAATGATGTTCATGATAATTATTGGTGCAATGCTTCATATTTGGTTTGTTATGTTTGATCATTACTTCACTTCAGGAGTTACAGTATTATGGTTTCTCAGGCTTCATTAATATGGCAGTAATCATGATAAGATTAGTATTGTGTTGAACTTCACAGGTTCTTTATATGATCACATGATTCAGAGTGTTGAAGGATGTTGTCATTTGAGTTGACTTGATAAATGATAGTGGTGTTTCAAGTGCTTACAAAATCACAAGAATACCTTGTTGTCACTTTGTCTACAGTATCAGTATGTTGAGAGTAAAAAGGAGAAAGTTTAGATTGGTTGTCCATACTTCCCTCTTTGAGTCAAAAGTTGTTATTTGGTGTGATTGCTCTACTATATAAGTGTTTCTTCAGTAATGATGTTTCAGTTCATGATCATTGTCAGATCATCATTTGTAAGGGCTTAAGGTTTATTGAATTCCTCAAAGTCTAAAGTTCTATAGTCTTATCTTTCTCTGCCCGTCACATTATAATAGTCACTTTTGTTATATTATTACAGTGACTTGTTGTTGCAGGTTATATCACTTAAACTTACCTGCTAAAGGGGTCCTAGTTCATCCTGCAATCGGCCCCTTCACAGTCCTTGAACGATATCATCGGTATCTCCTTATGACTGCGGGGTGCCAAAATTCAATCAATGATCCTATTTGAAACTTGAAGAGCGCGAAATGCATTATCAATGGTCATTGTTCAAATTGCCTCCGACTTGTGTGAAATAACCTTGACGTTCATTTAAGTGTCATTGCTATATGATAGTCTTTGAAAGTCTATACTTAGTATTTTAACTAAAGGCAGTTTAGGGAATGTTTTTTTTTAAGCCCGATTAAAAAGAAGATCTCCATTTTATTTAAGGCATCAAATTGCTTTTTTAAGGGAGCTCAACTTTAGAAGGAATATAGTGGTTTTAAAGTTTCCTTCTAAGAAAAAGACATCCATTGGATGGAATGCTTTATAATTAGAAATTTTCTTTTCTTCCATCAAATAATATGGAAATGATAATATTCTTGGAGATATTTTTTTTGTGATTTTATTGAGCAGAAGAAGAAGCTCAACGGTTTTGTATGTAAAAGCTTGGAAGTTTTTAAGGAGATTTATTTTTTTTACAGATGATTTGTTTGAGATGTAAAATATGAAAGGTTTTGAAAATTTTGAAGGATCATGCAAATATTATGAAGATGTTTTTATAAAAGAAGAAAATTGTAGAAGATGAAGCATTGAAGTTATTGACAGGAGCAAATTAATTTATTCTCAAAGATTAATTGTTTTCTTGTAGATGAAAATATTTTACAGATTGAAAAGTCAATTGAGGGAGATCAACATTATGAGAAAGATTTTATTTTTCTCACACAATAAATGTCTTATATAGAGAAGATGAAATTTAGAGATGATGATAAAGCAATCAAGTTTTGAAGATGGAAGATCAAAAGTTTTTAAATGGGTTTTATTTTGAGATTTGAATGGGCATAGGGGAAATGAAAATATTTTTCTTTGTAGGTAGAAGGTTATTCAATTTATATAAAATTGTTCTTCAAGCGCACTAATGTATATATATAAATAGACAAATATGAAACATATAGTGATGAAGTGTTGTTGAGTGTATCCGGATGTAGGATTGATTTTGAATAGAATGGCCATTTGACAGACATATGTTTTGTATTGAATGGAAATAGAGTATCCCTTTGATTTGTTTATTACATCTGTTGGTGATTTGGTTTTCCAGTGAGGCACAATATGTCAGTGAGGCTTGTGGTCAGTGAGACATTTGTAAGAAGTTTTTCATTTAAGCCAGTGAGGCAGTTTTGGAGTGGTTTTTCTACCCCTGATGGGTTTTCCACTTGTGCATATCTTGTGTCATGATTCATATTGATCTTCTTTGTGTGTGTTTGATTTACTTATGAAGTTTTGTTCTCTTTCTGCATTCACAGTCATGTGCATATGTATTTGACAAATCAATGGTATCTTTCTTTTTGTGCTCTGAAAGTTAAAGTTTATAAAAAGATTTGAAAATTCACACAACACTAATTCACCCCCCCTCTTAGTGTTGCCCTTGACTCCTACAAAGAGATCCTCTAGAAAGCCTTCAAAAGATTTAATCTTCCTATTATAGAGGACTTGGGTACTGACCCCTCGACCACAAGTGTTGCAGAAGAGTCTACTGAGAAAATAATAGAAGAGGTAATGAATAGCAGTGCAAAAATAGCTAAGGACTTGGAATCCTCTGCTCCGAAAGAGGTGGCCCATGAATAGACTAACATCACTCCTCCGGTTTCCCCTACTGACTCCGGATCCAAAGGAGAAGAAAGAATAAAGGAGAAAGAAGCAGAGGTGAAGGGAAAAGTAGATATCAGTACAAAGGTTGTGGAAGGGGAGAAAGCTCCAAAAGATAGTTCTGTGACTGCAGAAGAAAAGAAGAATCTGTCTCCGGCAAGAGACACTACAGAATCAGTCAAGGACTTTTTGACAAAAGCAACTATGGAGATTGATGAACCAGAACTACTAAAAGGGCTATTAGAGTTTGACTCTCTATCTCTAGTACAAACAATGAAGATAGCTTCATTTGAAAATGCAAAGGCCAAAGAGAAACTACTGAAATCTCACATGGAAGACTATGAGCTTATAGAGGTAGCATCTGGAGTGTTGGAAAAGATCATGCCATCTTTTTAGAAGGATCCCACAGCCTCCTCTTTCGGTAATCTTAAAACTCTAGTCAATAGTGTTAGCACACATTTTGATTCTCTAGAGAAATCAGCTAAGGAGAAGGTCAGAAAAGAGTTTTTGGACAAGAGATTCTCAGAGATGCAAGGGATAATTTCAAATGACAGAAACATTATGGGTATTGGGATAAAAAGTTTAGAAAATGCCCTTAAGGATGGAGGTGATGTATACAAATTTTGTATATCCTGGTCTAAAACAACAGTGGAGATTGAGAAGAAAATGAAAGAACAAGAGGATAAACTGATAAAACTTTCTCAAAATTTTGATCCACTTACTACTTCCATAATAAATCAAGAATGTCAAATAGTTGTAGTTTTGAATGAAATTAAGAAGCTTGAAAAAGAGAAGAAGAACAGAATTAGTAGGTTGAGTGAGCTTAGAGGGATAATTGTCCCTAAGTTAGAGGCCATGCATGAGGCCATAAATGAAGCTCAAATCACAACCTGAACCAATGATCCAACAAATCTAAAAGGGTAGATGCATTTGCATTCCTGTTGAGCGGTCATATATCAATTTTGGACAGAATGAAGCAAAGTTGGGCTACATAATTCATTCAACTAAAAACAACTTTTGCAGGCATACTTCAATTCATGTAAGTATGCCATATGTATATACTTATGTGGACAAGTATAGTTAAAATTTTGAAAATTTTGGTGTGCGGACCCTACCCTTTGCCATTGATGTCAAAGGGGGAGTGAGGAGCAGTAAAAAATGAGGAATCCAACTAAGGGGGAGCTTCGGTAAATGTACATAGAGACATAGCATCAGCCAAGGGGGAGTATAGTGTGACACTTAGTTATTTTTCACTAAGTGTTGTCATCAATGCCAAAGGGGGAGATTGTTGGCAAGAGACACTATATGGACTCATGAATGTTGTCATTGATGGCAACAAAGGTTATCCCTCACATCCGCAAGACATGATAGGTCCTCACCGGAAGTCAGATTGAAGAAGTGTTGAGGTCTGGTAAGCAAGAACAGAGCAGTCAGTAAGGTCCGACAGACAGGTCCGGATCTCTCAGTAGAAGTATCCCCGTGATGTGCAGATTTGGGGAAGTCACGAGGAGTATATTGACTGATAGATTCTAGGGTTTGAGCCTCCAGTGTGGAAAGGATAAAGAGATATTATTCCAGATGTGTTACTGATGATGGAAAAGGTTCTTAAGGCATAAGTTATGTTTGGCTGACATAATTGATGACTTATACAAGTATATGATTGATCTGCATTACTTGATGTGCAAGGATTCAGTCGACAAATCAGAGTTTGAGGAAATTATTAACTGTTTCAGATGCTGACTAGAAAGGTGATGAAATCACTTTTGCATATATATATGTAAGATGAATTTAGTTATGTGTGGAGTCATGATTTTGTGTAATGTATGAAGAAAAGTAGTAGACCCGAATAAAAGAAGAAAGGAAGGTTCAGTATGTGAAAGGAGAGCAGCACAAAAGAAGAGGAAAGATGAAATGCAGCAGATCAGTGTATTGAGCCTAACCGGAACTAAACTCCAACATATGTTGATGCTCCTTATCAGTTCAAGTATTGTATTACACTCTTTATAAATTGTAGACAGTGTGTCTCTTGTAGGCAGTGTGCCTCTTAAGAGTAGTGTGCTCGGGTAGTGAGCCCTAATTGGCAAGTGCCATTTTGTAATCCTATTCTTCTAACAGAGAATACAATCTTGGGTTAATCACCCCGTGGTTTTCTCCCTTAACAGGGTTTCCACATCAAAAGTATTGTGTCATGTATATTTCCATTTCATGGTTATGTTTGCTTGTTTGAATTGGTGTTGCACTAATTAGTAAGAAAGTTTAGAAAGCTGAAATATTTAAGATAACTGATTCACCCCCACCCTCTCAGTTATCAACACTTCCAAGACACTTAACTCCATCTAAGTTTCCATACAACCAGCTATGCAGGGTCTAAAGGACAACAGTCTCATAGACTGTCATGACATTGTTGCTCCATTGTGATAACAGTCACAATAACCTTCTTGAAGTGGTCTCTAAACTTCAATCTCATGCAACATACTAAGTCTATAACTTGCCAAACATCTACTATCTTCTTTGACAAAACAAGTGGTATGCCAAACATACCTGTGATCTTCTATTTGCTGCTATCCTCCTTCAACATCCAATACATGACTTTTGCAGGGTCATCTACCTGACCAACACAGTCCCAACCATCCTCTAGCCCTCATAACCTCTACAAGCCCCTAAATTGACTATCGTACAACTCATTCCTCTGATCAGGGGCAGAAAGGATCAAAGGAATGAGGAGAATACCATCGAGTTGCTCAGAAAAGCCCTAATTCAGGGTTTAGGACAGTTTGTAGAGAATCACTGATTTCTTCCTCCTAGTGCAGTGTCAAGAGCTCAAACAAGATGTAAAGGATAGGTAACTTTCCACCCTAAACAACCATCACAACTATCAACCTCCTCCAGGCCGTACAGGTATGGATTACTGCTGGAAATAGCAAATTATTGGAAGAGACAGCAAGGTTATGGACAGTCTTCAAAAGAACAGCGATTTTCTCATCCCAAATTTTATGTCAAGACTCCAAATAAGACTCAAAGCAAAACTATCCCCTTCTACTATCCATCCAACATGCAAATGGACTAAGACAAATCTGTACAGAGTACAGTATGGCTGGAAAAAGTAGAAAAACATAGAAAATACAGTGAATAGCAAGAAAATGGTTTCTTTTCTTATTTCCCCTTCAAAACTTCCTTCATACCTCACAAAATGAAAAGGTTCTTTTCCTTCTTAAGCCTCCTTGATGCCTTACACAAGCAAGAGGGCAGATGAACCAATGGATGGAGTTAAACAATTGTTTCCCAACCATTACTGCCTGGTCTGCAACTATTTCTAATCTTGTAACTGTCCTCTTTATGACAGTATCGACAGTTTTCATGTTTACATGATGTTTTTGTTTAACATTAAACCTTGGACAAGGTTTTTTTTTTTAACATTCCTCCTAACCTTTACATGCCTCTATAGGCTTACAACCAAGAAGATTACCCCCTATACACATTAGATGGCTACAAACTTAAGGAGACTGCCTTTTTGCCACATGATTGTCTTCTTGAGGACTACAACAAGAAAGTAGACTCTTTTAGACATTTGGACATAGTCCTATTACAAACATGGCATTAAGCCTTATTACAACATTGAAAAATGGTCTCAAGGACCTTACTAAACAAAACAACTACTTGAAGATCAAACAAAACCCTGATGTCTTGGTGCTCTTGCACCACCTCTTTCACTTATTCCTTTTCTACTACTGTAACATCTTCATCTTCATACACTCCACTCTCATTTTCATCATAAAAATAACATGTTATGCATTACCTCTTTCTCTTCTACCTTTTCTGTTAGATCTAGGGCACACAACTGAGAGGGGGGGTGAATCAGTTGTGCAAAAACTTGCTTCTACTTCAAACACTTGAATTTACTTTGTTAGTTAATAGCATATCAATTAACCATTCATCAAGTGTAAAGCAAGAACACCGGAGCAGATTAACATCAACACATTAGATACCAAGATTTTGACATGGAAAACCCAGTTAAGGGAAAGACCACGGGGTGATTAACCCAAGGATTATTCTCTGTTAGAAGAATAAGAAAAATGGATGGCACATGCCAGTCAGGGCTCACAAAGAGGCACACTGCCTACAAGAGACACACTATCTACAAGATC
Source organism: Cunninghamia lanceolata (assembly GCA_027924645.1). Classification (NCBI taxonomy): domain Eukaryota; kingdom Viridiplantae; phylum Streptophyta; class Pinopsida; order Cupressales; family Cupressaceae; genus Cunninghamia; species Cunninghamia lanceolata. Next base: position 2,922,956 of record BSBN01000992.1, read on the forward strand.
ATAAGTATCACAACCTTGAACTGGAGAATGACATCTTCACCATGTCTGAATCAGTTCCATTAAGATCAAGACACACCTGCTCTGCCTTTCGCTCTTTCGCTATACCACACTTATTTTCTCCACCACACACTTTGAAATGAATTCACAAACCTTTATTTATATAGGACATTGACTTAGGAACAATCATCGAAGTTAGAAATCAACCATAAGAACATTCGCAAGATGAATAACACATCCGGTCGGCCACCACAAAAACATTTGCAAGATGAACAACTCATCCGGTCGGCTAGTCTGAGCAAGAACTTCATCTGAAAGAATATGTTCAATTCTGGGATCTACCACCAATGTGGACCAACAACACAACCTCAACATGATCCAAGAACCTTCACAAGCTTGCCTGAATGACTAGGTACATCTGCACTTCCTCTACTCACTGGAATCTCTTCTCTTCCTCATCTGGAACTTCAAGAACATAGTCTATCGCCACTGTCATACAACAAGAGGTGCTTCCGAACCTCCAAACCATGAACAAATAGAGATGACACATCACAAGGACATCCCAAACACTATCCAATCCATAGAATAGGACAATGCACTTCCAGATCTCACCGGACCTTTTTGTAACACTCTGTCACTCCGGAGCATCTCCCAGAACCAGTTCTACTTGACCGATCACAACTTCTTCACATCTTCATGCAAACCTCTGAAATCTTAATTGGAACATCTCAAGACTCATATCTACAAACCCTTTAATCCGTATCCTCTGATCCTCAACCTATTGAGTACTTTTGCCTTCTTCTCATCACTGTTCTTCACTGTTCCTGATTGAGACTAATTTTCTCAATATCCTCAGCACACAGCTCATCCAATCCTTCTTATCAATGCAATAGGAGTATGTTGACATCAATGACAACACTAATTGACCTCATACTTGCAACAATCTCCCTCTTTGTCATTGATGGCAACATATGATGTGAAAAACCATCAAGACAGGAACTTCTCCTTTCTGTCAAAGCTCCCCCTATCAGCAACAACTCTTCACATGTCTTCTCTTCCTTTACTGCTCCCCCTTTGATCATCAACCACTTGTTTTTCACATGTCTTCTCTCCCCCTTTGACATCAATGGCAAAGGGCTCATACTTGCAACTCTAACACATAAGAATCATACTAGATGTTCCCCCTTAGTAGCAGCTCCCCATCATCAATCCAGATCACAAGATATGACTGTGTTATCCACCAGACTGATGCACATCAGTGCATCTTAGTTCATCACCAGAGGGGCCATGACCCCTAACTTCTCTCGGAGATACTCAAAAGAGTCCTTGGGAAGAGGTTTTATAAAAATATCTGCAATCTGATCCTTGGAGGGTACATACTCCAATCTGACTTCATCCTTGTTCACTTGCTCTCTCAGAAAGTGAAACTTGATATATATGTGCTTGGTCTTAGAATGCAACACTGGATTCTTAGAAATATTTATTGCACTTGAGTTATCATAGAAAATTGTGATGGGCTCCTCATACTCTACTTTAATATCTCTTAACATCTGCTTCATCCATAAGATTTGAGTGCAACTACCTGCTGCTGCAATGTATTATGCTTCAGTTGTAGACAGAGATATTGCCTCTTGTTTCTTGCTTAGCCAAGAAACTAACCTTTGTCCCAAAAAGAATGCTCCTCCACTTGTACTCTTCCAGTCATCCACATCTCCTGCCCAATCTGCATCTGTATATGCATGAAGAAAGAAATCATGATCTCTAGGGTACCATAGACCATACTCAACTATCCCCTTTAGATATCTAAAAATCCTCTTGATTGCCATAACATGAAATTCTCTAGGATCAACTTGAAATCTTGCCACAAGACCAACAGCCTGCATTATGTCTCATCTAGTCTGAGTGAGATACAATAGTCCTCCAATCATTGATCTGTACTTGGTCTGATCTGTCTTAGGAGAGTCATCATCTTTGCTCAACTTGCATCCGGTTGCCATAGGAGTGTTCATTGGCTTTGAATCTTCCATTCTAAATTTCTTCAACAATTCTTTTGCATATTTGGCCTGAGAGATAAAGATGCCTTTCTTTGTCTGATTAATTTGCAGACCCAAGAAGAAATTCATTTCACCAAGCATTGACATTTCAAACTCACTTTTCATTTGATTTGAAAAGGTTTTACACAAACTATCTTTTCCTTCAAAGATGATATCATCAACAAATACTTCAACAATCAAGATGTTTTCCTTGTCTATTTGGAAATATAGATTACTATCAGTAGTACCTTTGTTGAAACCAATCTGCACAAGATGCTTATCCAACCTTTCATACCATGCTCTTGGGGCTTGCTTCAAACCATACAGGGCTTTCTTCAACTTGCAGACCATATCATCATGATCAGACAATTGAAATCCATCCGGTTGTTCAATGTAAACTTCTTCTTCCAAATCACCATTTAGGAAGGTAGACTTGACATCCATCTGATATACCTTGAAGTCTTTGAAGGCAGCAAATGCTAGAAATAATCTGACTGCTTCAATTCTTGCCACCGGAGCAAAGTTTTCTTCAAAATCAATTCCTTCTATTTGAGAGTAGCCTTTGCAGACCAGTCTGGCTTTGTTTCTGATTACTTCACCAACTTCATTTAGTTTGTTCCGGAAGACCCATTTGGTTCCAATCACATTCTTGTTTCTAGGTCTGGGAACAAGCTGCCAAGTATGATTTTTCTCAATTTGCATCAACTCTTCCTTCATTGCTTTGGTCCAATTTTCATCATTGCAAGCTTCATTAATTGTCTTAGGTTCAATCTTTGAAATCAAACAGTATTCCTTTGAATCTTGAGCAATTCTTCTCCTTGTTTGTACCCCTTTGCTTTTGTCACCTATGATCTGATCTTCAGAATGGTTTAGAGTTACATACCTTGGAACTTTGGGAGTTTCTTGCACTACTATTTCTTGATCAGGCTCATTCAGACAAACCTCTTCTTCCTGATTTACCAGATTAGTCTGTATCTGAATTTCAGAGGACAATTGAGTTCTTTGCACCAAAGAATCATTCTGATCATTTTCATCATATTCATAAAACCTTGAGGGCTTCTTAATTCCTTCATCAACCTTTACATTTGTACTTTCTATCTATAGACACCCAAATTTGTCCCAACTTTGTTTATGTCTAGCAACACCATTTTAAATCATTATTCATTAAGCCAATTAATTAAATAAATTTTATTTATTTAATTAAAATCCCATTCAATCCCATCCTCATCCTGCTTAGCGAATTAATTAAATAAATTTTATTTATTTAATTAATTTCACATGCATAATCCCATTTATCCTATCCTCATCCCAATTAATTAAATAAATTTTATTTATTTAATTAATTTTCACATCATATCTTATCCCATCCTATTCATCTTTCAAATTAATTAAATAAATATTATTTATTTAATTAATATCCAACTCATATCCCAACTAATTCAAATATTTTATTTGAATTAAACACTCATCTTTTATCATATTCCAAAACTTGTCCAGTCAATCATGTGTTGTAAGACAACTTTCATTCATATCCTTCACATGCACAACTAATGGAACCTAAATTTAGTATCTTTCAATCCTAGCCATTCACATAGCCTCTGAATCTCCACCGTCGATTGATCTTGGTTGAGTCTTATATAAACACCCTCTCATTCCATATGAGACATCCAGCAATCATATAGCACCTACATTATCATCTTGAGCATCTGAGCATCCAATTGAGCTTTCATCTTCCATCATGGCAGCTTTCAGCATTGCAATTGTTCATTGTTGAAGAAGCAGTCCACATCTCTCAAACAAGGAATCGCACGGTCTAGGTGATGTTATGCTTGAATTGCATTATTCTTTGATTTCATTTAGATTAGATTCCTTGATGATGGTAGAGTTAGGGTTTCATGACTATGTCTGATCTGCTAAACCTAACTTTTCACCTATCACACTATCATCTTTCTCAATCTCTTATTGTAATACCGGTATGCTTTGCTTTGAGTGGAGTAACCCAAGAAAATTCCTTCATCACTTCTTGCATCAAACTTTCCTAGATCTTCATCTCTTTTGATGTAACACTTGCTACCAAATACTCTGAAATATCTCATAGTGGGAGTTATACCAAACCAAAGTTCATAAGGAGTCTTACCAGTATTGCTTCTGATTTGAACTCGATTGAGAGTATAGACTGCAGTGCTAACAACTTCTCTCCAAAACATCTGAGGAACATTTGCTTCCATCATCATTGTCCTGGATGGTCCGGTTCTTTCTCTCAACTACTCCATTCTGCTGTGGAGTCCTAGGAGTAGACAACTGTCTCTTTATACCATGCTTCTCACAAAAGTCTATGAATTCACCAGATGTGAATTCACCACCTCTATCAGACCTTAGACATTTCAGTTTTAATCCAGTTTGATTCTCTACCATAGCTTTGAAGATTTTGAACTTCTCAAGGGCTTCTGATTTCTCTTTTAGGAAGGTAACCCACATCATCTGGGAATGATCATCAATCAGTAACATGAAATATCTATCACCTTGCATACTCTTGATTCTTGTCGGACCACAAAGATCAATATGGACTAATTCTAATAATCCGGTAGAGGACTGATCCTTGCTTTTGAAAGAGACTCTGCTCTGTTTACCTAGCTAACATTCTTTGCACAAACTATTTGTAGGTTTCACCAATTTTGGAAGATCTCTTACAGCCTGAGTATTGCTTATCTTGATGATGTTATCAAAATTCACATGACACATCCTTCTATGCCATAGCCAACTCTGATCAACTTGAACAAACAGACAACTTTTATTAGAACCAACTAGATGGAAGATATTACCTTTTGTTTGAGTACCTGATGCAATCTCAATTTCAGATCTTTCAAAGATCCTACATCTTCCATTCTTGAACCGGAGATCATAACCTTTGTCCACCAACTGACCAACACTGAGAAGATTGTGCTTCAATCCTTCAACATATAGTACATTACCAGTTTTGCTCTTTCTATCAAAAGAAATAGTTCCCCTACCTCTGATTCTGCAAGCAGAATTATCACCAAACTTTACCATTCCTCCTTCATACCTTTCCAAATATAAGAACTTGTTCTTGTCACCTGTCATGTGGTGAGAACATCCACTGTCAATAACCCAATCATCCTTTTCTTCAACTTGGGCAGCCAAAGCTCTTTCCACAACCTTATGATTGACAAATTCAGAGGATATTGAATCTTTTTCCTTGATGGCAATAAACACCCATTCATTTCCGGATTTGCTTCCTATTTCTAATTCATCATCTGTTACTCCTTCATTATCATCTTCTTCATGAACATAATAACAGTTATTTTAGAACCTTTGTCTGTTAGCATTTGACCTTGCAAATCTTTCCGGACATCTTGAAGCAAAATGACCAATCTTATTGCAATTGAAGCATTTAAAGGGTAATTTTCCTTCATACTTACCGGATCCTCTTGGCAGTCTCTTTGCAATGAGGGCTTCAAGATGAGCTATTTCTACTTCTTCCTCTTCCATGTCTTTCCTTGCTTGATCATACCATGACGGCTTCCTTGAAGAGTTCTCTCCCAGATCAAATCTTTGTTTACCTTTCACATAGGCACTAGCTTTGAATGCAGATTCAGTCTTGGGGTGATCATCTCCAAACTTAGTCATTTCAAATGCAGCCAGTTTGCTAGCCAATTTCTCTCTTGTGATAGTTTTATGGGCTCTGAATTCGTCAATGGCAACAACCTTGATTTTGTAGGCAGCAGGAAGGGATCTAAGAATTTTGCAAACAATTTCATTTTCATCTAGAACTCCACCAACATTCTTGATTCCACACACCAGCTCATTCACTCTTGGCATAAAGGTAGTGATATTTTCATCATCTCTCATCTTCAATCTTTCAAATTTCCCTTTCAGACTTTGCAACCTTGCACTCTTAACAAACTCATCTCCTTCATGCAGAAGTTCCAGTTTAACCCAGATCTCATATGCAGTTGGTAGGTCAATAACATTTGAGATCTCTAAATCATTCAATGCGCTTAGAAGAGCTTCTTTGGTCCGCAAATTATTTTCAGCATCTGTGATTTCATTCAAAGTTGTCGGACCACCCTGTGGAGGTACATAAGCTTTTGTGATCATGGACAAGTATGTTTTTCCCATACACTCCAAGTGGCATTTCATGCGACCTTTCCAAAGCGAGAAATTGGTTCCATCAAACTTCAGACTATCCTTCTTGCATGACGACATCCTGGATCTCCTTAAGTGGTTAAGCTCCTTTTAGAGGAACTTGGCTCTGATACCAATTGTTAGATCTAGGGCACACAACTGAGAGGGGGGTTGAATCAGTTGTGCAAAAACTTGCTTCTACTTCAAACACTTGAATTTACTTTGTTAGTTAATAGCATATCAATTAACCATTCATCAAGCATAAAGTAAGAACACCGGAGCAGATAAACATCAACACATTAGACACCAAGATTTTGACATGGAAAACTCGGTTAAGGGAAAAACCACGAGGTGATTAACCCAAGGATTATTCTCTATTAGAAGAATAAGAAAAATGGATGGCACATGCCAGTCAGGGCTCACTGCCTGAGCACACTGCTCACAAAGAGGCACACTGCCTACAAGAGACACACTATTTACAAGATTATAAGTATCACAACCTTGAACTGGAGAATGACATCTTCACCATGTCTGAATCAGTTCCATTAAGCTCGAGACACACCTGCTCTGCCTTTCACTCTTTCACTATACCACACTCATCCACTCCACCACACACTTTGAAATGAATTCACAAACCTTTATTTATATAGGACATTGACTTAGGAACAATCATCTAAGTCGGCAATCAACCATAAGAACATTCGCAAGATGAATAACACATCCGGTCGGCCACCACAAGAACATTTGCAAGATGAACAACTCATCCGGTCGGCTAGTCTGAGCAAGAACTTCATCCGGAAGAATATCTTCAACTCTGGGCTCTACCACCAATGTGGACCAACAACACAACCTCAACATGATCCAAGAACCTTCACAAGCTTGCCAGAATGACCAAGTACATCTGCACTTCCACTACTCACTGGAATCTCTTCTCTTCCTCATCTGGAACTTCAAGAACACAGTCTATCACCACTGTCATACAACAAGAGGTGCTTCCGGACCTCCAAACCATGAACAAATAGAGATGACACATCACAAGGACATCCCAAACACTCTGTCCAATCTACAAAATAGGACAATGCACTTCCGGATCTCACCAGACCTTTTTGTAACACTGTCACTTCGGAGCATCTCCCAGAATTGGTTCTACTTGACCGATCACAACTTCTTCACATCTTCATGCAGACCTCTGAAATCTTAATTGGAACATCTCAAGACTCATATCTACAAACCCTTTAATCCGCATCCTCTGATCCTCAACCTATTGAGTACTTTTGCCTTCTTCTCATCACTGTTTTTCACTGTTCCTGATTGAGACTAATTTTCTCAATATCCTCAGCACACAGCTCATCCAATCCTTCTTATCAATGCAATATGAGTATGTTGACATCAATGACAACATTGATTGACCTCATACTTGCAACATTTTCTTTGTCATTGTCTGCTGCCATATCTTCGCCATTCTCATTCTCTACTGCTGAAACCTCAGTATCTGCAACAACTACATCCTTCTTCTCATCCACAGTATCTACAACAACTAGATCCTTCTTCTCATCCTCAGTCACTACCGTAATCTCTTCTTTTCCTCTTTATCTGCATACACATCATCACTAGCAAACACATTTTGATCAAAAAAATAATGGGAGTCCTTCATACCCAAATTTTCCTCTTCAACTGCTACATCATTTTCTTCTACCTTACTCTCTTTCACCATGTCTTCCTCATGGCATGCTGCTGCACTTTCTTCTTTTGCATCCTTCTTATCTGTCATAACTTCTTTTTACCACTTCCTCATATCTATCCTGCAATGGAGATAAAACAAATTCTTCCCCATCCTTGATTATACTATATACATTATTTCTACCATCATACATGTCTTCTCTATCCCAAAGCCAAGGTAAACCCAATGAGACATGACATACATCCATGGGTACTACATCACACATAATCTCGTCCCTGTATCTACCAATATGAAAATTGACAACACATTGCTCACTTACCCAAATCTGATGATCTCCTTGCAACTAAGAAATACTGTAAGGATTGGGAAGCTTTCTTCTGTTCAAGTTTAGCTTCTTGACCATCTCCAATGACACCAAATTATCTGTGCTACTACTATCCACAACCATTCTACAACACTTTCCACCTAACTTCCAAATAGTTCAAAACACATTGCTCCTCTATATAGGCTCCTGCACCTCTTTCCGTGGCTTCAAAAATACTCTCTTCATCATCAAACACTCTCCTTGCCTCTAAGACATTTTGTCAAATTGTCGCACACTCTCAATATGCACCCTGCACAGAACACATAATCAATTCTTCACAGCTTCTCAACTCTCACTTTCTCAGGACTCCTCTCTACCTGCAACAATTTTTTGAGCTTCGAAACAACTTCAATCTTCTCCATAGATCCTGGCATAGGTTGCCTAAATTCAACGCTCTACCTATTCACTCAAGATCACACACACACCACCACAGGTCCTACTACAAGCTACCTAACATTTGGTGATCTATCTATAGACTCAGGAACAACCCTTCTCTGATACCATTTGATGCAGCTCAAGATTCAAGGTCTTTATCAAACTACCAGATCAAGCATAAAAAATGAATAACACAACATAACAAAACAAAATGATTCTTTATTCATAAGCAAGACAAGGATTACTTTATGAGCCCAATTGACATTACATTTGCATTGGCCTCAGCCTTACAACATTCAAGATTAGATCCAACAGATCTTGTATTATGGAGAAAATCCTCTACAACTCCAAAAATGTACTACTGTGATCGACCCAAGAGAATCTCTGCACCAGGGAGAATTTTCTTTTCAAAACATGAAATCCACATATTTATAGACCCTTGAGGCAGTCACCAACCATATCACATGCATATGACACATGTCAAGTCCTCATTCGCCCCAAAACTGGCCGTACACGTGATTTAAAACTGATTTTGTTACTTTCTATGCATTTTGCGGGGATACCAGGTGTCACTAGATGCAGGCTTTTGGGCCATGACTGGATAAAGCAGAGTTTTGAGGGTTCACTGGATATGTGCAGTGAGGCTCCATTTTACGGCTGGGTTCTTCTAACACTTCCGGCAAGAGTTTCACCTTGCACTAGATCAGCGGGGATTTTGTCACTCAGTGGATATGTCCTGCGAGGGTCTATTTTCGTGTAGATCCAGTGAAGTCAATGTTGCAAGGTGTGACCCATTGGTCTTCTTGTTCAGCACTGCGCTGCGGTGGTTTGTGACAAGGGCTTAACCGCCTCCTGTGCTTGTTAAGTCAAGTGGTTGTATCAGGCATTAATAGGTTGATCTTTTCATGCAACGACAACTAACAGTTGGTATCAGAGCCGAGGTCATAGGTTCAAACCCTATGCTTGTGCTTGGGGGGGGGATTCTTGCAAGGTGTGATCCTTGGTCTTCTTGTTCAGCACTGCGCTACGGTGGTTTGTGACAAGGGCTTAACCGCCTCTCGTGTTTGTTAAGTCAAGTGGTTGTATCAGGCATTAATAGGTCGATCTTTTGGTGCAATGGCAACTAACAGTCAACTTTTAGCGTGAATAACTATTTAATTCTCTGGTGGGGAAATCCACTATCACTAGACCAGTGGGAATTATGGGGTTTACCAAACATGTTCAGTGAAGCCTGATTTTGGGGCAAATCCAGAGAAGAGTAAATTTAGCGCAACATCCGGTGAAGTCTGATTTTAGCGCAAAGTGGCCCAAACAACTTAGTGGGAAAAATAAGGGTCACAAGATATCTAGTGACAGGCAAAAACTTTGCTGAGGCATAACTTCTTCAATTTTGACCAGATCTTCACCAAATTTGAAATGTAGATCTACCCATTTGGGCCTCCTTCAAGATCAATCCATCACTTGGCCAAAATCTTTAGGAAAATTCTCCAAAATTGATCAATCAACTCTTGTAGCAACTCTTACAACAAAACAAACAACAGGAAAGTAAAGCAAATATTTTTGGTTGATGAGGATTGCACGTGAACTTGGATGCTCTTGCATCAACAAATTTAAGGAAAACACGTGAAGATTTGAAGTATAACGACCACATCAACTTGAGAAACCTTGAGAGATATTGGAAACAAGAAAGATCTTCATGAAACTTTTCTAGATGAGTCCACATGACTCATCAAACATCCCCAAACACTCGATTGCCACTGCACATCAAAGAATTATGCCGTACAGCTTCAAACATTTAATCTGAAAACACTCTATCATCTGAAACACATTGCAACATGCTGTCCATTGAAAAACTGACCTATAGACCACCAAGAAGCTTGAAATTGAAAAGAGGCATGCAATGCACATCCAAGAACATTTCCACAAAACCACAAGGGCAATCATTCACTTCCAAAGGAATGCAGAGCATTCCAATAGGTCTTCATTACTACTTCATTCTTCTAGAGCACTTACCAGTGTTTTATCATACATAACTTTCACAGTGGAGGGAAGTATGATCAAAAACTTTGGAAACAACACCTTCACTATCCTCTTGACACAATTCTAGAACCACATAGCCAAATCTACAATTGCGGAGGAATGCAAAGCATTCCATCACCCTACTGGGAACACCTTCACAGAACTGATGCTATCTTCAAGATGTCAGCAGAAAACCATCCTTCCAGTGATCAAAACATCATGAAACTTGGAACATACATAGAATGACATTGTATGAAGCTATGTTCCAAACTATAGAAGCTCAATATCAAAATGATGAAAATGTGGAGTAATCTTCTGGACAGTCTTGAAAGAGTAGTCATCTTGAAACAAAGACTATCACCAGCTTCCGGAGGCCAAGTCTTCTTTGTATCGCCACATACAACTCAAGATTAGTAGGACAAATCTTACAACATGCTTCAAGCCACTAGGAACACTTCCTCAACATCAACAACACAACTGATTCTCTTAGTGCTTCTAATTCCCATATTAATAAGGCTTCAAACTCAACTCTGCTTTGACCAGGAATGTAGCTTTTAGGCTCACAAACTCAACTCTACTTTGATCATGAATGTAGTTTTTATGACCTCCAACCATGAGCTTTCTCTTCCTTAGGAACATGACATTCAACCATGATCTTTCTATTTTTTAGGAGCATGACATCCAACCATGAGCTTGCTCTTCTTACTTTCGTGACAACCTTAGCAATCTTCATGACAATCTTAGCAATCTCTCTCATCCTTATGACAATCTTCATGACAACCTTAGCAATCTCTCTCATCCTTATGATAGTGTTGACATCAATGACAACAACCTCAAGCACCATATGTGTAACATAATGTTGGTTGAAGATGATTTGCAGGTGGTTGTAATAGTGTTGGACGTCCTGATGCCATGGTACTTGAAATGAGTAAAGAATTCCCTTGCCCATGCCTTCATAGGTCACCCCTTGCCCAATTTGACACATCTATAGTATGGTCAACCCTCTAGATCCATGAATTCTTTCTACATTCGCCATTGTTGGGTGAATTTATTGAAGCATGGGCATATGGATGGTGTATTGACCAAGTTTTCTCACTGTTGGGGCTGCAACAACGATTTTCAAAACCTATATAAGCATGTAAACACAATATTTTGGGGGTTAGTTGTTCTGGGTCATTTTCACAAGCAGAGGATTCATTTGCAAGTTAAAACCTTGTAGTATCTTCTAGAGTTGGATGGATTTGATGAGTTGTGTTATCCTCCAGGCCTTCTATGTCTCTATTATAGTTCAAATATGAAGGAAGGTTGTCATTTCTACATTTATTCTCACTTATAATGAATCATTTCTCTCTTTGTAATGGCTTCTTAGCCTCCATGATCAATAATAATTGATATTTTACCTCTCTTTGCATTTCTACCCTATGCTTATTAGATTTTTGTAAATTTATGTTGTGGATGAATGATCCCTCTTGCATTTAGAATCTTCTATTCAAACCTCTGTTAGATTGCATAAGTCCGTGTGAGCCTATTTCAACATTTGAGATCATTGTTGAACTAGTTCAAGGTCAGTTGAACAACTAAACTTTGTGTGTCACCTTATTTTTAGTTTTCTCTCCTTTTCTATTTTCCTTGGTAGCAGTTAGCATTAGGTTTAGTTACAAAATTATCTTAATCTTCAATTCAAAATGAGGAACCAACCTTCTTTGGAGGTCTAATCTTAGTTGCAAGGTCCCACACCTTGAGATCAGTCCCATTGTTGCACTAGATTTATTGCAGCAACAAACTACAATAAAAGGGTGCAAATCCAGGTGATGACAGTTATCAAAAACATTTGGAAGGATTGGGAAGCCCTCAAGCCTTGGCTTCATTGGGCTAGAGATGATTTTTGTAGTGGTTTATCCATTAATCATCAATCCATTTGGTGGTCTCCTGTTCTCAACAATCAATACATGCCGCTTGCAAAGCTGCCTTGGGTTCATGCTTTAAAATTTTTCAAACACAAGATTTACGTGTTCTGACAGACTATTTGCATAGGGCCACCAAGAATTTTTTACCATGGACCGAGTTCAAATCAAAATAAATACTTCTTGACAGAGATCAAGAGACTTACCCGTTGGTAAATTGATGCTATTCCTCCTCAGATGATGCACAAGTTGGGAGTGAGATCTCTCAAACCTTGGTGGAAAGATTTGAAAAGGTTTTTAGACACTCCTTTTTAGAAATTTACAAACTGTACAAAGGTTATTCCTAGTAGTCCCCACACTTGCATATGGTGGAGCAGCTGAATCATCACTGACAACTTCAATCCTCTCATGGGACCTAACAAAAATGGGTTCAATGCATTTAGTCTACATTGTTAGAGCCTAAATTGGCCCATTTTTCTTGGTGTTTGATCTACCAAGGCCTCCCTTTGGGAATTCATCTGGTTCATATGGTCCTATCCATCCCTCATTATCTATTCTATAGGAAACTTGAATCTCTCAAGCACCTTTTTGGTTTTGCCCATGGGCTCAGAAAGCTTGGAATTGGATCCATGATTTTTTCAAACCTTTCAGACTCGCTCCTTTGTCTTGGCATATGGTCTTACTTGGCAATTAGCCCTACATCCCATGCAAATATACTCAGACTGGCATGCTTTCAAGGTGAAAATTCTCTTTAGCATTTGGAAGGATAGGAATGCTAATATTTTAAATCACTCTATTGCTGATAAGCATTTTTCTTTGTACACTAAAGCTATCATTTGTTCTAATGTTTTGATACAGATTCAAGTGCAGGCTAGCAAAGTTGCACTTGAAGTTGCTCATCTTCAGGGGCTGCTAGACCATTGGGGCAATACCCTTTGCATTGTTGCTCGGGTCCTGCTTGACTCCACCTCTTCTTGGGGGCATCGATGTAGTCACAATTAGACCTCCTTGTGCAACCATGGTGACCAGCGTGATCATGGTTCTCACTCTTGTGGCCCTTAGCCCTCCAAGGACTCTGCTACTGATGGAGGATACTCTCAGCCCTTCTGCCTACCATCTCCAAGGTGAGACACTGGCTAGCCTGACATAGGCAAATTCTCGCGTCTGCAACTGGGCATTTCTCTAGTTTATGCTCAACCACCCCTTGAGGAGAATGAATATGGTGTTGATGCTCTCGATGGTTGGGAGCCTATTTTTGATGCCACCCTTAGAGATGTTTGGGGAAACCTGATGATTAGGATCCTCCTCCCTCATCTTGTGTTGCACTTGTTGCTTAGTTTTCTATGGGCTCGACCCTTTGTTAATTTGTTCACCAATGTATAAGGTTTTGAGACTTCGTGGATGTGCCTTTTTACCACCCTATCCCTTTTTTGTGAATATTGTACTATTTATTACTTTTTAAATATAAGTTAAATAGAAAATATTCATCAAAAAATCATACTCCAAAATTTAAATGAGACAAAAACTTAAAATATCAATATCATAAATAACTCTTTAAATAAAAAAATATTCAAAAGATGTATCATTAACTTCAATTTTATTGATTGCTACCTTTCAATTAAAAATTGTATATATTCATAAATTTTCTTTGTTATCACATCACTTTTTAAAGCCTATAAACTTAAATAGCAAAAGTTCCCCAAACTAGCATTTACTCTCATTCCTAAATTGAAGAAATGCTAATTACATAAAAAGACAGAAAAAATCAGAAACTAGAAGCTGAACAGGGACAAATGAACAAACTGTACAAAGCATGTTGACCACTAGCCTCAACAACAGACAGTGAAGTGAACTGATAATCTGAAGATGAGAGTGTAGCCAAGAAACCCCAAGAAGCCTCTTAACCATAGAACAAAGACCTCCTCCTTCATGCACGGTATCAAGATCGCTGTGAAGAGGGGTTGAGAATCACATGTAACCTGTTGCCAGTTAGGACCTCTCATACAAAGATTACTGGAGCTTTATCTATGGTAGACCTAATGGTTACTCATCAGCTTGCTATTGAATTTCCTCCAAAAATTGTTTCTGGGCATTCTCTGACAAGAGCAAGAGCAGAGAGTATGTTCGAGTATGACACATCTTTGGAAGGAGCACATGTTGGTGTTGGAAATAAGCTACCCCCGGACCGACGATGGACTGGTCCAAGAGGACCAGTAGCTCAGTGGTAGAGCACTCCAGCAGCAAATGGAAGGTCCTAGGTTCGAGTCCTAGCTGGTCCATGTCTCAACATGGTATCAGAGCTAGGCCCAGGCTAGGAGCCCCAAGCACACGAGAGGTGTGGCTTAAGGGTGGGTGTTGGTGTTGGTGTTGGAAATAAGCCACACCCGGACTGACGATGGACTAGTCCAAGAGGGGCCAATAGTTCAGTGGTAGAGCACTCCAACAGTGGATGGAAGGTCATAGGTTCGAGTCCTAGCTGGTCCATGTCTCAACACCATAGAGTGTGGCTGGGCTTAAACAGCACACACTAAGTTTTGACTTGCTTAGGTGGCTGATGGGCCCTTCTCTTATTTTAGCATTAACAGAGTAAGACAAAGGGCACTTCAAGTGATAGTTGTCCATAATTGAATCCCAATTTTCCAACAATAGTGTTACGATATTTCGAATTACCGGCAGCCATAAGGGCCCATTTGTGGAGTAAAGCAGCTTTGTCTTACAAATTCCGTGACAAAGATTTTATTTAACCATTGTATAGGAAATTTATTTAAATACGTGGATTATCCATGTTTTATGAGAGATCATCCAGTTAATGACTATTTGGTGCTGTGTGGAATATAAGTGAAAGTAGAGTGATTTATCTACGTCACTATTTTGTCTTCTCTTTCTTCCATTATTATTACTCTTTTCCTTAGTACTCGATTAAAAAGAAATGTGTTGTTGAGAAAATCGCTTACTGAAACGATCTGTTGTTTCTCTATTTGATATGTGTGGCAACACTTTACTTAAATATCATCCACTTTAATGGTCAAACAATCAATAGCAATTTTACATCTCATTCACAATAAAAAGTGTTAAATATTTGTCCTACTTTAATTGGCCAAAATTAATCTTTGACTGTTGAAGTAGATGATATTTAAGAACAGCCATGGGTAAACCAACTAGGATTTGGATTCCCTGGAAATATCTGGTTATCAGCGTTTTTATCATCAGATTCTTTCTTATCTGGAAGTTACGATACAGTCAGGCATGAGAATCAGTGTGTCCGTGGGTGAGTCAGCAAGAGTTGTAATATGTGTGTTGATTGGGTATTTGTTGCCAGGGGTGGCTCGTGCTGGATCTACAACTGACTGGCGCACACTTGCAGCCTTGGTGCTTAGTGTATTTACCTCTGAGTATTACTATTTGGGTTATTCTGATATGTTGCGTGGAAAATTTTATATTTACCGGGTAGTAACCTATGTGGTGATAATGGTATCAATTATATTGATGGTTTTATTTTCAATCTGTGCAATTTTTGCGGGTAGAACAATTCGTGGTATGCTAGCACAAAGGATTTCTCTAATTCAATGGGATAAGAAGAAGAAAAGCGAGAAAGGTTCGTGGCAGAAATTTGAAGGCGAGATAGTAGAAACATGGCTTTTGGCTGGTGTTTGTGACCCTCAATATGTCATTGCAAGGTCAGTCTTGAGCTCAGCTGTAGGACTGCTGGTCACAATTTGCATCCTTTTCTTGGCCATTCTACAATTTTATCTCTATAAGCGAGAGGAGGATATATTATGGGTCGTCGTGCCATGGGCGCTTGAGTGGGCCTTCATTCTAATAGGATGGATCGTCATCTTCTGTAGATGGTTCACGGCGGTACTCTACTTTCCAAGGTTTTTGGTAAAAAAAAAGAAGCTGAGACAAACAAGATCTTTTGTGGAGGATTTTTGGACGAGAAGTATCTTAGAGCTGGTTCCAATGTATAATTTACAACAATGGCTTCTACAGGAGCAATCAAAAGATGGGCTATTAAAAGGGCTGGCGCTTCGCATGGCTACAACAATGAAGATACATTACTTGCTTTCTTTGTTTAGGCCTCTGCAAATTTTGCTCATCTGCTTTAGCAAATGTTGTTTCTTTATCTCTGAGCTGCTGTTCAGCTTCAAGTTTGTGTGGAACTGTTTGCTGGGAAGTGACAAAGTGTCGTTTCAATCCCACAGGGAATTTCAAGAATACAGGGAAATATAGGAGAAAGTGTGTATGCCTGGAGAAAATCCTGAAAGCCTGTGGGTAGCCAATGAGACATCTTTGAAGCAAGCGAAGAATAATTTCGAAGAAATAAAAAAGAAAAGCTGCAACTACGAAGATCTCATCAAATTCATTGATGATCACTTTAAGCGGGAATCCGGTGATGATGGAAGATTTGCAAATGAGCTTGAAAAGTTACCGTTTGTTGCAAAGCATTTTCCTGCTCTGGATGAAAATTCCATGAGGATGACAGCAATTTCATTGTTGAATGTAATAATCACTTTGCACAAGGATGCGGACAGGCTGACAAAAGTTTACCAACAATCTTTGAACCTCATGTCTTTTGTCGATAACTCTGATCCTCAGTATCCCACCACATTTGATATGCCTAAAGTTATTGACATTGAAGCTGATATAGTAGGTGTGGCTGCCCGCAATGAACTCCAAAGTTTGCTAAAACCACACAAGGAAAAGTGTATTTCCTTAAGGAAATCGCCCAACTTGGCTGCTGCTGGGGTGGCTCATGATCGGCCATTTGAAGCAATTATCAACGAGCTACTGAAAAATGCTGAGGAGCAACTCCAGGAGCACAACGTAACAATTATAAAGAAAGAAGAGGAAAATGGAAAGGAGGAGCAACATGATGGGGAAGAATATTGTGATTCAAAGGATTGGAGTGCAATAGCTGTTAAGGATTAAGATTGTCTAGAAAATGATAGAATGTTTCTAGAGCCTTCCTTAAGCTAGAACATTCCTGGAGTTGTTCTAGAAAAGAACATTCTAAGATCTGTTCTAGGAAAAGAAGATTCCAGGATTAAGAGTTTTCTAGAAAGCTAGAAGCTTCCAGGCTTCAAAGGTTTTATAAGTATATATATGTGATTATAGAGAGCTGTAGTATATAGAGCCTTTGGATGGCTTCTAGACACAGCCTTTGGATGGTTGTTGGATATAGCATCCGGATAGCTGTTAGATACAGCATCTGGATTGCTATTAGACACGGCATTTGGATGTAATGCAAGTTAGATGAATAAATATTTCTAAGTTTATTCAACTCTGTTTGCTCTGTTTTCTCTCTATTTTGCTGTTGCTGTTCTGTTTTCATTATCTTGGGACTATTCTCACATAGTATCAGAGTGAGGTTACAGGTTCGAATCCCCTTAAGTAACGCTGAGGGGATTGTTGGAAAAAAAAAAGATTCAGTTAGAGGATCAGCCCAAGTTCAGCTAGAGTTTCAACCAGGTTCAGCTAGAATGTTTTCCTGGTTTAGCTAGAATGTTTTCCAGGTTCAGCTAGAGGACCATCAAGAGGTTCAGCTAGAATGTTTTCCGGTTCAGCTAGAGGTTCAGTTAGAAGTGTATTGCTGGAGTAATTTGTTTGCAGGGCAGAGATATTGCTGGAGTGATTTGTTTGCAGGGCTGAGATATTGCTGGAGTGATTTGTTTGCAGGGCTGATATATTGCTAGAGTGATTTTTGTTTACAGGGCTATTGCTAAAAATGCAAGTTGGAACAAGCTAGAGGTATTGTTGGTAGTAATGATGAAGAAGATGTTTTTTCAGCTAGACAAAAGATAATGAGTGTTGAAGGCTTAAAGTTTCAATCTCATATGAGCAAGCTAGAGGAAAAAAAGAATGGGAGCAAGCCATGAAAGAGGAATATGATTGAAGAATGCTTGGTATGCTAGAGGTGAACATTAAGGGGGGATAGTAGTATAATGTTCCCCTCTCATTTGTATTTTCTCTGTATTATTCTAGCCAATCTTAAGGGGGGATGTTAAGGATTAAGATTGTCTAGAAAATGATAGAATGTTTCTAGAGCCTTCCTTAAGTTAGAACATTCCTGGAGTTGTTCTAGAAAAGAACATTCTAAGATCTGTTCTAGGAAAAGAAGATTCCAGGATTAAGAGTTTTCTAGAAAGCTAGAAGCTTCCAGGCTTCAAAGGTTCTATAAGTATATATATGTGATTATAGAGAGCTGTAGTATATAGAGCCTTTGGATGGCTTCTAGACAGAGCCTTTGGATGGTTGCTGGATATAGCATCCGGATAGCTATTAGATACAGCATCTGGATTGCTACTAGACACGGCATTTGGATGTAATGCAAGTTAGATGAATAAATATTTCTGAGTTTATTCAACTCTGTTTGCCCTGTTTTCTCTCTGTTTTGCTGTTGCTGTTCTGTTTTCATTATCTTGGGACTGTTTTTACAATAGCAGCCAGTTACAACAAATATAGAGTGTGTAAACTGATTCTCTATCACAAGTTTGACAATCCAAATGAGTTGATGGTATACTTGTATGCGTCCTTATTAGATCAGAATGTAATTGTTTCTTAGTTAATCTGTCTTTCTTCATCTGTGTCTTTGGATGGTGGATTGATTACCATATATATAATTGATTGGATTTTAGGAGATGTGATTGGTTTCATAATGAAATTTGTTTCATTAAACTCTGTTCTTTATAACCTCCCGAGGCTGCAAAACATCAACACTCCCTCGTAGCTAGGGAGGTATAGCAAAGTCTTCCTTGAGTCCTTCTCAAGGGTATCATGTCTAGCCATGGACTTTCTCAACATTATGTCCACAATGGCTACATCCAATTGTAGGAAGTAGTTCATCACAGAGTTTCTTAATGTGATATCATCATGGAGTCACTCAACATGATGTCCACCATGGCTACTCCCATGTGTGGAAAGAAACATGTGCACAAGTGCCCATCACGGAGTCTCTCAATGTGATGTTATCATGGAGTCTCTCAACATGACGTCTACCATGGCTACTCCCATGTGTGAAAAAATATAAGTACAAAGGATTCATCACAGAGTCTCTCAATGTGATGTTGTCATGGAGTCTCTCAACATGACGTCCACCATGGCTACTCCCATGTGTGGAAAGAACCACATCTCCATCTCAGAGATGGATGAGGGCTTTCACCTCATATTTCTCCTTCTCAGAGAAATATGCATTATAGCAAAGATCACTGATGCTGAGTCTCCCTCTTAGCAATGGTGACATTCTCCACTACTCCAAGCTTGTCCCGAAAATATGCAAACTTCACTTTGGCAAGAGGCTTGGTGAGGATATCAACCGTCTGATCATCAATGCAAATATACTTGAGTTGGATTTCTTTCATTAGCACCATTTCTAACCCTATCATACTTGATGCACCCAATGTACCAGACACTAGCTCTCCCTCTTAGTTGTGAGTCCCAGACTTCACAACCCCTTGCAAAATCCCTACCTTGACTTAACCTAATTTGATTAGGTCTTTGCCATACTTCTAGTCCCAGGAAGTAATGCATAAGGCCAAGGTCCTTTCATCTCAAACTCGGAGGTTAACTCTTTCTTACATTTGACAATGAGGTTTTCTTTTCCAGTGAGAAATAGATCACCAACATAAAGGAACAAGGTCAAGACCTCACCATCAACTATCTTGAAATAAAGGTTAGAATCTGTATCATTCTTGGAGAAACCCAAACTCATCAAGTAACTATCAATCCTCTCATACCATGCATGAGATGCTTGTTTAATCTTCAATCTGCATACATGATACTCCTTCCCATGAATCATAAAACTGTCTAGTTGCTCGATATACACTTCTTCCTCAATCACATCATTAGGAAAAGCAGTCTTTATGTCCATTTGATGTAACTTCCAGCCCTTTGTAGGGGCAATAGCAATAATCGTCCTAATGGAGGTGTATCGAGCAACAAGAGCAAATGTCTCCTCATAATCTATTCCCTCCTTCTGAGAGAATCCTCTTGCCACGAATCTCGCTTTGTGTTTCTCAATGCTTCCATCAGCTGCATGTTTGATTTTGTAGAGCCATTTGGAAGTCACTACTCACTTCCCTTCAGGTCTTGGAACAACATCCCATACATCATTTTTAATGATGGACTGATACTCTTCTGTCATTGCATCTCTCCATACCTATTTGTTAGATGCCTCCTCAAAACTGGAAGGTTCATAATCAATGCTATGGCTCATCAATACCACATAATCTGAGAACTTCTGAGGTCTCTTGCTTTCCCTAAAAGTTCTTCGAGGAGCTGCATATTTTTTTGCCTCTTGTATGGTTTGTCGATCCAATAGAGGCCTTTTCTGAACTACGGCAATATCTCTAGGTCCATCAGTTGGTTCTATAGGATCAACTGGATCAATAGTCTTAGCTGGTTCGTTGGACTCCCTCTGAATGTCAAGAGAATGATCAAAATCCATATCCTATGAAGTCTCCTGCTCCTCACTATCTATCTCCATGTAAGATCCTTTAGATCTTATGAAGGCTACTTCTTCCTCGAAGGAGACATCCCAAAAGATTGTGGCAGGATGTCCACAAAACCAACATTAGAACATATAGTTTGGATGTCCGAATCATCTCTATCATCCAAGCCCTTTGAGATGACTTCAGATGTAATCTCCTCCAATTGTAAGCTGTTGCAAAGGTTATCCACAACAGCTACTTCATTTTGATCCCCTACATCTTCTATGGATGTTTCATTTTGATCCACCACATCTTCTATGGATTCTTCATTTGGATTCCCCACATCTATAGATGCTTGATTTAAACTCTCCATATCTTCTGTAACTGCTTCAGAAATTGGTTCAAGAGGCTCTTCAATAAAGGCCAGCTTCTTGATGACCTGATCATTGGGTGTGTCCTCAATTTCCATTTCTGTAACCATCTCATCAGGTACCATTGCACATTCTTGTGTGGCAATCTCAGGATATGCTAAATTCTCTTATCAATAAAGATATCAGGCTGGACAGTCACTGCAGAATCAACATCATCCTGAACAACTTCAAGACTTCTAGGCTCAATTTGATCCTCATCAATTGCTTCACTACAAGGGGTTTCAGAAACATCCTTGGCATTTTCTTCAAGGTCAATTGAGTTGTCGTCTACCTTCTCCTCTCTTGTGTCTATTTCATCATCCGATACAAATGATGATGACCTAGCATCAGATTCTTTGGGACAATCCACAAACATCTCTAAGATCTTGACCTGGGTGCCTCTACTATGATGCTGATTTATTTATCTATGAAATTTCTCTACATCTAAATGGAGTGCCTGTTTCATAATGT
Organism: Cunninghamia lanceolata; assembly: GCA_027924645.1. Taxonomy (NCBI): domain Eukaryota; kingdom Viridiplantae; phylum Streptophyta; class Pinopsida; order Cupressales; family Cupressaceae; genus Cunninghamia; species Cunninghamia lanceolata. Next base: position 2,944,782 of record BSBN01000992.1, read on the forward strand.
TGTGCACCTTTTATATGATGTGCCTATATTTTCTAGTAGGTAGCACCACAATTGATAGGCCTTTCTTTGTATATGGCTTCACCTTTTGAATGGGCAACACATCTTGTATAGAGGCTGCATTTTGTATAACCTAGACAGTGCTATCACCTATGAGCCCATTCCTTGATCTCCTTAGGCTGTGCCTCTTTTCTTATAAACTATCTTGCACATCAGATCAAATAGGTTGTGCTTTGATCTTATTGTTTGTGCCATCATACATTATTGTGACTCACATTGTAGCATATGCTTGCACATTTATTAGAATGAGTAGTGCCTTCTTCTATTTCCTTTATGACTTCTTTCTTTGCTTGGGGCTATGTTTGATATGCAACGCCTCCTCCTTTTACTTGTGCATGCTCTATGGCTTGCGCCATGGATTCAAATTTGCACCTTGACTCATGAATAGTTGTGCATCATTTGTTTAGGGTAGCACCATTCATTTACAATGGCAAGGCTATGTATTTTGCATTATGATTTGTATAGGTTGTGTGCCTTCTTTCTATATGCTTCACTTTATTTTAGGCTTGCATAACTCTTATATTGGCCACGCCTTGACTCAAGAGGCTGCACCATACATACTGGAAGCACCTTATGGTGTGTGCCTTGTCATTTATAATGTGGCCTGCCTTATGTTATTTATAATGTGGTGTGCATCATTCTAAAGGCATGCACCTTTTATGATCTGAGTGTCCCTCTTTCATATACTGAGCCTCATCTTATGTGACTGTGCATTATTATATATGAGTGCGCCATGCTTCTAAACTGATGTGTGTCTCTACATCATAAGCAGTGCCACCTGCTAAATAATAGCTTTCTTATAGCCGAGCCTCCATTTCTCATTAGGCTGCTCCTTTGACTCTAACTCCTTTAGACTTGAGGATGGACTGCGTTGGATTACAAAGGCCATGATTTTGATTTTACTATTAAAACTGGTAGCACCTTGTGAGACCATACCTCTCTGTTGAATAGGCTATGCCATAAAGGTGGCACCTTTATGTTTAAATGCTGGTGCCTTACTTTCTATATGGCAGCATGATACTTCCACAAACCAAGCCACCTTTATAGATATGTTGTGGTGGTGCCTCTTTTAGAATACTTGCGCTATGGCTGAAGAACCTTGCTTTGATACCATGTTAATTTTTTTTAGATCAGAATGTAATTATTTCTTAGTTAATCTATATTTCTTCATCTGTGTCTTTGGATGGTGGATTGACTACCATATATATAACCGATTGGATTTTAGGAGACATGACTGTTCCAATCATTCTATTTCATAATGAAATTTGTTTCATTAAACTCTATTCTTTATAACCTCCTGAGGCTACAAAACATCAACACTTAGCAGATGTAATTGTCCATTGCCTATTAAAATTCCCTGATATGCTAGAAAAGACATGCAGGGAGTGGGCAATAAAGTTTGAAGAGGAGAAGATTTGGGATGCCATGTACATAGCAGGAAAGGTTGAGGAAGTGCACCCAAAGTGTAATCTGGAACTGAAATGGAACTCTCCAATGCCAAAGCTTCACACCCACACATCCAATGAAATCGAAACAGTATTAGACTAATTTCCCTTTTATTTAATTAAAAAAATATAGACCACTCTTTCTTATTTTAAGAGAAATATACATTGCTGCCCAAAAAAAAACATAGGATTACATTTTTGCATGATGTATTTACTTTGTGATTTTATTTTTTCTAGTGAAGAATTATAATTATATTCTAAGAGATTTAAGATTAAATCACACTTTTGTTAATTGTATAATTATTTTTAATATTTCTTCCTTATTTAGTTATAGAAGTATTTTTAGTATTTCTTTCTTATTTACATATAGAAGTGTTGATATTTATTTAATAAAAATATTCTTAAAAAAAAATTTAAAATTTTTATTGGTGCTCTTCTTTATATGTCTTCCTTACTAAAATTCAAATTTCAAACTAAGTTCCTACTCTAAAAAGTTACAAAATAGACTATAAAATTCTATTTCTCAGGGGTCAAGAAAGGGGTCTAAGTCAACTTAAGTAAAAAGGCTAGTAAACCTAAATAAAATAAAATCAATGATCCAAACATACCACAACAATCACCACTCGAGAATAAAATGCCCACAACCCAACACTGTCACCTTACCTAAGCACCTCCTTCCCATTCTATGTCCACAATTCATGGCCTCACCATCCCAATGTTCCCACTTATCCACTCATTCCTCAAAAACATGGATCTTCACCCCATCTCCAAATAGGTGTATTGGTTGTAGTGAGTAAGACCTTCTCTAGGAAGGAAAGAGAGTGAGCAAACTAGCTATGCCCAAATTTCCTTTTCTATGGATCACCCTTAAGCTATCTACACACAACTAGGCCTTTGCAAAAGGCCAAAGAACCCTCTTTTTCTCATAAACCATCTAAATTTCCCTTCTAAAGTCTATAAATTCCTCCCAAAAACTCATTATTGAACTGCCCTCCTAGTTGGGAAGCTATCTTTATTTGGTGTACTATTTAAAACAATAAAGGCTAAAGATAGAAGGTACTTTAGAATCTACTCCTACACCTCTTGGTCTGCTACCCACATATAGAATTTATCTCTAAAGTATTCCACAATGTAGGCATGAGTCCTAGAAATGCCTATATAGGACAAACCCTCCCTACTGAATGTTTTCTCAATGAATTTGAGTGAGGCAAGATTAGGGATGAAAAAAAAATCCTACTTAGTATTTTCTCAATGAATTTGAGTGAGGGAAGATTAGGGATGAAGAAATTATTCTTCATCCCCCTATCAAATATTTTGCCTCCATAATGAGAGTCTATGCTTTTCCTATGATTCACAAACAACTTCATTTCCAACTAGAATGCCTAGACACCCACACATCAACCCAAAAATTGAAAGCATAAGGAAATCAAATTGAAAAATTTAGTGGATAATACTTGAACCATACAATCTCACTCTTACATGTGTTGGGTGTTAAAAGTAGAAAGCATAGGAAAATTTGAGTGAAATTTATAATGGATCATACTTTAATAAAATATTAATCCAACCCATGTGTGCAAGGGATTCATTCTCCAACTATTATTACACTAAATGTCTACTTAAGGGATTCTACGATGCTTCCTCTAAGGAAGAAATAAGGGGGAACAATAATGGAAAATACAAATGCTCCTCACACAAAAGGTCAAAGGCACACCCAATCATAAAAGACAAAGGGTGTGGATAAAATGTGCTAACATCATAAAGACAAAGCCTAGAGACCTTTAAGAGGCATAGTCCTAAATCAAAAAGGATAAAGACCTCCCAAAAATCATGTCTATCACTAACCAACATAGATAAAGACAACATGTTTTAGAAAATCTACACCCTTATTCACTTCTTTAAAACAATTAATGAAGAAATATTCATCTAACATTTCACCCATAATGGACAATCCAAGAGTATAAAATCAAAAAATAAGACACTTCAATAATTGAGACAATAGAGTATGGACTCTATAAGGTTTTGTATTTTCAACCTCTGATGGTCTAGGGCCCAAGTTGAATCCTAGTGGACAACTCAGCTCTAAATGAGGATCTAGATGAAGTTATGTGTGTGTGTGAGAGAGAGAAAGATAAAACAATGAATATGTCTTGTTTATTTACTCTTATACATGGCATACTTTTGAGAAAGATGTGCAACTACTGTAGATTCTTTTGTCTACTTCTATATATCTATCTATAAGAAATATAACACAAGATATGATATCATCTCACTGCTACAAATAAATCTTCATTGTGCATATAAATCTCTTCATATTCTACTCTCAAAATTTCATCACAATTTCCCATTAAAAATATATATTCTTTGCATTATAATATCCATCCGTGAAGAACCTGCAAATAAAAATCTTATTCACAATGAAGCAATAATCCTTCATATTCTTCTTTCTTTACACATTCACTTTCATCTTCAAAAATAACTCTTCAAAATTTGTCTTCAAAATAAATATTCAATCTCCCCATTTTCATCTTCCATCTCTCCAAAAAAACAAGTTGTTATAAAGAAACTTTCCCAAATTATAAAAGCTCCTTTATTAAAAATAATAATTAAATCTCTTCACAAAATCTTTTCCCAAAAAGAAATAATAAAAAACTCTTTCTTTGTCTTAAGAATTTCACAAAAAAAATCTCCTAAAAATTAGGCATCTAAATCTCACCAAAGTCTGCCTTTTTATCTTCCTACTTCTTCTCCACAAAAGAAATTTTCTCATTAAAAAAATTATGCAAATAATAATGCATAAAATCTTTAAAATAGAAAAGGAAATAATTTATTTCCTTATTATTATGAAGGAATAAAAAAATCTTCTAAAAATCTGCCTTTAAAAACTTTATCAAAACCTGCCTTTAATCTCCCTTAAAAATAGCCTTTTAAAAAAACTGCTCACCCATATATAAATATTAACCTTTGATATGCTTTTTGCTGCACACAAATTTATAAGAGGTGACCGCTTGGAAAGGTAAGAGGATATGAAGGGGCTAGTGAAAAGATGGTCTTAAACCCCTACAGAAGGTAATCTTTAGTCATATTACCTGTGAGTGAAGGTCAACCACAAATTAAAACAAAAAATGCATGATGTATATGACGGGCATATGTGAGGTGTTAGATCTTTTGAGACACCACATTAATATCAACACCTTTATAAATATTTTTATTGTGAACTTATTTCTTTGGAATATGACTCCCCTTGTCATTGAACACCTTTGTTAAGAATATTTAATCTTTGCCTCTATAGTCTGCAAGCACCTCTTTTACTCCATAATTAAGCATCCTGTTCGATCATGAACATACTATCAACATTAAGAGATCCTGAAGACAAACTTCTTCACATCCTTCAAACGAACTGATGACATCACCTGACCATTGACATTACATGTCACATTATCATCACCCTAAATTCACTTTAACCATGAACTCCTAAAACATCCTGCCATATGAAGACAAACATCAACTCCATGTATGATCTAACTTTCACTATGATGTACCTTCATCATCAACTCAACACCTTTTTGACATCAATGACAATCAATCTCCACAAGGAGGTTTATTACCCAACCTCTATTGCAACCAATCTAGTGGAGTGGAAGGATGTTGTGGAGAGTCAATGCGACTATCTCCCTTATTCAAGGAATCATTTGTGTTAATATTTTCTTCCTCTTAGACCTGATCTATTCCCCTGTCATTTAATTCATTCTGATTTGTTTCCTATTCTTGTTGTCCATCAGTTTCAACATCTTTTACTGGTGATTCAGGTTGGTCTAATTGTTGTAAATTTTCTGTCACAGCTTGTTGTACAATTTCTAAAACTAAATCATTAACTCCCTTACCAGGATTGTCCTCTATGTTTATTATATCTATAGTACCAAAGTTTGTAAGGAAGCCCTGTGTAGTATCATCTATATTTACATCTCCTTGCGAATCTAATTTTGCACAAATTTTCTCAATGTTTGGTAGTGAGGGAACTGGAAGAGGTGTAGGAATTAGCACTTTTGTGGGATCATTAAATGGCCTACTCAAAGAATCATTGAAGGCCATCAAGGAGTCAGTTGTAATGGATGGTAAAAACACTTTAGAAAGATTGGAAAATTATGCAAACCCTGTGAAAGGTGAGGGAGGAGGGGATGATAGTGCAGAGGAGATGAAAAGTGGAGTGGAAAGACTGAGAGATGGCAAGGTGACAGGTGGCGATGACAGAATGGTAGAAATGGGTGGAAGAGATGAGGATGAGAGAGAAAGGGAGAATGCAGAGGAAGCAAGGACGGGAAGACTTAAGGATGTTGTTGTGCCTCCATCTTGGGTGTTGTTGTCTTTACATTGATGTCAAAAGGTTGTTGGTGGTTTCATGATCTTATGGTAATGATCTTGGTAGTGATATGCAGTGACATAATATGTAGTGGTAGTGGCTTGGTCATTTGATCTCAGTGAAATATAGTGGCATAGTCACATAGTCTTCATCTATTTTTCAATGGTATACAAGTTATATGAAAGGTTTCTTTCTATTCTGGAGGAGAATAAAAGATCTGTTAGTTGCCGTTGCACCAAAAGATCGACCTATTAATGCCCAATACAACCACTTGACTTAACAAACACGGGAGGCAGTTAAGCCCTTGTCACAAACCACCGCAGCACAGTGCTGAACAAGAAGACCAAGGGTCACACCTTGCAACAATCCCCCCCAGCACAAGCACGGGGTTTGAACCCGTGACCTCGGCTCTAATACCAACTGTTAGTTGTCGTTGCACCAAAAGATCGACCTATTAATGCCCGATACAACCACTTGAATTAACAAACACGAGAGGCGGTTAAGCCCTTGTCACAAACCACCGCAGCGCAGTGCTGAACAAGAAGACCAAGGGTCACACCTTGCAACAAGATCTTCAAAAGCTTTTTCTATTTTTTTATTGGATTGAGCATGTGATCCAAGTATTTTTTAAATGGAAATAATTGATATGGATTGGGAGATATAAATAATGGTTTTTGAAGATGAAATAATCGCTTCTTGTTTTGTGTGTTTGAGATGAGCTAATGGTGTGTGAAGTGTTTTTCTGAGATGAAGAATATCATATTGCAAAAGAGATTTTTGTCAGTTTGTAGAGAAGGAAAAATGTTAATTTGAGGAGAAGGAATATGAATTTGCAAAGAAGAAATGAAGAAGCTTTTTGAACAAAGATGAAGAATTGATTTGTAGAGAAAGGTTAAGACTAGATTGATCAAATTTTGGAGATGATGCATATTGCAAACAAAGTGTTGGTGATGTGATGATATCAATTGAAGTTTTTATCCCATTATTTTGTAGAGAAAGATTTATTTGTTGAAAATTTTGAATAAGAGAAATAAGGTGTTGAGTTTGATTGAAATAGGGAAACCCCTTGATTTATTTTGTTCATTGTTCTTTTGGTGTTGAAAGTCAGTGAGACTTGTGGTGAAAGTCAATATGCCAATGAGGCAAAATTGTATATGTCAGTGAGACATTTGTAAACTTGAAGTTTTACCATTTAAGCCAGTGAGGTAGTTTGAGTGGTTTTTCTACCCCAGGAGGGTTTTCCACTCGATATATCTTTATGTTAAACTTCTTGTGTTGTTTCTCTGCATTAATAATTTATGTTTAACAATTTGATGATTGTGAAGTTAATATTTGATCTCAGTTCATAATAAAGTTCATTGACAAATTGTAAAAGGTGAGAAAATTGAATTATTATATCAACACTGATTCACCCCCCTCTTAGTGTTGATTGTAATCCTACAATTGGTATCAGATCCTGGTTCCCTATAAAGGCTTAATCATCTTGGGTAGATCATATATTTGGAGTACTTGTCATGGCAAGTTAAGAAGGTTTTTCAAACTACAAAGCACCTATGTTTGATGGGTCTAACTATGCATTCTGGAAGTTCAGGATGGACTCATATTTGTGATCTTTGGGGTATGATGTGTATGCTGCTATTGAAAATGAATATACTACAACAAATCCTCCTTCGACATCTGATGAGGAAAGGGCTTATGAAAATAATGCCAAAGCCAAAAATGCAATATGATGTGGCTTAACCAATGAGATACTTGTCAAAATCATGGAGTGTAAGATAACTAAGGAAATATGGGACAAGTTGTCCAATATTTATCAAGGAGATGATAAAATCAAAGAAGCAAAATTATAATCCTATAGGGCCAAATTTGAAATTCTCAAGATGAGTGATGATGAGAAAGTGGTAGAATATCTTCTGAGGGTTCAAGAAATTATAAATGCCATAAGAGGATTGGGTGATACTTTGGAAGAAAAGACAGTTGTTACAAAAGTCTTAAGGACTTTAACTTCAAAATATGAGTCCAAAGTGTTTGCAGTAGAGGAAAGAGATTTAAGCAAAGTAACCTTTGATGAACTTCATGGCACATTCACAACCTTTGAGATGAGAATCATTAATGATACACCTTCAAGCAAAGAAGTTGCATTCAAATCAGTCAAAAAGGAGAAAGAGGTAAAATCTGAATTAGAGGAGTTGGATGATGATCAAGAAATATCCCTTGCAAGCAAATTGAAAAAAGGATCAATTGGCAAGTACAAAGGTAAGCTTCCATTCAAATGTTTTGAATGTGGAAGGATTGGACACTATGAAGCTAAGTGTCCTTACAAGGACTTAGATAGTGATGAAGATGAAAACAAGAAGCAATTCAAAAAGAAATAGTTTGTTCCTAAAAGGAAAAATAATTTCAGAAAGAAAAAAATTGTTTACTAAGAATGTTGATATGATTGAAAGTGATTCAGATAATTCTCTTGAGGAAGATGCAGAGACTTTTTTTATGGCTGTCCTAAATGAAGTGCAAAGTGATAAATGAGAAGAACAATCAAATAATTGTGAAGCTGTTATTGATCTTGAAGGTGAATTGAAGTGAGCTTTGAGTCAAGTCAAGAAGCTCAAAAAGGAGACCATTGCACAAAGAAGTCAGTTTCAAAAAGAAAATGAAATCATGAATAATAAACTAATTGATTATGAGAAGCAAATTGCTGATCTAAAACTATCTCTTGAAGAAAGTAAGAGAATTATTGATGTTAAGAGTAAAGAGTTGAATGACGAGAACAAGGAGTGTCATACACTTGAAGCTGAAATTGTAGATCTGAGAAGAACACTTGATATGTGCAAAAGTAGTGACAAACTTGATGACCTCCTTGACAAACAAAAGGGATTCAAAGACAAATCAAGTCTTGGATTTGAAGAGGGACAAAGTTCTCAAACAAATGTTGCTCAAAAGGCTGATGCAAATGATAAATCAATCATAAGGACAATAAACTACAAAAGGAATGAAACCTTTAGGTATAATGTCCATTTCATTGGATATTGGTTTTGTTGCAATAGGTTTAACACAATGCTAGTGAATGCAGATTTGGAGGTAGAAGAGGAATACATTTCATGCCAAGAAATCCATTTATATTCTTAAGAGGTTTGAAGTGTCACAATTGTCAAAATTTTGGGCATATTGCCATATTTTGTAGACCTTTGAAATTGCAGCAAACTAGCAGAAATTCAATTCCAATGGTGCCTGAACATCAAGTCCTGATAAAAGGTTGCTTGTTTGGAAACCAAAGGTGATTAACAAAAACCTTGAAGTCATGATTGCACAAGCTACTTTTCATGCCAAAAAGAAAGAACAATGGGTGATTGATAGTGGTTGTTCCAATCACATGACAGGTGACAAAGATAAGTTTGTTAATTTTGAAAACATTGATGAAGGGCCAATTATGTGTGGAAACAATGATTGCATCATGATCAAAGACAAAGCTACATTCTTCTTGATGATGAAACACCACTACATGATGTATATTTTGTTGAGGGTCTAAAGCATAACTTGTTAAGTGTTAGTCAAATATGTGATAATGGCTTCAATGTTATTTTTGATGCATATGGATGTGAGATGAAAAAGAAATTAGGTAAGGTTGTTGTAGCAGGTCTAAGGACAAGTGGTAACATCTACAATCTTCATGAATCTGAAAATAGAAGTGTTGATAGCCATATTTGTTTCATGGGTCAATTGAAGAAAGGTGGTTGTGGCATAGGAGACTTGGTCATGTAAATTTTGACAATCTTGAGAGAATCAACAAGAATCATAATGTAAGAAACATGCCTCATATTTTCAAACCAAGCAATACTACTTGCAAAGAATGTCAGTTGGGTAAGCAAACCAAGGTTAGTTTTAAACCTAAGGAGCATTTCACTTCAAAACCTCTACAACTTCTGCATTCAAATCTGTGTGGTCCCACAAGGACTAAAGCATTAGGAGGTGAAAAGTATTTCATGCTCTTCATTGATGACTTTTCAAGAATGACATGGGTAACTTTTCTAAGGCATAAATATGAGGCTTTTGAAAGATTCAAAATCTTCAAAAAGATGGTTGAAAAGGAATTTGATTTCAAGCTCAAATGTTTAAGATCTAACAATGGGGGTGAGTATACTTCTAAAGAATTTGAAGAATATTGTGAAAAACATGGGATAAGAAGACAATTTTCAGCTCCTAGAACTCCACAACAAAATGGAGTGGCAGAAAGAAAGAATAGGACAATAAAGGAAATGGTAAGGACTCTTCTACATGATGCAAATCTGCCCAACATCTATTGGAGAGAAGTTGTTCATACAGCTGTGTATACATTAAATAGAGTTCAATTAAGGGTAAAGTCAAATTATACTCCTTATGAACTTTGGTATGGTAAGTCAGCTAATGTTGGCTATTTTAAAATTTTTGGAAGTAAGTGTTACATCAAGAAAGATAATGATACTTTGAGTAGTTTTGAGTCTAGCTAAGATGAAGGTATATTTTTGGGTTACTCTACACATAGCAAAGCATATAAATGCTTTAACAAAATACTCAAAAGAATAACTGAAAGTACTAATGTTAAGGTGGATGATTATTTGTAGCCTTGTATACAGTTGATTCATGACAAGGAAGATAATCATCATTCGCAAAAGGAAGAAGAAATTCAGGTAGAGGAAGAAGCTCCTGAAAAATTAGTTGAAATTAAGACAAAGACTCCTTCAAAGGCATATTAAAGAGATCATCCTCATTAGTTGATCATTGGAGACAAGGATAGTGGTGTGTTAACAAGAAGAAAGCTTGCTGCTGCAAATATTCAAGCACATGTGTGTTTGATATTAGAAATGGAACCAAAGATTTATGTTGAGGCCAACAAAGATGAAGCCTAGATTAAGGCTATGGAAGAAGAGTTAAGTCAAATAGAAAAGAACAAAACATGGGAAATTGTGCTAAGACCTGAAGGTAAAAATGTTATTGGTTCAAAATGGGTATTTAGAAATAAGCTTGATGACAAAGGTAAGGTTGTTAGAAACAAAGCTAGATTGGTTTGCAAAGGGTATTCACAAATTGAAGGAATTGACTTTGATGAGACTTTTGCACCTGTTGCTAGATTAGAAGCTATAAGGATGTTTTTAGCTTTTTAAGTTTATAAAAATTTCAAGGTATACCAAATGGATGTCAAATCAGCCTTTCTAAATGGTGACCTTGAAGAAGAGGTTTACATGGAGCAGCCGAAAGGATTTGTGAGCAAAGACAAATCAGATCATGTGTATAGATTGAAAAAGAGTTTATATGGGTTAAAACAAGCTCCAAGGGCTTGGTATTATAGACTGGATAAGTTTCTACAAGAACAAGGATTCATAAAAAGAGGCGTGGACAGCAATTTGTACTACATAATCAAAGGTGAGGACATCTTAGTTGTTGAAATTTATGTTGATGACATCATATTTGGTAGTAACAATGATGATATGAGTCTTTCATTTCCTAACATCATGAAGTCTAAATTTGAGATGTCTATGTTGGGAGAATTGTCCTTCTTTCTTGGTCTTCAGGTATCTCAGCTTGAAAAGGGAATATTCATCTCACAAAATAAGTATGCCAAAGAGATGTTGAAGATATTTCAAATGGATGATTGCAAACCTTTGGGTACTCCTATCGAAATAGGGCATAAGCTAAGTAAAAATGATGAATCACCTGAAGTAGAACAATCTTTGTATAGTTCTATGATTGGTAGCCTTTTATATCTCACTGCTTCTAGGCCTGATATTATGCAGGTTGTTTGTTTGGTTGTAAGATTCCAAGCTTGTCCTAAACAATCACATTTGAATGTTGTTAAGAGGATCTTTAGATATGTTAAGGGTACACTTGATTTTGGTCTATGGTATCCTAGGCATAATGATTTTACACTTCTTGCCTATACAGATGCAGATTGGGCTGGTTGTCCTAATGATAGAAAGAGTACAAGTGGGGCAGCTTTCTTTCTTGGGGTAGATTGGTTGCATGGCATAGTAAGAAACAAGATTGTGTTTCTCTATCTACAGCTGAAGCTGAGTATATTGCTGCTTCTTCATGTTGTTCACACGTACTTTGGATGGTCCAATCACTTCATGATATCACTTGGTTGAGCTAACAAAGCCTATATCTATTCTTTGTGATAACACTAGTTCTATCAATATGTCAAAGAATCCTATAATGCAATCTAGAACTAAGCACATTGCTATTAGATACCATTTTCTAAGGGAGAAGGTGATTGAAAATGAAGTTGCTTTGGAATATGTGCATACGAATGATCAATTGGTTGATATCTTCACAAAACCTTTGCCTAAGGAGATGTTTGAATATCTAAGACAGAGATTAGGAGTTCTATCTTTTGCCTCTCTTCAATGAGCTACAAGGATATTGGATTCAGGGGGAGTAGTCTTCTATATCCTTATGATGTCCTGAATCTCATTTGAATCTTATCAAGATAGTTGTACATAGTTTGTATATAGATTTTGTACATATTTGTAAAAAGAATCGGTGTATGGTTGTTATCAGCTAGTGGTTTATTCTCTATATGACAACTTTTTGTGGTTTGACAGTGTTATAGTATTGTGTATTTGTTCATTGTGAAGGGCAGTGTCATTTTTCTGTTTGACAGAGGTTTATTGTTTGTTCTTCATGCAGAGGGTCTTTTATCTTATTAATATGTAGTCTCAGTCTTTCTTGTACATGACAGTGGTATTTCTACATTTGAAGTGCAGAGATAGTATTTTTATTACTGTAGAAATTGTAGCTTATCCATTGTTGACAAGTACAGAGGTGTCAATTGTTGACAAATGCTATGTGCCAAAGGTTACTTTCAGGTGGCAGAGGATTGCATTTAAGTTCATTGATAGTGGTTTGTAATGAAGTATCTCTGTGACTGCATTTAGTATCAATGACTGAGATGTCTTTGTGATTGCATTTTTGGTTAATAGAGAACATGACTGCATTCTTTATTGACTGTGGTACATCATTTACTAGTGGTATGATAGTTATCAAGTTTGAATTTTTACTAGGCAATGATTTAAGAGAAATATACAGGCATACACAGGGCTATGAATTCTATTGGCAGTGGACAATATGTTTGCCTTTGACAGTTTATGTCAAAAAGGGGGAGAAGTGAGTTATTCTTGTATTTGCTTTGTTTTGCCATCAATGTCAAAGACAAAGGGGGAGTTTTGTTTTGCCTCCATCTTGGGTGTTGTTGTATTTACATTGATGTCAAAAGGTTGTTGGTGGTTTCATGATCTTATGGTAATGATCTTGGTGGTGATAAGCAATGACATGGTTTTATGCAGTGACATGATATACAGTGGCAGTGGCTTGGTCATTTGATCTCAGTGAAATACAGTGGCATAGTCACATAGTCTTCATCCAGTCTTCAATGGTATACAAGTCTTCATTATCTCAAGGTTTGCTTATCACAATTACATTTTTTTTCATAATCATTTGCATATTCATTTTTGGGTCATAGTCACAACCATATTCATATGTCATGTGTGTTGTGTCTCATATGTCAAAATGATAAAATGCCTAAACATTCAAATGTTAAATGTCATTGTTGAAGGATAAAGTTTTTCATGTCTTCCATTGTTGTCTTATCTCTGTCATAGTTTATGTTGTTTGGTCTGATACATATTTCATGATGTCCATATAGTGTTATTATGTCTCATGTAGTCCTCTTATACTTGGCATTGCATTCATGGTTGTTAAGTTTGTTCAAGTGTTTAACCCTAAATGCCACTATGTTCAGTGTTATGTCCTTGTCTTATCACTGTCTAAAGGGTTTTTGAGATATTTAATCAATGAGTATGTAACTGCAATTAAATGGTGTCTCATCAGTTTTGACTACATGCTATAAAGTGTCATATTCCTAAACACTTAAAATCTATGTCAAAGACCCTAATCTAAACCTAGGTTATTCCTTCCTAAATCCTCATTTACCCATCAATGCATTTTTGTTATAACTACTTGTTGACTGGCTAGAGCGGTAAGTGTCACTTAAGTGACAATGTGAAGGGATCAGTATCATAGTTTTGGCTGACCCTATCGATTAGGTGCCCGGTTATCAAGTAAGGCACAAAGAAGGTCTGGCAGGAAATTATGATCAACGATCATGGTTTAAAGGACATGTGGTGCAATTGACACATTGAAAGGATAACATTCAAAATTGTATGGGAGCCCAATAGATAGTTGGTGATATTAATTTTGATGGGCTTTTTGGAGTAAAAGCCAAAATTTAAGGACTTTTCTTCTTCCACTGAAGTTATATGAAAGGTTTCTTTCTATTCTGGAGGAGAATAAAAGATCTTCAAAAGATTTTTCTATTTTTTGACTGGATTGAGTATGTGATCCGAGTATTTTTTAAATGGAAATAATTGATATGGACTGGGAGATATATTAAATAATGGTTTTTGAAGATGAAATACTCTCTTCTTGTTTTGTGTGTTTGAGATGAGCTAATGGTGTGTGAAGTGTTTTTTTGAGATGAAGAATATCAAATTGCAAAAGAGATTTTTGTCAGTTTGCAGAGAAGGAAAAATGTTTATTTGAGGAGAAGGAATATGAATTTGCAAAGAAGAAATGAAGAAGATTTTTGAACAAAGATGAAGAATTGATTTGCAAAGAAAGGTTAAGACCAGATTGATCAAATTTTGGAGATGATGCATATTGCAAACAAGGTGTTGGTGATGTGATGATATCAATTGAAGTTTTTATCCCATTATTTTGCAAAGAAAGATATATTTGTTGAAAATTTTGAATAAGAGAAATAAGGTGTTGAGTTTGATCTAAATAGGGAAACCCCCTGATTTATTTTGTTCATTGTTCTTTTGGTGTTGAAAGTCAGTGAGACTTGTGGTGAAAATCAATATGCCAGCGAAGCAAAATTGTATATGTCAGTGAGACATTTGTAAACTTGAAGTTTTACCATTTAAGCCAGTGAGGCAGTTTGAGTGGTTTTTCTACCCCAGGAGGGTTTTCCACTCGGTATATCTTTGTGTTAAACTTCTTGTGTTGTTTCTCTGCATTAATAATTTATGTTTAACAATTTGATGATTGTGAAGTTAATATTTGATCTCAGTTCATAATAAAGTTCATTGAAAATTTGTAAAAGGTGAGAAAATCAAATTATTATATCAACACTAATTCACCCCCCTCTTAATATTGATTGTACTCCTACAAATGTAATGGCAGGGAAGGTGGATGGAGCAATTGATGAAGTGGGAATAGCATAAATAGATGGTAAGGATGATAGGGAGGGAGTAGGTGAAGGTGAGATGATAGTAGATGCAATGGTGGATGTAGGAATGGAAGGAACAAGCATTGGAACATTCGGTGTAGCAGGGATAGGTGTATCTATAGCAGAATCAGTGGATGCAACAACAATTGACACTTTTAGTTTCTTTTCTTTTGAAGTTTCTCCTTTTCCACTTCCAGTATATCTTTTCTTTTTGTTGCCCTTATTCTTGAGGAAGGAGGAGGCTCTTTCTTTTGTTTTTTTGGGGCATCCTTTTTAGCCTTTCCTTTTTCTACCAGGGGAATATGTTCTTCACTATCTACATCAGCCTCTTGGGTTGCTCCCTCTCCTATGGCATCTTCTATTTCTATAGGATGATCTTCCTCATCGCTGCTAACCTTTTCTTGTTCTTGTTCTCTGTAGGTTAGAACTAGTCCATTCTAATTTAATGCTACAACTTGGGCCTGCACCCACATCTTGTTGAACTTAATTGGTTCTCTCATAGCCATATCTAGGGAGCTTTCTTCAAAGTCCGCCCAGTTGGGGAATGGAATAGGTTGATTGAATAGAGCCTCTTAGGGACCTCTTTGAATCACATCATTATCATTTGTTAATTGATCGAGGACTCTTATAATGCTGAACCTTTTGATAAAGTCCAGGGACAACCTAGAATATTTTCTTCTTAACTCTGTATCCAAATGCTCTCCTACCCCTAGGGTGGTACAAGAATAATAACCCCTTCCTAAGAGTATGGGAAACTTGATATTTACTCAGTGTAGGTGTTTCAAACTTTTTGCACACATGAGCAACTATCTTGTGATTTCTAGGAGTACTACCTTAACGATTGGATATCTTGGAAGTTTGTATGGTGCATCCCAGTGAAACTGTGTATCCTCAAGTAAGTGAATTTTAGAAATTGGATGTACCACCTCCCATATGTTTGCACGACAGCCATAGCCTCAGGAGACAACCTTCCGGTCATGTCATTTTGTAAGATTTGAGTAATATGCATAGTGAATGCATCATTAACTCGCTTATGGTGTACTAAAGATTGAGAAACTTCCAACTGAGTGTAACATTCATAAACCTTGAGTTGGTCATCTCCATTACCAACTTCTCCTAGCTTGGATAGACCAAGATACACTATGGTTCTTGCCAAGGCATAAACAATATATGAGGTCCATCTAAAGGTTTCATCTATCCAGAAGTTGACAAAGGCCTCATGAATATTGTTACTTAAAATCTGGACCCGATGGATCTTTTTTCTTCCATGTAGAATTTCTTCAATATACACAAACATCCATCCTTCAAAGGTGGAGGCAGTGGGCAATCCCATGATCCTACTCAAAAGTGTCAACAAATCTCCTATCTCCTCTTTGAAATCACTCCTATACAATGTGTGAGGTAGTTTTGACAAGGATGACCTCTTATGTTTTATCCAACCCTCATTTAAATCTTCTTTCTACAAGTTTCTGGGTCCTTCTTAAATACATCTTTTCAACTTCTTCCTTGTCAATGATTGAGAGCTTTGGAATGGAGGGATGTCAAAGATCTTTGCTACAGATAGGGCACTAAGATCTGCCAAAATCTATCTTCCCTGAGTCCTTACGGTTCTGGCAGCTTGGTCATAACTATTATCACATGCTACAATCAACTCTGGACATTGCACTGATGTTGGGAAAGCAGTAGCCTCTTCTATTCCATTATCTCTAATCTTCTTAGTCAATGGGGTTGGGTTTGGGCCTAGGACTCTGATCCTAAACTCTTCTATATCTACGTGGCCAAGGTCAGTATCTCCAATGTTCTGCCACGCCAAGGTGATCTTTGTTACTAGTGGGATTCCTTGAACTCGTACTTCATGTTGGTGGCTCGTGAAGTCATTTATCTTGCAAGACTGGACCTAATAAGTAAACCTTGTAATCCAATTGTCCTAGATGTTCTTTGACTTAGGCTTCTTGACAGTCAGTTGAGTATATTTTATTTTCCTAAGTGAAGAAAGGTTATAAAGCTTCTTCTAAATCCTCTAAAATTTATTTGTTAGGCTAAAGATATGCATGTTCCTCCATTTCCTAACATTTATTACACATACTTATGAAAGAAGCAAAGAAAAATAGTTCAGTGGGGTTTCAGGTACCTACTAAATATATGTAATAAATGCTAATCTTAAATGCAAAATTTCCTTATATTAATTAAAAAAACATGCAAATTACCCTCATTTCATCTTCAAAATCAAATTACCTAGACAAATAACCCTTCTTATCTTAGAAAAAATTCTCAAAAACATACTACATAGAAGGTTAGCAGAGTTTTAATGCCCTACAGGACTTAGTGGGCTTTTTAGTCCCAACCAAATAGCGGGGAAAATAGGCACAATAGGATCAACGAGACTTTATGGCCCTACTAGATATATGAAGTTGAAGATGATTTTAGCATAGAGCAGTATGTAGGTTTTTGAGTGCAAAATATGCAATGGTGAGTCAGTGGTAATTTCACCTTTAACCAGATTGCACGGATTTTGGTCACTGGTGGATTTGTGCAGTTGGATTGATTTTTAGCACTAACTTTGTATGACACCTTTGGTGGGGTTTTTTCCCCTTAGTAGATCTACGAGGATTTTGAGGTGCGCTGGATATATTCGGTTAACAAACTTTTCAGTGCAAGTCTCATAGGGAAGGATTTTAGCGCAAGAGAGACAAAGCGAGAGAATCAGGGGGCCACAGGATCGGTGGAGTTTTTAAGTGGTACTGGATATTATCCAGTTGGGTCAAGGTTTAGTACCAATCCAATTATAGTGTGTTTTAGCACTAAGTATTTTAGAAAGTCTGGCGGGGAAATCTTGATATGCTAGAAATGTCTGGTTGAACTCAATTTAAGTGCAAAGGTGATAACATCATGTTATGATGCAATGGCCTTGGTTTTGCAAAGGATTTTGGTTTGGGAAACATTCTATGTGAATTTCAATGCTTGTCCAACGTGTTCTATAAAGTTTTCAAATCTAAGGTTCTTTTCTTAAAACTTAAAACCTCTCTTCCCCTAAGTCCAAAATAATAGTGCAACAACAATTCTCTCTGTGAAATAAACATTCAGTCCAAAAGAAAAAGAAAAACCCCCCATAAATCAAATGATGCTCATAAAAAACTAGTTCAATTTACACTACAATTTCAACAAATCACAGACAATTCCTTTTTTAAAACAAAAACCCTAGACTAAGAGAAGGTCCTTTTACTGCCAAACCAAGGTTTGATGGCTCTTACTTGGTTTTGTAGAGCAATGGAAATGAACAGGGTTTTCATGCCAAATCACTCTCAGTTGATTGCGTGATGTGTATGAATCACCCATAGCCATTATGAAAAGCTCTCAGTAGTTGTCGAAATGTAGAATGAGCTCAAAATGAGTCTGAAAAACTTTTTATACCTCCCAATTAATCTTTCATTAATGCGAAGTACCATGACAAATTGGCACACAATAAACAAGTTTGAAACTCAGTGGGGATTTTGGGGTTTATTGACTTAGTAGGGAAATTGGTTCTTACCACTTTAGCGGGATTTTTAGGGCTTGCTGAATACATGCAGTGCAACACCTTTTTCCCACAAATCCAGAATGGTTGATTTTTAGCGCCGGTGGTTATATTCAACACAAGTGGAATCTAGCACTTGGTGCAATGCCTTGGGATCCTAGTGCAAACATGTGTATTGCACATTAGCACCGGTTTGCAGTAGACTTGAATTCTAGCACTAATTGTAGCAACAATCAATTTCAGCACATTTAATGGATTTAGGACCTTAGAAATTGATAGAAAAGGGATCCTTCCTGGCTTAAATTAAATTCCTAAGGACTTTGAATAAGATTTCACTTGATTCATGCAATTTTGATCCTCATGTGGACATATTTGACCTCACAAACTCATCATTACCTCAAAAGGAACTAACAAAGACTAAGCCAAACTTCAAACAAGCAATGAAAAAGGGGGTCTCCATTTGATAAAATGGGTCATGTGTGCAAGGCACAACAAATGATGACTCTACTGGGGAAATGCTCCAGAGAATTTCAAACACAAACCACAGTCTCGAACCTAGAATCTCTGTGTGTCCCACATATTAAACTAGACTACATGATACAAATTCAAAGAAGCAGAAATCGCTAACTCAGTATAACTATCCATATCCTAGAGGTGTAAGTGTGTGAAATTGCATTAATTTCCATTTGTTAGTAACCAAAGTCATCAATGTGAACTTGTGTCAAGCTATGCAAATAATCAACACCTTATGAACGTGCTGAATGGAAGGTGAATGAGCAAAGCAGGATGAATAAGTATGGAAGTGGCAAGAGGGAACAAATGGGTGCAATGAAATCATGTGTCCTTAAGTACAAGTGACATAGCTGAATGACCTACCATGATGTATGTTTACTAGGTTTTCATCATGGTACTTATCCAAGGCACCACCAGGGGTGGTTTTCACCTTTGGATGAAAGAATTTATCTTTACTATTTTCTAATTTTTTTGTGCTTTTCTGATTTTGCACGTGGGATGTAGGAATGCAGATAAAGGGGACTATGTTATCTAGCTCCATGAACAGTGATAGTCGATATCAGATGTAGCGACACATAGACCATGTTGGGTCACTACATGTCATTGATGTTGGTAAGAAAGAGCGGATGATGTGACAAATTATGAAAAGGATGAATGAGAATATTGGACTATGATGTGGATTATGTGATGGTGGAATGAATAGAAAATGTATATGGGGGGAAATGGAGTTAGGAAAAGATGGATGTAAGATGAATAATGGAAAGTGTACGATCATTTGATTTTGGAATTTGCAGGATAATATAGGTGGAGTGAATTACATATGTGATGAGTGGATGATGGAAAATGATGAAAAATAGTGAAATAGATGAAATACCAATATTCTAACCTTGTTTACCTTGAGGTAGACATCCAAGGCCACATAATCATGCATGGATACTGACATGGGTAAACTTCAAAGTACCTCATTCATAAGGACTAAAACTTGTGACAGTTAACAAGACTATATATGATTTGGGAGACTAGACTTTGAGTTCATTATTTGATGGAGAAGGTGAAATGGATGAAGGATGTTGTGTTCTGCCTGAAACAAGGGATGGGGAAGATAGTTCATAAGGTGAGATTTTAGGATTTTTACCTGACTCAAGGTCACATAGATTCCTTTGGAAACCTCTGGATCATTTAAAGATGTGAGAGATATAAGACCTGAAAATACTTCAAGTGCACCAAACTAATGACTCATTTCCCATGAACAAGCATCATATTGTCTGAGGATAACAACAGAACCCATATGAAGACCGGAGTGGAAAACTGAAGCTTCTCAAAGAAATCCTCTAGATTACTTACCTAAAGAGGACCTTTTGGAGGACTGCATAGTTGCCACCACGTTCAATAAATGGGGAACCCCAAAAAGGCAAGTGCAGGAACAAAAGCAAAGCAAGTAAAACAACTAACCTAAACAAAGCAAGCCTATCTAACAGGAAAGTAAACAACTCTAACAACAAAGCAAACTAATCTAACAGCCAAGGAAAACAAAAGTGGGAACTAATATAGAACAACAAGCTAATCTAACCAAAGCAAAACAAATAGGAAAATACTAACTATGTACACAAAAGAAGGCAGAGATGCCTTCTAGGCCTAGAAATAGTGCTTTAGGAATTGCTTATTCATAGGCAGCGGGAGTTCCTCATCAGTGAGTGTCTTCATTCTGTATGTATTGTCCCCCAAGATCTTAGCTATTTGATAGGGGCCTAACCATAATTTATCAAACTTGCCATGTTCACCCTTTTTCTAATGGGCTTTGTCCCAATACAGGACCAGATCAAAAATATGGAAAGCCTTGACCATGGCTCTCTTATCAAACTAGCGCTTTACTACACCTTGGTGTTTGGCAAAGTTTTCTATAGCAGCATCGCATTTCTCTTCTAGGTGTAACAGCTGAGTTAAGCAGTCTGAAACATGGTCATATGACTCTAGGTAATCTTGCATAAATTGTAGCACAAGGATTTGCAAGTGGATGGGAGAAATTAGCTCCAGTCCATAAACTAGATGATATGGTGATATTCCTAGAGTAGCCTTATGTCTAATTTTGTCTACCCATAGGGGAAACCTGAGTTGTGTGTGCCAGTCTCTAGGGTTTTTGTCCAACAATCTTTTAACGACTTCAAGCAGGTTTTTGTTTGTTGACTCATCCACTCCATTCCCTTGGGGATAATAGTTAGATAAAAATTTTAGTATGTAATCCCATAATCAAAGGCCCAATTTGAAAAACACAAAGAAGAAAATGTAGGACCATTGTCACAAACAAGAGAAAAGGGGCAGCCAAACCTTGTGATGATATGTTTTTCAACAAATTCAATTACCACCTCAGATGTGCATTATTTGCAAGCTTGTACTTCAGACCACCTTATGCAATAGTCAGTAGCGGTTAGAATGTACATGTGGCTTACAGAAGAAGGTGGGTTGATCATACCAATGAAGTCAAGGCCCCATTGTGCAAATGGATGAACTTACATCACCAGGTGTAGTGGCATAACAGGGTTCCTTTCCCTTGTAGCAGCAGTCTGGCATACATGACAGGTTCGGGTATGTACATGGACATCCTTGAACAAAGTGGGCAATAGTATCCAGCATGGAGGATTTGCTTTGCAGTAGAATGAGTTGAATCGTGGCCTGTTCCAAACCTTTAATGAAAATAGGTTAAAACATGATTTACTTCTGCTTTGTCTAGACATCTCAAGTAAATTCCTTCATGATTTTTCTTGTATAGGACTGATCCCTTGACCATGAAACTATTGCTTTTCAGCCTCAAAGCTCTTCTCTGAATCAAATTTAGGTAAGGTGGGCACTACTAATTGAGGAGGTAAAACAACATATCACTGTACCATTCATCTTTTGAGATAGCCTCCACTATATATTGCTGAGATACTAATCCAGGATCTATTTCTACCATAGTCTTTGTAAGTGCTTATCCTCACACCAATTTCATGGGTTTTATCTCTAGATCAAACTCTTGCAGTATCGTGACCCATTTCCCAATTCGTTCACCTAGTTCACTTTGCATCAACAATGCTTTGACAGTAGCATCAGGAACACCATCAATCATTTTACTTCTCATAATGTAATGTCAAAATTTCTTAACTGCTTTAACTAGAGCATAGGCCTATTTCTCCACATTCAAGTATCGCAATTTAGCATCCTTTAGTGGGGTGCTCATAAAAGCAACTGGGTTTTCATCATCAACTCCCCTTCTTTGTGTCAACATGGCAGCACAAGTGTGGTTGGAAGCAAAGGAGTATATATGTAAAATGGCAGGGCATAATATGGAATCACTAGTACTGGAGCATTGGCTATGGCTTGTTTAATTTCTGTAAAGGTAGCCTTGGCCTTTGGCGTTCACTGAATCTTAGCATCCTATTTTAGCATTGCATTTAGAGGTCAGACAATCTCAACAAAACCAGTAATGAACTTGTGAACAAAGTTGATTTTCCCAAAATAAAACTTTAACTCCTTATTGGTTGGGGGTTGAATCTTGAGGATAGCTTGGACTTTGTCAAGGTCTATCGATATACCTTCTTTAGAGATTACATGTCCCAACAACTTACTTTCAATGACACAAAAGATGCATTTCTTAGGGTTTAGTGAAATTCCATAATCTCTGCACCCCAAATTTTGGTCATCTCTCCAATATGCATTATTATCTTTGTCATCCTTCTTGAATGTGTTCTCTTGTCTGTTCTGCTCCACAAATGATCTCTCTCCTCCATAAAATGTTCTCCCTTTCTAAAATTTACTTCCTCTGCCTCTCTATCTCTGATCATGTCTCTTATTCAACTTCTCTTCAACTTTCATGGCAAACTGATATGCTTCTTCCAATGTTGTCATCCTTACAAAACTCATTTCTTTTTGAATGTTCAATATCAGTCAATTGATGTATCTAGCCACTTTCTCTTTGCTTGCTTCACTATGTCCTGTTCCTATGATCATCTTATGAAATTCTCCAGTGCACTCCTTCACAGATTTCTCCTTTTGTCTTAGGTTCTGCAATCTCTTCAACAGTTCCAACTCATAGTCAGCAGGTACAAACTGATTGTTCAATTTTGTCACCATCTTGTCCCACTTTGTAATCTTTTCTTTTTCTCTTTTGTTTCTATCCAACTGAACTTCTTTCCACCATATAGCAACATGTCCTTTCAACTTTATTTTTTCAAATTTCACTTTCTCCAGATCTTCAACTTCTTCATACTCATAGTATTCTTCCATGTCATTTATCCAGTCAATCAACTCTTCAGGGTTCAAATTGCCAGTGTAATTTGGTACATCAACTCTAGGTTTCTTTCTAATCTTTGAAATAGCTTGCAACATCTTGACTTGATCTGATTAGATTCTTCTTCATCACCTCCTGGGGTTTCACCAATTTGATCAACAGATTGAAATTCCTCTTCATCATCACTTTCAAAATTAGGTCTAGGTGTCAATCCTCTTCGCCTATCTTCTTCAACAACATCCAATTGAATTCTCATTATTTTCATCATTTCCATCATCTCATCCATCCTTCCAGCCATTGTTCCAACAACAGGGATTCTCCTCGGCTGCATCTTCCTAGGATCAAGCACAAACTGCCTCAAGTTTGGTGATCGGGGTACAAGGTGACAATTGCCTCACAATTGGTGATCGATTGCGACACAAGTAACCTACCTCAAATTTGGCAATCTATCCACAACAAGATCTTACAGAATTCCTTCACTCAATTCACTCAATTCACTCCCAAAGATTCAAACTTTCGCTCTGATACCACTTAGGGCAATCATGGTTAAGAGGGTCCTCAAAGAGAACAATCCAGACCATGCAGCTAGAGTAACACAATGGAAACAACTCAAATATATGGAACAAATGTAGATTCAGTCATAAATTATATCATAGAATTCAATTACAGATTGGCTGGCAAGATGCGGGCTTACAATTGGGCTCACATTCCTGACTACAGAATATCAGAGTTTGCACAAGATATAGCTCGGAAGCTCCTTCGTACAAAATCCAAACTATCAACTTCTAAATCATCGATCACTATGCTAATTGCTTTCCTAGGCATCTATTACATCATTATATATCATATCCAGAACATAAGATTCCTTCATGTTGGTCAAGGAAGATTAGAAACTCCAATGAAGAGCTGTAATGTGTGTACACGGATAGGTCAGACCTAAATGAATAGACCTCCTTCACAAGTGAATAGAATGATGTGAGGATCTCGGGGAAGGTCAGCCACAAACCTAAAGCACATGGAATGATGTGTCGTTAAGCTTCGAGGATTGTGAAATGCTCTACAGGTCTTCTCCTTCAACTGATTATTTGAGACTGTCAGGATGCTCTGTTCTGAGAAAACAATCGATCTTCTGATAGCAATAACTTTCCAGTACTTGATCTAAATGCTCTAAATTTTGGATATGTTGTGTATGCATGTGTCTAGATGTTAAGTCCAACTCCGTAAGGTCTAAAATGTGACTGCAGTAGAATGTAGATCAAAATATAGAAACTGCTACTAACTAAACTGCCTGAACTGAATTAGAAAATGAAAAGAAATAAACTGAAATGCAAACAAACTGAAATGCAAACAAGCTAAAATGCAAATGTTTTGCAAACAAACTAAAATGCAAATGTTTTTGGTTGATGCAAGATTTTTCTTGAACTAGGAATGCTCCTGCATCAAAGAGGATCTTATTCCTAAATCTTTTAGACTTGGTTTTCCATGCACCAATAACATGTAACTAAACAATAGTATAGTGGAATATCCAACAAATTCTTATCTATAGGGTTTTGTAGTCAATCATTAGATAGGTCAATGATTAATACCAAACCAAGGATGATAAACTTATCCCTTACAAATGAATGGTTGATAGTTTTAGGGAATACTTCACTCACATCCAATTTGAAAAGGTACCCTACCTTAACGACAAAAGAATTGATACAATGACCACTATTGGTTCACTACTAGAGATGTTTCAAGATACCTATGTTGCAAGTATAAGGTTAACCAGTGTTATCATTGATGTCAACATACTCATATTGCTCAATGAGAAGGATTGGATGAGCTGTGTGTTGAGGATATTGAGAAAATTAGTCTCAATCAGGAACAATGAAGAACAGTGATAAGAAGAAGGCAAAAGTACTCAATAGGTTGAGGATCAGAGGATGTGGATTAAAGGGTTTGTAGATATGAGTCTTGAGATGTTCCAGTTAAGATTTTAGAGGTCAACATGAAGATATGAAGAAGTTGTGATTGATCAAGTAGAATCAGTTCCAGGAAATGCTCCAGAGTGAAAAAATGTTACAAAAAGGTCCGGTGAGATCCGGAAGTGCATTGTCATATTCTGCAGATTGGAAGGAGTGTTTGGGATGTCCTTGTGATGTGTCATCTCAAGTTGTACATAGTTTGGAGGTCTGGAAGCACCTGTTGTAGTTTGACAGTGGCGATAGACTGTGTTCTTGAAGTTCCAGATGAAGAAGAAAAGAATTCTAGTAAGAGGAAGTGTGGATGTACCTGGTTATTCAGGCAAGCTTGTGAAGGTTCTTGGATCATGTTGAGGTTGTGTTGTCAGTCCGCATTAGTGTTAGAGCCCAGAATTGAAGATATACTTCTGGATGAAGATGTTCTTGTTCAGACTAGCTGACCGGATGAGTTATTCATCTTGCGAATGTTCTTGTGGATGATTGCTGACTTAGATGATTGTTCCTAAGTTGATGCCTAGTATAAATAAAGGTTTGTGAATTCATTTCAAAGTGTGTCATTGAGTGGATGAGTGGTGTATAGTGAAAGAGCGAAAGGCAGAGCAGGTGTGTCTCAGGCTTAAATGGAACTGATCCAGACATGGTAAAGATGTCAATCACCAGTTCAAGTTTGTAATACTTATGATCTTGTAGATAGTGTGTCTCTTGTAGGCAGTGTGCCTCCTTATGAGCAGTGTGCTTAGGTAGTGAGCCGTAATTGGCATGTGCCATCCATTTTTCTTATTCTTCTAATAGAGAATAATCCTTGGGTTAATCACCTCGTGGTTTTTCCCTTAACTGGGTTTTCCACGTCAAAATCTTGGTGTCTAATGTGTTGATGTTTATCTGCTCCGATGTTTATGCTTCATGCTTTCATGAATGGTTAATTGATTTGCTATTAACTAACAAAGAAGAATCAAGTGTTTGAAGTAGACGCAAGTTTTTGTATAACTGATTCACCCCCCCTCTCAGTTGTGTGCCCTAGATCTAACAATTGGTATCAGAGCTAAGTTCCTCTAAAATGAGCTTAACTGCTTGAGGAGATCCAGGATGTCGTCATACAAGAAGGACAGTCCGAAGTTTGATGGAACCAACTTCTCGCTCTAGAAAGGTCGCATGAAATGTCACTTGGAGTGTATGGGAAAAGCATACTTGTCCATGGTCACAAAAGCATATATACCTCCACAGGGTGGTCCAACAACTCTAAATGAAATCACAGATGCTGAAAACAATATGTGGACAAAAGAGGCTCTTCTAAGTGCATTGACTAACTCAGAACTCTCAAATGTTATTGACCTACCAACTGCCTATGAGATCTGGGTTAAACTGGAACTTTTGCATGAAGGAGATGAGTTTGTTAAGAGTGCAAGGTTGTAAAGTCTCAAAGGGAAATTTGAAAGATTGAAGATGAGAGATGATGAAAATATCACTACCTTTATGCCAAGAGTGAATGAGCTAGTGTGTGGAATTAGGAATGCTGGTGGAGTTCTAGATGAAAATGAGATTGTTTACAAAATTCTCAAATCCCTTCCTACTGCCTACAAAATCAAAGTTGCTGCCATTGATGAATTCAGAGCCCATACAACTGTCACAAGAGAGCAACTGGCTGGCAAACTGGCTGCATTTGAAATGACTAAGTTTGGAGATGATCACCCCAAGACTAAATCTGCATTCAAAGCCAGTGCCTATGTGAAAGGCAAACAAAGATTTGATCCGGGAGAAAACTCTTCAAGGAAGCTGTCATGGTATGATCAAGCAAGGAAAGACATGGAAGAGGAAGAAGCAGAAACAGCTCAACTTGAAGCTCTCATTGCAAAGAGACTGCCAAGAGGATCCAGTAAGTATGAAGGAAAATTACCCTTTAAGTGCTTCAACTGCAATAAGATTGGTCATTTTGCTTCAAGATGTCTAGAAAGATCTCCAAGGTCAAATTCTAATAGACAAAGGTTCTAAAAGAACTGTTATTATGTTCATGAAGAAGATGACAATGAAGGAGTAACAGATCATGAATCAGAAATAGGAAACAAATCCGAAAATGAATGGGTGTTTATTGCCATCAAGGAAGAAGATCCAATATCCTTTGAATCTGTCAATCATAAGGTTGTAGATAGAGCTTTGGCTGCCCAAGTGGAAGAAAAGGATGATTGGGTTATTGATAGTGGATGTTCTCACCATATGACAGGTGACAAGAACAAGTTCATAGATTTGGAAAGGTATGAAGGAGGAATGGTAAAGTTTGTTGATAATTCTACTAGTAGAATCAAAGGTAGGGGAACTATTTCTTTTGATGGAAAGAGCAAAACTGGTAATGTACTGTATGTTGAAGGATTGAAGCACAATCTTCTCAGTGTTGGTCAGTTGGTGGACAAAGGTTATGACCTCCGGTTCAAGAATGGAAGATGCAGGATCTTTGAAAGCTCTGAAACTAAGATTGCATCCAGTACTCAAACAAAAGGTAATATCTTCCATCTAGTTGGTTCTAATAAAAGTTGTTTGTTTGTTCAAGTTGATCAGAGTTGGTTATGGCATAGAAGGATGTGTCATGTAAATTTTGATAACATCATCAAGATAAGCAATACTCAGGTTGTAAGAGATCTTCCAAAATTGGTGAAACCTACAAATAGTTTGTGCAAAGAATGTTAGTTAGGTAAATAGAGCAGAGTCTCTTTCAAAAGTAAGGATCAGTCCTCTACCGGATTATTGGAATTAGTTCATACTGATCTATGTGGTCCGACAAGAATCAAGAGTATGCAAGGTGATAGATATTTCATGTTACTGATTGATAACCATTCTCAGATGATGTGGGTTACCTTCCTAAAAGAGAAATCAGAAGCCCTTGAGAAGTTCAAAATCTTCAAAGCTATGGTAGAGAATCAAACCAAATTGAAACTGAAATGCCTGAGGTCTGATAGAGGTGGTGAATTCACATCCGGTGAATTCATAGACTTTTGTGAGAAGCATGGTATAAAGAGATAGTTGTCTACTCTTAGGACTCCACAGTAGAATGGAGTAGTTGAGAGAAAGAACCGGACCATCCAGGAAGCATCCAGGACAATGATGATGGAAGAAAATGTTCCTCAGATGTTTTGGAGAGAAGCTGTCAGCACTGCAGTCTACACTCTCAATCGAGTTCAAATCAGAAGCAATACCAGTAAGACTCCTTATGAACTTTGGTTTGGTATAACTCCTACTGTGAGATATTTCAGAGTATTTGGTAGCAAATGTTACATCAAAAGAGATGAAGATCTAGGAAAGTTTGATGCTAGAAGTGATGAAGGAATCTTCTTGGGTTACTCCACTCAAAGAAAAGCATACTGGTGTTACAATAAGAGACTGAGAAAGATGATAGAAAGTACAAATGTGAAGGTTGATGAAGGAATTGAGAAGCCCTCAAGGTTTTATGAATATAATGAAGATGATCAGAATGATTCTCTGGTGCAAGGAGCTCAATCCTCCTCTGAAAGTCAAATTCAGATTGATCTGGTAAATCAAGAAGAAGAGGTTTGTCTGAATGAGCCTGATCAAGAAACAGTAGTGCAAGAAACTCCCAAAATTTCAAGGTATGTAACTCTAAACCACTCTAAAGATCAGATCATAGGTGACAAAAGCAAAGGGGTAAAACAAGGAGGAGAATTGCTCAAAATCCAAATGAATACTGTCTGATTTCAAATATTGAACCTAAGACAGTAAATGAAGCTTGCAATGATGAAAATTGGACCAAAGCAATGGAGGAAGAGTTGATGCAAATTGAGAAAAATCACACTTGGGATCTTGTTCCCAGACCTAGAAACAAAAATGTGATTGGAACCAAATGGGTCTTTCAGAACAAACTAAATGAAGTTGGTGAAGTAATCAGAAACAAAGCCAGATTGGTCTGCAAAGGCTACTCTCAAATAGAAGGAATTAATTTTGAAGAAACCTTTGCTCCGGTGGCAAGAATTGAAGCAGTCAGATTATTTCTTACATTTGCTGCCTTTAAAGACTTCAGGGTATATCAGATGGATGTCAAGTCTACCTTCCTAAATGGTGATTTGGAAGAAGAAGTATACATTGAACAACCGGATGGATTTCAATTGTCTGATCATGATGATATGGTCTGCAAGTTGAAGAAAGCGTTGTATGGATTAAAGCAAGCCCCAAGAGCATGGTATGAAAGGTTGGATAAACATCTTGTGCAGATTGGTTTCAACAAAGGTACTGCTGACAGTAACTTATATTTCAAAATTGATCATGAAAATATTTTGATTGTTGAAGTATTTGTTGATGATATCATCTTTGGAGGAAGAGACAACTTATGTGTAAAACCTTTGCAAATCAAATGAAAAGTGAGTTTGAAATGTCAATGCTAGGTGAAATGAATTTCTTCTTGGGTCTACAAATTACTTAGACAATGAAAGGCATCTTTATCTCTCAAACCAAATATGTGAAGGAATTGTTGAGAAAATTTGGAATAGAAGATTCAAAGCCAATGAACACTCCTATGGCAACCGGATGTAAGTTGAGCAAAGATGATGACTCTCCTAAGTCAGATCAGACCAAGTACAGATCAATGATTGAAGGATTATTGTATCTCACTCAGACTAGACCAGATATAATGTAGGCTATTGGTCTTGTGGCAAGATTCCAGGCTGATCCCAGAGAATCTCATGTCATGGCAATCAAAAGAATTTTTAGGTACTTAAAAGGGACAATTGAGTATGGTCTATGGTACCCTAGAGATCATGATTTCTCTCTTCATGCATATACAGATGTAGATTGGGCAGGAGATGTGGATGACTGGAAGAGTACAAGTGGAGGAGCATTCTTTTTGGGAAAAAGGTTGGTTTCTTGGCTAAGAAAGAAACAAGAGGCAATATCTTGTCTACAACTGAAGCAGAATACATTGCAGCAGCAGGTAGTTGCACTCAAATCTTATGGATGAAGCAGATGCTAAGAGACATTAAAGTAGAATATGAGGAGCCTATCACAATTTTCTATGATAATTCAAGTGCAATAAATATTTCTAAGAATCCAGTATTGCATTCTAAGACTAAGCACATATCTATCAATTTTCACTTTCTGAGAGAACAAGTAAACAAGGATGAAGTCAGATTGGAGCATGTACCCTCCAAGGATCAGATTGCAAATATTTTTACTAAACCTCTTCCCAAGGACTCTTTTGAGTATCTTAGGGAAAAGTTAGGGGTCATGGCCCCTCCGGTGATGAACTAGGATGCACTGATGTGCATCAGTTTGGTGGATATCACAATCATATCTTGTGATCCGGATTGATGATGGGGAGCTGCTACTAAGGGGGAGTAGCTGGTATGATTCTAATGTGTTAGAATTGCAAGTATGAGCCCTTTGCCATTGATGTCAAAGGGGGAGAGAAGACATGTGAAAAACAAGTGGTTGATGATCAAAGGGGGAGCAGTAAAGGAAGAGAAGACATGTGAAGAGTTGTTGCTGATAGGGGGAGCTGTGACAGAAAGGAGAAGTTCTTGTCTTAATGGTTTTTTCACATCATATGTTGCCATCAATGACAAAGTGGGAGATTGTTGCAAGTATGAGGTTAACCAGTGTTGTCATTGATGTCAACATACTCATATTGCTTAATGAGAAGGATTGGATGAGTTGTGTGCTAAGGATATTGAGAAAATTAGTCTCAATTAGGAACAGTGAAGAACAGTGATGAGAAGAAGGCAAAAGTACTCAATAGGTTGAGGATCAGAGGATGCAGATTAAATGGTTTGTAGATATGAGTCTTGAGATGTTCCAGTTAAGATTTTAGAGGTCCGCATGAAGATATGAAGAAGTTGTGATCGATCAAGTAGAACCGGTTCCGGGAGATGCTCCGGAGTGATAGAGTGTTACAAAAAGGTCCGGTGAGATCTGGAAGTGCATTGTCATATTCTACAGATTAGAAGGAGTGTTTGGGATGTCCTTGTGATGTGTTATCTCGAGTTGTACATAGTTTGGAGGTCCGGAAGCACCTGTTGTAGTTTGACAGTGGCGATAGACTATGTTCTTGAAGTTCTGGATGAAGAAGAAAAGAATTCGAGTAAGTGGAGGAAGTGCAGATGTACCTGGTTATTCAAGCAAGCTTGTGAAGGTTCTTGGATCATGTTGAGGTTGTGTTGTCAGTCCGCATTAGTGTTAGAGCCTGAAATTGAAGATATACTTCTGGATAAAGATGTTCTTGTTCAGACTAGCCGACCCGATGAGTTATTCATCTTACGAATGTTCTTGTGGATGATTGCCGACTTAGATGATTGTTCCTAAGTCAATGCCTTGAATAAATAAAGGTTTGTGAATTCATTTCAAAGCGTGTCATGGAGCGGATGAGTGGTGTATAGCAAAAGAGTGAAAGGCAGAGCAGGTGTGTCTCGGGCTTAAATGGAACTGATCCAGACATGGTAAAAATGTCAATCACCAGTTCAAGTTTGTAATACTTATGATCTTGTAGACAGTGTGTCTCTTGTAGGCAGTGTGCCTCTTTGTGAGCCCTGACTGGCATGTGCCATCCATTTTTCTTATTCTTCTAACATGAGAGATAAGTGAGATATAGAACATGAGTGAATGGAACTAGAGGTGAGATATTGTAAAGGTGCTATCAAAGGTGAGATAGGCACAAATATTTATGGATCAATCTATAGCAGGACAAAATGCGAGCATGTTATAACGGGAGCACGTTATAATGCGCTCATGTTTTGTCTTGCTATAGAAATGGTAAAAAAGTGTTGAACCCCATGATCCAGGCCCACATACTCTATTTTCATGTTGATTATACGCGTGTTCCAACAAAAAAGAAGTGCTTTCATGCTGTTGGGAAGTTCACATGCACATTTTACACATTCTACCACCTTTGCATGATCTTTCCACCACCTTTTCTGCTTTGCCAACTTGAGAAGGAGGAAATAACATAGTTTTCACACCAACTTTGATATATATATATTCAAGTTTCAATTTTTGTAGTGTTGTAATGTTAATTGTGATTCAATTTTAGGAATTTAACATTATAGATTGGTTAATAGTATTTTTGTTAGTAATGATATTTGAGTGTTATTCAATTTAACATTGAAAAGGAAGCAAGTGGTGAAAAACTCAAATTGTTGAGGAGTTTGATGCAAGAAGAAAAAAACACTACATAATTGGGTACTCTCTCCATTCGAATCTTTATTTTTTAGGTATGTCAAGTCTTTACATGCATGTTCTTTACATTTTCCTTAATTCTATTTGAATTACTTTATCATGCTTTATCATACATGTTTAAAATAGACATATTTCCAATCAAGAAAGTATCCTACAATCTCACATGATGCCATGTATATTTTCTACACTTGGGCTCTTTAATAATTATGTGTAATAAACAGACCTTAACATACCATGATGTCAAACTATACAAGAATAAATCCTTACAACATAATAAAAATACAATCCCACTATTATCTTGTCATATTAATAAGTTAAAATACAAATGAATAGGTGCCAAGATCATACAAGTATGCACATGACATGATGATTTGTATGCACATATCTTGGGCTAGGACATTCCTTATGCACCTATTCATGATGATTTGTACATGCACATGACACAACAATTGTTGTCTATTCCTTCACAAGCCACCCAAATCCTAGTATCCCTAGTACCAACAAAACATCTTCTCAATTCCAAATCCTAGTAGCCCTAGTAACAACAAACATGTCAAATTGGGTCTGCCTCAACCTTTTCAAGCATGAAGTCCCATGTACTCTTTTCATGGCTGTAATAATTTTCTTTGTATGCTTTGTACCTATTTTGGTTTAGTGACATTTACTCTTTTACATGATGATTGTATGTACATTTACTATGAAGGGTTGAATGACATATATTTTAGTTATTTGTATGGATTCATTTTTTAGGAACTAATATTGGTCTCTTTATCATGCTACAGACAAATTCTCTGTCATGCCGAGGAAATGATCAAGAATTAAACCAATACAAGAAGAGATAGAAGCTAAGAATGCAAGAAAGCAGTGGCTGTGAGGGAACTTCGTGAGAAGAGGAAATTAGACACGATAAATGAAGACATGCCAATTGAAAAGGAACCTCAACCATCACAAAGAGATATGGTATTGGCGGCACAAAGAGAATGAATGCAAAACCTTCGTGCTACAAGAGATTTGAATGCCATAGTTAGAGACACGTCCTCTACCGCAAGTCAACATGTAGGGACACCATCTACCACATCTCAAGTTGAGTGT
Organism: Cunninghamia lanceolata; assembly: GCA_027924645.1. NCBI lineage: Eukaryota > Viridiplantae > Streptophyta > Pinopsida > Cupressales > Cupressaceae > Cunninghamia > Cunninghamia lanceolata. The sequence goes on from BSBN01000992.1 coordinate 2,978,414, forward strand.
ACATTATCACTCACATGTGATGAAGGAGGTATACCATCGTTCCCACCTCAACCTCAAGGTATGTCATCTATTCCATCTTCGATCGAAGGTATGCCATCTAGCCCATCTCATTTAAATATTGATGAAATTCTTAATGTTGAGATGAATTTACCTAACTTAACACCACCTAGAATTTTGCATAGAAAGCCAAAGTATTTGATTGATATTGATGAGAATATTTTGCAGCCAATGGAAGGTAAGATTCCAAAATGCACTTGTAGAAGATATGCTCATAATATTTGGAGATTGTTCTTTGAAAAGTTAAATGAGACTGCAAGATGTCAACTATTCGTTGAAATGATGCGAAGTATAAAGTATAGGTCCATCATGAAGATACTTGGGTTGAGAACATCAGAGGCTTCATGTGAAAAATCCATTGTCAAGAATCTAATGAGTGGGTATGAGAGTGTGGGTAACACCTCACGTACAAAAGATAGTAATGCAACACGGCATGTGATTACATCAACTATAGTAAGTAGCCAAATGAGGAAAGATCGTCTCATTAGAAAGACAAGTCAAGAATTGAGAACTAATAGGAAAACTTTATCAAGAGCCATTGGAAGATGCCAAAGAATTGAGGACACTAATGCCAATGAATTATGGGCGTTCTCAGGGAGAATACCATGAAAAGATAAACCAATTGTTGAAGCATTGAGATCAGTAATTGAAGATTTTTGGAAGAATTACACAAAGGTATCTCTGAATCAAAGGGATGTGGTAAGAAGGAGAATTGGTAGTCAGAACCATGAGCCAAATCCAAAGCATTTTTTGGATGAGACTCAGACACAGTTTTATGGTAAATTTCTAGAGAAGTATCCTCAAATTAAAATTTGTCAAAGATATTTTGAAATGCTAAAACCTTTCTATGTTAATATAAATCACACATGCACTACTTCTTGTTGTAGATTACATATTGAATTTTCTAGCCATTTTGATGTTTATAGGTCTATATGTTTAGATATGCATACTAACAATGTTTTGTAGGGTTGTGTCTTACGTGCCCCACCAACATCTTCAAGAGACTTCATATCAAGAATTTTATGTGAAAGAGAGGGTCAAATATTCTACAAGAAATTATGCTTGGATGGCACATGTCATCATTGCGATGGCTTGCAACATTTTCCAATATGTGAACATATGGAAAGAACACATGCGGCTGGAAATGAACTAGTAGAGTTTGGCAAGTATAAAAAAGTGGCATACAATACAAAAGATGGTAAAGAAGAAAATAGGTGTGAATTAGTTATTGAAAAGACTCCAATGTATCAGTTTATGCCTATATTTCATGATAGCATAGTGTATGAATATGCAAGACATGCCCATAGAGCTTGATGGTTGGACTTGCAATTCAAGTTATGCAAGGACGCATTTTCAGTTGGTAGCATTGTTTCAGTCGTTAACTTTGCAGAGAACTATAGTTTATAGCCACAACATGAGGTGTAATCACAATATTACAACTCCACACAGGTTTCTATATTTGTGCACATCGAATTCATTCATGCGAATGATAGTACAAAGGATGATAGAAAGATCATAAGGGAGTATAATTTCTATATTGGTGATGATCGCACGCATTCTACGGAGTTCATGCAAGGTTGTTTTCAGGTGTTCTACAATGATTTGGCTAGAAGGGGCATATCGTTCAGTCAGTATATCATATGGTTGGATAACTATACATCACAATTCAAGAACTCACAGAATTTCTATTGGCTGAGTAGGAGGCATAATTTTACAGATATTCAACATATGTGGAACTTTTGTGAGGCTGGGCATGGAAAGGGGGAGCATGTATCAAAAGAGCCATAGCATGAGAAGAGTTAAAGTATAAAGACAATGCAAAGTTGACAGATACAAAATTGATTATCGAGTGGTGTAATGCTTCCATGGGTCTAGGTAATGAAGGTAAATCTTTAGTTCGTAGATTTTTTTGGTTGATAGATGATACTAACATTGTACCATATGAGGACTGTTCTACACTGACAAGATCAAGTGAGATGCATGCTTTCAGAAGCTTAATTCCAGGTTCATGGAGTATCCATACGCGAAAGATGTCATGCTTTTGTTCTTCCTGTACAATTCAAGCCTAGGATGAGTGCGAGTCAAAGGAGTGGGTTGACGAATGGCAGTTAATTTATCTTAGCCCACTTGACATGTATCAACCCCTGATGGTACCAAAACTAACATAGATGGAATCATCAGTTGACTTTGACCACATATCAGATCTAGTTCAACCAAGTAATATATCTATTTGCATAGTTTTTGAAATTCCTAATCTCTTTGTAGCATTTTTATAATATTGACTAATTTCATCTAATTTGTTACACATATCAATGTAGGGCACGTATATGTAGTTATTACAGATGAAGATAATGAAGAGGGAACATATTATTACTTATGTCGTTGTGTTGAGGCCAAAAAGAAATTGGAGGCCTCAGTTACAGATGGAGAAAACATTGAATACCCTTCAGGCTCAGTGGTTATTACTGGAACATGGCTTAGAAGGTACCCACATAATAGTGTTAATGTTTGGCTATTTCAGGACTTTGACATGCATCAGAAGATTCTTCATTACTCAAACCTTGTCGTGGCATCCAATGTTCATTTGATACAGTATCGAGGTATACCTTTAAAAAAAATCTTGTGGAAGGTGCGTGAGTATGACCATAAAACAATACTTGCTACAGTAAAGAGTACAGCAGACCCAGATGGTTTATTGGATTAATTAGTAAGTATTAACATTGATTTTGTAAAGTCATGTTACATTGAGTTGTAAGTATGCACATTAATTTGTAAGGTTATGTCTTTTTTTAATTTCCTGCTGCATTTTTACACATATACACATTTTTACATCATCATGTTATGCTTCATGGGGTTAGACCTAAGTGATGGATGAAGTTGATCCTAAGAATAATATATAAAATCTAGGTAATGTATAAAATATAGGTGTCTCTAGGTGTCTTGGATTCTAACTAGATAATAGGTGTCTCTAATTGTGTCTTAGGTATATATGATATGTCAACTAGGTAGATAGAGACTAGAAAATAGGTGTCTTAGGTGTCCTGCATCTACTAGACTACATGTGTTAAGGGTCTTAGGTGAGGCCACATGAGCTTCCACCTTCACGTGGTTCACCTTGTCAGTATAGAATATTTATATTTCTTGAAGTTAAGGGAAGCTCTTTTTCTTAATAGAAAAACTTTATCAACTTCAGTTGCACTAATGGTGCAGGGGTACCTAGGTTGTCATGCCTCCAAGAGGGGTCAAAAATGAAATTTTGTTTTGATTGAGTCAATTGTATGTAATAAGGTCTTCTAAGACCATTTCATTTGTTTTTAAGTCACTTTGAGTCATTTGGGGTCAGTTTGAGTCTTTGAGTCATGTTGCAAAAAAGTGTCAATGTTGTCAAGTTACACAAAGCAACTTTTACATTTTTGGTGTCCTGCTCTTGATGCGACCAAACTAACAGTTCCAACGCATCTAGATGGGTATATTTAGGCTAGGCATGGTTCTAGTTTTCACCCATACATGTCAAAATAGTCTAAGCTACATTGTACTGACGATATACCTGAAGAGTCCAAAGTGCAAAAAGGCAGCAATCTTTGACGAGATGTTACTAAAAAACTGTGTCACTTAGAAACATTCCATGTATCTTGTACTGACCCCCCACCTCTACTCTGGAAGTCCCACATATCAAAATAATTTGGCACTTTATTGAGGACAAACTCACAGTAGAGTTTCCTCAAAAAGTATTGCGGGACCTCATTATTATTGCATGGAGGATGGTCAAAAACCATCCACCACCTCTGCCCAAAATTGTCCCTTGTCACTTGGTTGTTACACCAATGGATAGGGAACCTCTTGCATGTAATGGGTGGAAGTTGATTTGTTTGTGGGTTTGTGAAAATGGAACACAAGTCTAATTTTGTAATTTCTAACTTTTTCACATCTTCATATGACAGCTTGTCTGCATAATAGTCTCTAAACTCTCTCCTCTTATCCGACCAACTAGATATTTGCTTGCTAATTGAATCTACATTTGATAACATAGATTCAAGAGATTGAGCAAGTGTGGACCTATGCAAGGTTGAAGTGGAAAGATCTTTCAACCTTGAAATTATGTCTTCAATTTCTTTTTTATTGTTTTCAATTTGCCCCATTAGATTTTCTTGTGTTCTAGGGGCATGTCGAGGAATGGATGGAGGAGTTTGTTGTTCGGGTTGTTTTTCAATAGGTATTTCCTCTTCAGATTTTTATGGATTTTGAGGAGGAGGAGGAGGTGCATTAACATTTCCTAACAATTAACGAAATTTACATCAAAAATCAACTCAAACCTACCTATTTAGAAACAAATTCAAACAAATAAATAAATAAAACTCACTCCTTTAGCCTGCTCGATGTTGTGGCAGCATTTTGGCGATGAATCGGTAAGATTTTAGTGTTGAATCAAGTCTTCCAAAATGCGAGTGGGCTTCTTAGGGTTTGCAGGTCGTGGGTGTAGAGGAAAATAAAGAAATGAAATGAGCAGAAATGCTCTTTTTTATATATAATTAGTCATAATGCGCTCACATTATAACGCAAGTGCATTATGGTTTGGTTTTGTCGAGCCTTAGGATCGTCATTACCAAACCATAATGTGAGCGCGTTATAATGCGCTCGCGTTATGTATTATTTTTTTTTGAAAAAAAATTGGCCACTTTTTGGCCCCAACTTTTTGCACTTACCCAGGTACCCATTTTAAAATGGGTACCCGTTCCTAAGAACTTAGGCTCAGGGAAAACATGGTAAACCAACCCCTAGTCTTTGACCTGCAAGTACAAGTCCATGTTCAAAGCAAGAGAAAAGGCCAACTTTACTAATATGGATGACACTATTTTTTTCTAAATTTTTTATGAAATTAAAACCCACTATAGATGATGATGTGTAGTTTTCAAATATGTAATTTTTTTATTCAACTTGTTTTTATTTTTATTAATTAATTTATGATCAAACTAGACCATTAACTTGAAATGATAGATGTGCATTTTTTTAATAACTTTTAATTTTTAATTTTTTTAAAAAAATTATGTCATCAATCTACACATCATTCTTTACACAATGGAATTTTTTTTTTGATTTTATGATTAGTTTAGCTCAAATTATGTTGGTCGTATATGAGGGGTTTTCAAAAATAGCAATTAGGGCCAATAAAAAATATATATTTGGAAAAAAAATTTAAAAAAATCCTCATCAAACTTCACTATAATACACATCTTTCCCCAAAAAGGATTTAGAAAAATACTTTTATTTATGTCAAATTATGTTGTTCATACACATGCATGATATATCCACCTTTATCATCACCATAAATAAAACATAATCAGAACTACATCTCATCTTTATCGTTAAATGCCTTGATCTTGTGGATACAAAGGAAGTACCCAGATTCAGGCATAAGCGATGGCCCATTTCCATCTTTCATCCTTCTTCTAATCTTCGCCAATCATCATCTTTATCCATCTCATTTCTTCTATCATCTATCTCCCACACCTAAAATCGAATCAATCATCACTTCATTCCAATCAAATCACTTCCTCAAATCATCAATCCATCATTTCTTCCAATCAATCATATCATCAATCATCCATCCAATAAAATCAAATGCAAGTCAATCCTTAAAATCATACCAACCAAGTTAATCAATCTTGCCAAATTATCTAATTGCATCAGTGGTCTTGATCTTGGCCTTGTTGTAAACCCAATCAATTAATCAAACATCCTTGTGTTGATCTAGTGATATATCGTTCCCTGCAATGACAACACTATCATCATCATCAATAAATCAATTAATCAATAGTTTATAGCTTGGCAGGGGCAATACCTTGTTTATTTTTGAATTATTTGTGCATGCTTGCTTGCTTGTGTGTGTTATCATTTTTATCTTGCATTTGTGTCAAATCCGTATCCTCCAAGCTAATATTCATATCTTGTACCTAGACAAGGTTGTATTATGCTGGGGCATGAGACATGTCTTCACCTTGGTCCTTATGCCTTGGTGCATAACATCTAGTGCTATATCAAACATCATTCTTGCTTACTTTCATTGTAGCATAACTCATCATTCATTTCTTCTATCCATTCGCTTATCTTTCTTTCTTGACCAATCTATTTCATTTCGAGAGCCTACCCATATTTTTCCAACCCGCCTATCCTCTTGAGGGGGCATCATCATCATCATATCTTCTACATCATCATCATATCTTCTACATCATCATCCCATTTCTTCATCATCATATTTTTCTATAATCCCTTTTCTTCATTTATCTTACTCCTCACTTTCTCAAGTGGTTGGGGCATCATCTATTTTCCTCCACCCATACCTTGGCTTCTTTGAAATGATGTTACTCGACATAAATCTCATCATCTCGAACATCATCTCAAAGAGGGCCAAAATGTAGACACCAAAAATTGTTCATTTCATAACATCACCTAATAATACCTAACCTTGTAAAACATCTTGTAATATTTATCCTAGGTCATTACATTATCCCATTTATTCCACTTACATTATCCCACTTGATCACCTTCCCAATTAATTAAATAAACCCCTTTATTTAATTAGTTCCCCTTCACATGTCCCACAAACAATTTAAATTAAATATTAAATCAAATCCCTCATTATGACATGTGTTGCATGACTACAACTCTTCTCATGAGTACATAATTTAAATAATTTTATTATTTAAATTATGAGATTCCCCTCACATCCTATATTTAGCCCCACTTATTTGTGTGTCATAAGGAATTTTCTATTCAAGATAAATAAGAGAATCCCACTTATTTCCTCTCATCCTATTTTTAGCCTCATGCCATAACCCACTTAATGTGCATCATAGGCACTAAAATCAACTTTTAATCCTAGCCACACACATCACACATTTGACTTTTAATCTTGGCCATCGAATCATATCAACTTTTGCCTATAAATATGGCCTCTCACAAGCCATTTGGGATCCATCTTCTTCTAGTATCCTCACTTTGTCAAAATCTTCTTCCAATCCTCTCATCTATCTATTTTCCTCTATCATCTTCATCTTATAATTATGCTGCGAAAATGAGAAATCAATATCTAATCTAAATCAATCAATCAATCTTTCAATCATGCATGCATCATTCGAGATCTCTAGGGTATTCAAAAGGTTTGAATTGAGGTAATGCATGTTATTGTTTTATCTTTTTGTTTTGTCCAAAATTTTTGTATACAATTGCAAATGCCATACCCTAGAGAAGATAGATAGTTTTCCAATAGGTTAGCTTACAAAAGGAATAATTTGTTCCATCAAACATAGGTACCTTGAGAGATCCATTGTGATCCATCCCAAACCTTCCTCAAGAAGTTAAGATTATTTTGAGTAACTTTGCTCTAATACCAATTGTTGAACACACTAGGATACTAAGGGGGGGTGAATCAATATCTAATCAAACTTCAAATCCTCCAGAGCAGATTAAAACTTAAACTTCATAGCATTAACATAAACATGAAAGATGAACACAATGCACATCAACACATAACACCAGATATATTTGGAAAACCCCAAGAGGGGAAAAACCATGGTGATGATTAACTCACAATAAATGAAGCTCATAGCTATAAAAATTACAACTTTATTTTAGGGATACAACCCAAGGAAGCTACTACTCGCTACTGACTTTGTTTTAGGGTCACTCCCAAGAAAGCTACCGCTCCATGAATACTTTGTTTTAGGGCTATAACCCACGGAAGAAACTACTCCCTAAATTGAGAATGAAATCAGAAAAGATTACAGTATGACAGTCCTTCTACTGCCTTGTTGGTTTACAAATTTGTCATTTAACTCTATATTCTCTCGTCCAAACAATGACAAATGTAACCATAGTTGAGTTAGTCACAATTATGTTGTATAACTAACTCTCTACTTGTTTTACAAGGTGGCAGCTACCTTCAAATGATATACAATGAATTAAACTGTAGGTTGCTTTTTACTAGAAAGCAAGAAAAGGTAGTGCTTTTAACCAGAAATCTTTGAAAGGAGAGCCTACACATCTAAATGAGTTAAATGATTATAACAAACTCAAAGGCTTCAAACATCAACTTGAATAAGAAATTTAAATTCTCATCACCATGACATAGTTATTCAAAGATAGACATCCACAACAATAAGATCACCAACTAAAACTTCCAATATAAAGAAAGAAAACCATCGATATAACATTCAACATAAGAAGAATGATGATCCAAAATACCATATCACAAAGACTATATATGCTCGAACCACTCAATAGTATGTCTTTTCTATATTGAAAGAGATAGAAATTGAAACAAGTATCAAAAGTATCTAACTTAATTGAGAAAATCAAAGTTTGCCCAAAAAGAAAGATCCATACTATGTTGCCTATAGCATATTTATAATGTTTACATAATAACTGTCTTTAGAAATAGAATGGTTTCTTGGAGACAACCGTTTTTAAAATAAAGTGTTTTAAAGAAGTTCAAGAGCCAAATATAAGAAATACACGAAAGAAATAAAAATCAACTCGCCACCCCCTCGCCTTCTTTGGGGTCTTCAACACTTTCGCCACCTTAGTCTTCAGCTATTGCTTCACATACTTTTGCTTTCAACCTGTACTCTTGATATTTGGTGATGACAACTGTGATGTTCTTACTCCCTAGTGTTGAGGTGATCTGTAGCCTAGTTCTAAACTTCACCAAAGTTTTGTTTATTCCTACCCTAGTTTCCTAAATGAGCTCATCTCTGTTCCTGAATCCGCTAAGGTATACCTGAATCAAACTTAATTTGCCCAGTGATTCACCAAAAATAGTCTCAAGGTCAGCAAGTTCTTTGTAAAGCATATCTTTGGCCTCCATAGTGATATCCTTAGGGTCTCACAGATTTTCTCCCAATTCATCTAGGATATTTACATCTAGTGTCTGGCAATCCCTTTGAATACCTATCATTAGATCTAGATAATCTTGCAATGCTTTATTAGTTTTCTCTCTAAGATTATCATACATGTTTAGCTTCCAATCCAATGAATCAGCCCAAGATGGGTCAATCTCAAGGGGATCATTAGCTAAACCTTCTTTCAGGAGCATCATAGGATCCAAGGCTATTAGTTCAGCAACCTCCTTTGAAAGTACATAAGTACTACCCTATTCTTTCCTCACTTTCTGGAGCTCACCTATCAACTCTGTCCTTTTGCTATGAACCTAGGAGTAACTTTGTATCATCTTGGTCAAGAAGAATAACATATCACAAGACAACTTTTCCACCCATTCTGTAACTTAGCAAAGTTTTAATTCTTTTTAATTTGTTGAACAGTGCTGGCATCAATTCCAATCACTTCTGAATTGGACACTTCTTGTGACATGGGTGATACAATGGATTCAATAAATTTACTTAAAGATAGAATTTGAGACTGAATCTTTATATTCTCCTTCCTTTCTTCTTTAGCTCTTTTGATTAAAGCATTGACAAAAAAATTAGCATGATATGAATCCACCTCCAAAGTAGAGGGACCCAAATCGATGTGACTTATTTTATAGTCAGCTTCAGTAATATCTTCTTTATTCAAATCCTTCATAGGATCTACAATTTCTAGCATTTGATGACTAGTGGTAGCATCATTGACCATCCTTGACATTCTCTTGGCCTTCTTAGGCTTAGAAGTGGTCTGTAGCAACTTAGCAAATGTATCTATCTCGACTGTAATAGTGGGCATAAATTTCCTCTTTTTATCTATAGCCTTCTTCAACCAGTTTGGTGAGGATGATACTAAACCATTACTAACATTGCTAGAAATAGTATTAGCTTGATTGTCAATTGGAACAGAAACAACCACTTCTTCAGCAGCAGGAGAAGAAGGAATCTCTAAAAATGGAGGGAAAGAATCGTCATCAATAATGTGTTGAAAAATAGGATTTGAAGACATAGGCGGTGACTTGGCTTGAGTACCTTTCTTGGCAGAAGTGGATGAAGGGATGCTATCCAATTCGCAGATTGATTTTCATTTTAAGGCTTCATCGGGCCTTTCTCCATCTCCTCCAGATTGGGAATTAGAACTAGACTATAGAGATTCTTTCCTCCCTAATGTAACACGTGCACCAGAACTCTTGTGGGTCTCTGATCATTAGCTCTAGGGTTCCCTGAGTCATGTGGTGAACCAGCATTCCCGCGCCATCTCCTAGTCAGCCAATCTTTAGTTCTTTTTATCACAGCAGCAGAGCAAACCCTCAAATCTACAATCTCTTTTTCAAACCAATTGATCGGAGGAAGAGGTTTTGTCACTAAGGATTGATACTCTTCATCAATGATTTCAAAATTTTCTTCAACCCTCTCCGGGATGTAAATAGAGAGACCAAAAGCCTGGATTTGATTTAGAGTGAGTCTCATATAGTTCATCCTCTGAACTTCCCTATCATCCATGCAATCTTCCCAAAAATCTTCCAAAGTGGGGCAATGCTCATAAGAACTAAAGCCATGAAAATTCTGCTTCACATTATTTTTACTATCAAAATAAGATCTCATTGACAAGGAGTGCAAATTAAACTCAACCAAAACATGTTCTACTCCTCTAGCAATTTCATTTGTTTTACATGTGTAGGAGGATAATTTCAATGGAAAATCATACCCCTTCTTCTTCATACTGTGGTATTTAACATTCACCACAGACATTTGTTTGCATACTTCTAGAAAGATGACAATCACTGGGATATCTTGGAAATTTTGTTGGGGCATTTTCATAACCCCCTATTCTTAGATAGGTAAACCTATTGAATTGAATATAGAAACTCCCATACTGCATGACTAGGGAAGTGACTTTTGGTGAAATTCTCAGTTCAGGGTTTGCTTCTAATTTTCTCACTATATACATCAGAAAAGTATCATTCACTCAGCGGTAGTCTTTCATTCCAACATCCTTTTTCAATTGGGGAAAATAACTAAACATAGGTGTGCTTGGAGTTAAAGACCCATGTGGTCTCAATCCAGCCCAAACAACCTCTTGACTGGCCAGAATGTAAACCAGGTATGAACACATATGGAAGGTCAAAGTTTCATGAAATCTCATTAACTACTCATTCAAATGAAAACTAATAATTTTGGCCCAATTTATGTATTTATATTCATTGCATATTAAAAAAAAATGGAACATCCATTCCTCAAAAGAATCTATATTCTCACTTCCTACTACTCTATGCAACAAAGTAATCATGTCTGAAATTTCATCTTTGAAATGAGCTCTTCTAAGTTTTTGAGGTAGTTGAGACTTACCTTTCTTCTCTGACTTCAACCAATTTCACGCAATGGAGTTCTTGTACCAATCTTCATTGGCTTGAAAGAAATCCATTCCAATAGCTACAGACATTTCTTTGAACTCTTGCTTCTCAGGAATTTTCAATGCACGAATAATACTTTCTGGATTAATTCTTCCCAACACAATTTCATCTCTAGCCTTAATTTTGGAAGTCTCTGGGATGTATCTTCTCATGCAAGCCATGACCAATTCTTCACTCTACACATAAATGGGGAACCCTCCTGCATGCACCAAACCACTTTGTAGTATCTTCTCTACAATGGGCGACCTATTTTCATGCTGCAAACGGGACCAGAACTCCCCTAAATCAATGTGACCAAGTTTGGTATCCTCAACACCAGACCAAATATTTTCAATTCTAGAATCATGGGAAGCTCCCTGGTATTTGAATTTCATTACCATTGCAGAGTAAAGAACAACTAAATACAAAAGGAATAATAGCAAAGTATGGGTGGAATGATGGCTACATACTTAGAAAATTTTGGTGAGAAAATGAGAGATTGCATGTGCTAGAGGGGAATTAATAAGCATTTTAAATGCTAAGTCAACGTGGCATTCAATGCTTGACTTGAGGAAATAGCCCTTTAAATTTATCCACTTCTCGATAATTCTGAAAAGACATTCTCTTCGTGCATTGTACTTATCATTTAATGATCATTCTGAGCCTCAGGAATCAGACAACCTCTTCCTTGTTGCAAAGTCACAAGATATTGGAACTTTAGAACCTTGAGTCGGAGGTTTCAAAATTTTGAAAACCTCTGACCCAGTGACCACCAGAGCAAGAGCTAAGACTTGGCTATGCAATGAAAGGTCAGGGAGTTGGCAAGTTAGGGAACTTTATAACTATGTGACATGGGTTGTGAACTTTAGGATTTCAACGACTAAGTTAGAAAAATTCTAACACACATGACCTTTATAGTTAACTAAGGCAACCAAAGGAAAGGCAAGGCATTGAGACTTGACAGAAAACAATGATGAGGACAAGGCCCGGAATCAAAAATTTGGGGGTGCAACATGCCTAAAACTGACATTGAAGCTCACACCTTTGATGATTGCAATTCTACTTCTTCTGATGATTGGATCAATTAGGCACACTCTTCACTTTCCTCCTGTCACAAAAATATATTCAAGATGAATCAGGACAACCTTTATTTCTTCTTCTTTTTCTCCTTCAATTGCACATCATATATCTTCATAATCCGCTCTTTACACACTCATATTCTCATTTTCGCAATCATACCCTACCTAGATTAACTAGGTTCACAACATATACATGATATTACATTAATTACATTTCAAGTTGGCTAATACAACAAGAATATTACAATTTACAAGTTGGCTAGAGATCACACATCATGAAACATGTAGATGACAAGCCTTAACATGAACTACACGCTACTCTAGGAGAAAAAACATACCTTGCAGATCCCAACAAATGCTTAATCTAGTCCTAAACATTCTTCATAGCATCATCCTTCAAAGAATAACATCCACATTTCACATCCATTTGAAATAGGTCGTCCTTAAGTAAGAACACATGAAGCTTGTAGCACATCAGTCATTTTAGCTAGAGGTGGTACACATAGAAGATTGAATATCACTTGTGGAACACCAAATCACTAGATACTTTACAAAAGTATGCATTGAACCTATTTGAACGTGTTCACAAAATTGCATTAACAAATCTTCACATCCGGAGGAATCCGGAGCATTCCAACAAGTCTTCATCACCATTTTACTTTGCCAAAACATAGACCACAATTTTGTCACTCATAACTTTTATTATTGAAGGTATATAAACTTCATCTCTCGGTTATAACACCTTCACAACATACTAAACTTAGATTCTGAATTGCATGACCATATCTTCAAATGTGGAGGTATGCAAAGCATTTTTCAAAGAAGTCTCCCAGGTAGCTTCTTGCAGTAGTAATCATCATCAGCTTCTAGAGACCAAAACCTTCTCCTGACAGCTCATACATCCTTAGAAGTGCTTCTAATTCCCATCTTAATATATCTTCTTGATGATTGTAATTCCCATCTTAATATATCTTCTTGATGCTTCTAATTCCCATCTTAATATATCATCATACTCAATTCTACATTGACCGGGGCACGATATCCAACCATGAACTTTAGTAACCATATCATATTCAACATCAGCAACATATAAGACAACCCAAACTAAGTAAACATAAGAGTGTTACAACCACATCAGTGACAACCCAAACTGAGTGTTGACATCAATGACAATCACATCACACCCTTAGGTAACATATGTGCAACAATCTAATCATCAATAATTTTATTATAAACATAGTGATCCTTTTCTCCCCTAACAAAACCCAAACTCAATGTAAATGTATCAAATTTCTAGTACCACATCCTAGGTGACTATTTCAAACCATATAATGATTGTGATGCAGAGAGGGATTTTGATTTACCAAGTGATGCAAGAAAGGATTGAAATAAACATCTCTCACATGAAATCTCACACACACATAGGCTAAAATAAAACTTCTTTCACTACAGAAAATATTTGCACAGTTAATTGCAAATATGGTTTGCAACTTGCAACCAGTCTTTCACACATTCATTCAATTTAATAAAATGAAATTATAGCAATCCAAATAGGATAATGGGGTTGTAATAAATCCTTACAAAGCTGCAAAAATCAACAACAAATTAGTTTGCTACAGCAAACACAAATTTCACAAAACTAGACTTCCATCTCCTGCAAAATCACAACAAACAACTATGCAACTACACTGGTTCTTCTGGAATCACAATGGCTGCAAAAAACAGCTCCAAATCTGTAACAAAACCTTTCTAAAACCCTCTTGGAGGTCAGCCACACCTCCCCTTTGTCTCTCCTTCAACCTGGAAAAACTCTCTTCGAAAAAATGAATGCAATTTCCTTTTGTATTTCTCCTCTAATTGCATGAAATATAATTTTCCCTTATTTTAATTTCATTTCAAATGCATTTATCATACCAACTCAAAAATGCACATCCCCCTTTTGGAAAATAGCCAATTTCATTTATTTTAATCAATTAAATTGATTAAATTTGGCCATTCCAACTTGGTGTCTTGCCATGCTTTGTGGTGGTGCTATTTTTACCTTTCTTGCTTTTATGCATTAAAGCAAAACTTGATTTCCACTCTCACCACCCCTATTTTTGAGGGATTTTGGAATGATGCATTGAATTTCATATTTTAGAATCATTAAATCTCCAACAACCTCTCTGTTGATGTATGTTTTAGTACACAACAACACAGGTGTGATTGTTGGTTTCACACCTCTCTTGAAAAGTATCCCACCCTAGGTAAGACTACTCCAAGGATAATACAACTAGGTCTTAGCTTGCTTGGAATAACTTCAGTGGAATGCCTAGCTATACCTACAAGGGGTCTTACATGCAATCTGTAAATCTTTAGGTTTGGGGCAGCAAATACACATAAACCCTTTTATGATTTTCAGCTGATAAACAAGATAAAGTGTTGCTAAAATTCCTATTTAAATAACTAACAATGGTTTTGAAGAAAATGCAAAAGGTTAGGGTTTTAGAAGAATCCTAAGTGACATTCTCAATGCACAGGTTACCTTTAGTAGACAAATACTCTAAAACATTTAACCAGCTTCCTGAGTTACCAAACTAAAATGGGTGTTACAGTGCTGTAGAAAATAGTGCTATCTTCAATGGAAGTCAATAGACTTTCCGATCACATTCATTTGTTAAATACCCAATAAACGGCACAACTTAACTTGTGAAATGCAATTGAACTTTAGCACAAACAATCAGCCCAGACTAACTTTACACAACTATCTACCATCAACAAATAACTAAAATTATGGACTTACAGTATTCATCAGATACTTCAGCAAACCATGAACATTACAAAAGCACAACTAACTTAACTATGGGAGAGAAAGAAGTGAACCATGAAAACCAAAATGAGCCAATACAAGACACAAATTCTCAAAATTACTACAAAAACTTGCTTTTCATTACTTCAAATGGCATAGAGTCAACAATTTGGCATCAAATCTCTCTTACAAACAAAGGAAATGGCAGCCCTTTATATAGAAAAGTAGCATACCAAGTTTTCAAATGAACGGTGGAGATTAACTCAACACCGATGCTCCAGATTACATCAATAAATACAATTATAACAGCTCACATCAATTCTTAGATTACATTTTGTCTTCTATGAAAAAGATGAAAAATAGCACCCAGATACATTGAATCTAGTCAATTTGACTAGCCAACTCAATATGTTAATAGAAAAGAACATTTTCGAAGTATGAAAAAGACAAAATAGAGTCACATGCTGCCCCGAATACAGTGATTTACAATTATGACGGGATTTCATCCTTAGAATATTTAAAATAATATCAGGATTCTTTATCTAAGTCAATTTTGTCTTCACTAGCCAGCTTGTTACAGTAAGTCAGCCACGCGTCAAGTGCAGGATTAATCTCAGATGGATCTAGATCCTTCAAATGATTTATCCTGTAGTCGAACATCTCTAACTCCTGACTGAATTTACTGTATATCTTTTCTATCTCTGCACCTGCCTTGTGAACCACCTTGAATTCAGCCCTGAGGTCACTTGCCTTGTCTAACCTATCTTCAATATTGAGCATGGAATGTTCAAAAATCACCTTATGTAACTTGTCTTTACACTTCTCGATATCAAATGGGGCATAATCATCATAGGATGCTTCCTGATAATCCTTTAAAGAGTCATTCATATCATATATGATTGATCTTAGCTCCTCATCGGCTGGCTTATATGCTTCTTTTATATGCTCAAAAGTTTCTTTCCTCAAAAGTAGCTGTTGATACCATTCAAGCCTTAGGTAATTGATTCCCAGTCAAAATATTCTCTACAACCAAAGTCTGGGCAGGCAATTCTTTGATGCTCTTTATTTGAAAATACATATACAAATAGTATTCATCAAAGGAATCACACTCTTCACGTAAGTCTTTCCATTTCTTATGCAACTCTACTAATTTCTTGTGCGCTTGAGCAAAGGCACTAATAGTTTCACACCCCATCTCAAAACTTTTAATAACCAATTTTCTGCACCTTAGGATTTGGATCTCACCTCACCCAATCTGGCCATTTCATCAGTAAACAAGAAAGTGGGTATTGTCCTTATATCTCCCCCTACATCTACTAGCTTTACCAAAACCTGAAGGCATGCGTGAAGTTCTTCATTCTGCTACTTCAAATCCTTCTTGGATGTTTCATCCTTGTCTAGCTATTCGAAAATTGATGTGACCGAATCTTTAAAATTATCCACTCTTTGAGCACGAGTGATTGGTCCTAGGTCAACTATAGATATTATGTAATCCCCCACCCTGACTTGTTCTTTTGCTACATCAGCTGGCGGGATTGCTATTTCTGCAATTCTTGATCCTAATTCATCCCTATAGATTCTGGACTGTATCTTAGCCTTCTTTTGTTTCTTAGGCTTCTGAGCTTGTGACAAGATCATACTCAGATCAAGCTGCATTATCTCCACTTGTGGCTCAAGATATGTCATTCTGCTTTGCAGCCATTCAGGTGTAGGAGATTTATTCAATTCAGTGGCTCCATTACCATCAACTATAGCCAGCTCTTTGGGTGATTTATGTTCTTGCTCTAGTTCTTCATTCTTCTCTGTGCTTATCTCTTCTTCTTTTTCCTCTTCTCAAGCTAGGTTTTCCATATTTTCCATTACATTTTCTTGAGCTGACTTGAAAACTTCCTCCATCTGACCTTTATCTAGAGGGCTATCAAATACATCAATAACTTCAACATTGGCTGAAGGTTCATGGGAATCTTTATCACTTACTTTAGCCAATACATCTTTCTCCTCCTCAAGTGTTGTTTTAGGCTCATGCAACCCCAACTCTGCACATACTTTCTCAATCCTAGGTAGCAGTGGTACTGCCAAAGAATCTGCAGGTATTTGTGAAATAGGGACAGCAGAAGATATGGCTAGGGAAGGCATATTAACTTGTGTCAGGTTAGCCAAGACTGAGGATAAGGAAGAAGAAATGACAAGAGGTGAAGGAAAGGGTAGTGAAGGTAGAGGAAGAGGGGGTGAAAGGATGGTAGAAATGGGAGGTAATGGTAATTAAGTGGGAGAAGTAGAAGATGTAGGTGTAGTGGTAGAGGAGGGGCATGAAATGGCGACAATAGAGGAAATAGGGCTGCTAGGGGTATCGAAAGAAATTGCCAGTGAGCAGGAAGTAGCTGCAATGGCAGAGGTAAAAGAGGTGGCAGGAGATGTTTCTTGAGTTATGGAAGCTGAGGTTATGGGTGAAGTGGATCCAGCAGAGGAAGAAGTGATAGAAGGAGAAGTGGTAGTAGAAACAGCAGGGGTTGTGACAATAGTGCCCACACTTTGGGTAGTAGAAGACTGGGCAATTGGAGGATTAGAATCTATCTTGGTTGTAGCATCCTCCTTACTAACTTCTTTTACTTTTACCTTCTTTGCCTTAGAGTCTTCTCCAGGACCACTTGGCATATCTCTTTTCTTGGAGGCCCTTGTCCTAGTAGAGGGAGGTTGATCTTTCTTTTGCAGAGGTCTTGCAGATGGATTCTTCATCTTCTTCGCCTTTTTAGCCTGAGATGTATGTTCTTCGCTGTCTGACTTCTATCTCTCAGCTAGCTCTGCTTCATCTATGACATGGATTGGCTCATCCTCTTCTCCCCCTGAGTCCTTATCTAATTCCAATGCTGTATATGTGAGTGGAACTCCTTATCCTTTTAGAGAATCCACCTGAGCTCTTACCCAGGCCTTGCTTAATCTGATAGGTTCCCTCATAAAAATATCTAGGGAGCTCTCTTCTGCATTTGCCCAATTTGGTAATGGAATAGGCTGATGGTAATGAGCCTCCCATGGTCCTCTGACCATAATATTTTCATCATCTTGCAGCTGGTCTGGAATTGCCATAATGTGAAACTTCTTGATAAAATCCAGAGGTAGCCTTGGATGTGCTTTCTTCATGATCTCATAATCATCGAGGCAATCGGCCCAAAAATCTTCAATGTGCATCTTGTGGAACAACTTCTTACTCACAAATCTTTCCATCACCTTATTTGGATCAAAATGATCCCTTGCATTCGAGTAGTGTAAGTTGAGGAGTTGAAGCTCTTTATTAGAATGTTCTGCTGATGCCAAAGAAGGGCATGCATAAATTCCCTTGCCAAACTTGATAGGAAACTGTAGATTGGTTCTGTGAAAGTGTTTGAGCTTCTCAGCACAAGGTATTAACTGTCTAGACAGCTCTAGAAGTACTATCTTATCATCGGGATACCTAGGAAGTCTATAAGCCATCCCAGTGAAGCCTTGTACCCTTAAATATGTGAATTTCTCAAACTAGATGTACCATCTACCATACCTAGTTATTTCGTTCATGGCCTCAGTGGAAATCCTCAAGGCTGTGTTACCTTGCAGCATTCTGGTTATATACATTGTGAAAGCATCATTTACTCTTTTGAAATGTATCAAAGATTGAGAAGAGGTCAGTTGCAGGTAGCATTCATACACCTTTATCTGAGTTTGCTCATCATTCCCGATTTCTCCAATTTTGGACAACCCAACATAGTGATTTCTCCTTGCCAATGCATAAACAACATAGGATGTACATCTGAAGTATCTTTTGTCCTTGAAATTGCTAAAGGCCTCATGAATGTTCTCGCTGAGGATCTGGGCCCAATGGAACTTAGTCCCTTTCAATATCTCAATGATAATGACAAACATCCAATCCTCAAAAGTGGAGGCTGTAGGTAGTCCATATATCTTGCTCAAGAAAGTTACTAAGTCTCTAATTTCATCATGGAAATCACTTCTGTATAATATTCAGGGAAGTTTGATGAGAGAAGACCTTATGCTTTTGGCCCAATTGTCATTCATGTACTTTCTGCAGCCTTCTACATCTTTGTTATAAGTCTCCTGTGATCCTTGTTTGTCTAGCATAGTCATAACCTTGTGCCAAGGAATATCAAAGGTCTCAGCTAGAGAAGGTGGGCTTAAATCAGCCAAGATATCCCCACTGGCTATTTGGATTGTTCTTGTCATTACATCATACCTATCTACACAAGTTGCCATCAATTCTGCACATTGTACTGAGGTGGGGAAGGCAGCAGCTTGTGATATGATGGGGAGCCTCATATGGTAAGACTTACTCCCTCTTCACTCGGACCAACAATCAGTTCAACTGTTGCCAAACTCTCATCACTGTGACCTTTACCATCGGTGAACACTTACAACCTATTGCCGATACACCAATACACTAACTTAGTATATGCTTGGTGTGACTTGCTATTACCGGTGGACTAAAGTTTCAATACCCTAATTCACCGTTATGATTGGTCACCATTTGTATTTGATGAAAGATACATTCTGAATATACATTCCCCACATGCTTTCTCAACATGCATTCTTAATATACCTTTGAACCACACTCATCAGCAAGACCTAGATCATCGGCGAACTCCTTGTTTATTCTCCCAATATGCCGATATGTGTTATCTTCGGTGAGACCCTATGCGTCGGCAAGCACACACAACTTCTAGCTGATGTGCTTTGTCACCCTGATCTGAATCTTAGGCCGCAACTTTCATTCAGTGGCTCAAACCTCCCTTCGGCCAGACTATCCTTGTCTCTCTAAGCGAGAAATGTTTCATTGATGGCCTCTGTCTCACCGATATCAACTCCAACTCCTCCAATCCAAACCCTAGCACATGGAGATGCTAGGCGACCTACTGTGCACCTCGCACTGTCTAGATCCTCTGCGCCGCCGAACAAGAAAACAATATAGGAAACAAAAATAGATATCTATACAACGAAGCCATTCCATTAATTTTCACAAAAATCTCACTAGTGGAATGCTTCACATCGACATTTTGCAACAACGGAAGTATAGAAAGGAAAAGAAATCTATAGCTATGCAATTTGTAATTACAAAGAATGGAAAACAAATTGACGTCACATAATAGTTTGATTTCTCCTTAACACATTGGACAACTACACTCGCACAATTACATTCAATCTCCTCTTCAATCTGATTACAATACCTAATCTATATGCATTTGATTCATTTCTCTGGAGTTTATAAGCTTTCCCCAAGGAACCAACCCATTCCAAGTAGTTGGGAGACTGATTCCAAGTTGCTAGGAGACCAACCGTCAAACCACTAACAATTTGACAAATGCAACCTACTTACTTGGGACTTACAAAGTTTGTTTTAGGTCTAGATACAAACAGAAATGACATGCATTGGTCGAATAGACCTTATTACAACACAAAACCTATTTTAAAATAGAACATGAACTTCAATGCCTCACGGAGGCCACCTTGTGTTAGGTGCTCCGGTACCATACACCCCACCTAGAAAAGAACTCATGTCCCATGAGTTGAGTCTATGTCTTGCATCTCCATTATCCTTTGTTGCATCATGTCTTCCCCATGATCTCTGGACTGCAACTTGCTTCCATGGAATCAAAAATTCATGCCTAGTATTGTAGGCTCTACTCACACCTTGCCATGAGTGAGTGCTTGCAACCAAACCCATACTTTGCTTGCCATTCTTCCTTACCGTCATCTGTGCCTAAACATCTTCATTCAAAATCTTGGTCCATGCTTCGTGTATTGTTGCTATGGTAGAATATGATTGTCCGTCAACTCTTGTTGGCTCTAGAGGACAAACAATGGTCCCTACTATGATAGCATCTTCTTCTTTCCAATCAACTTGTGGCTGCTTGCAGACCTGCTCTTTGACCTTCTTCTGATCCATCTCAGACATTACCATCTAATCTCCATCATTCAAAACTAAAATCACCTTCAAATTGTGATCTTTGGCAACCCCACTCCTTGAGGTATCCTCCACTTTCCTTGTCTCTTCTTCATGCATCTTCACAAACTCTTTCTTACCCACCAAAATGATTTTGGCTACCTTCTGTGTTGCAGCACCCTCTTGCAATGGTGTCATCACAAAAGTCTTTCCATCCTTCTTGATGGTGTATGTGTTAGCATATCCATCATACAATGCTTGCCTATCAAATTGCCATGGCCTACCTAAAAGTAGGTGACAACACTCCATGGGCAAAATGTCACATAAAATTCTCTCCTTATATTCTCCAATCTGAAAATCAACACATGCCTATTTATCTACCAAAAGTGATTGACTATCACTTACCCAAGATGCTCTGTAAGGAGTTTGATGAGGAATCCTTTCTATGTTCAATTTATCCACCATTTCCCTAGACACCATATTATCTGTTGAACCAGAATCTATGACTACCTTGCATATTTTACCTTTGCTTTTGCAATTGATCCTGAAAAGAGCTCTCCTCTGTGATGGTTCAGTCTTCACTAGTGCTTTGAGAAAAGTCCTCTTCATCATCAGATTTTCTCCCACTTCTGATGTCAAATTCACTTCAGGAGATGTCACACTCACTGCATCCTCTTGAGTCAATGTGGTTCTTCTCTTATTGCCATGAGAAGTTGAGGCCTTCTTTGGACACTTATAAGTCAGGTGCCCTATCTGATTATAGTTATAACATCTCATGTTGGAGAACTTGGATCCTCTGTCTGAGCCATTTGTCCCACCTCTTTCATTTGGCCTTCTTCTTCGGTAGCCTCCTCTGCTACTTGAGTCTCCAACTTGCTCTTCTTGGCTAGACTCACCACTAGGCCTCTGGTTAGGACTTCTTCCTCCAAAACTGCCTCTAAAATTTTTGTCACCTCTTCCTCTACTTTGATGCTCACCTTTCCTCTTTAGCTTCTCTTCAGCTCTTAATGCTACTTGAAAGCATTTTTCCATAGTTTCAGGGGTAAATAAACTTATCTCATCTTGAATATTGAACCTCAAACCATTTAAATACCTTGCTACCTTGGCTTTTTCATCCTCCATGTACCCACAGCGAAGAGTGTATTTGTGAAACTCCTCGGTGTAAGTAGCCACATCCATATCTTTTTGCTTAAGGTTCTGCATTTTCTTGTAAATCTGCACCTCGTAGTCAGAAGGAAGGAACTAGGATTTAATCTTCTCCAGCATTCTGCTCCACAGAGATATCATACTCTTCCCATTCGTTACCCTTTCTCCTTGGGTGTAATTCCATCATGTAAGGGTAGCACCTTTGAGTTTAGTTTTTGTAAACTTAACCCTCTTGCTTTCAAGAACTTCCTTGTATTCAAAGTAGTTGTTTAGAGCCTCAATCCACTCCATGACTTCCTCAACATTCATCTTCCCACTAAACATGGGGACATCTATCCGAGCCTCCGAACAGTCCTTGCCAATTGCCTTGATGTCTTCCAGAAATTGCTTTTGTTCAGCTGGTATCTTTGCCTCTTCTTGTTCTTTTTCTTCTTTCTCTTTCTCTTCTTCTTCATCCGAACCTTCATCCATCCTTTTACGTATCTTCATTGCCTTCAATTCTGCTTGGAGTGCTTGTTGATAACTGAGAGGGGGGGTGAATCAGTTATCCTAATTATTTCTACTTTTTGAACTTTCTTATTAATCAATGCAGCATTAATTCAAACAAGCAAACATAACCATGAAATGGAAATACACATGACACAATATTTTTGACGTGGAAACCCTGTTAAGGGAGAAAACCATAGGGTGATTAAACCAAGATTGTATTCTCTGTTAGAAGAATAGAAAAACAAAATGGCACTTGCCAATTAGGGCTCACTGCCCGAGCACACTGATCACAAGAAGCACACTACCTACAAGACACTCACTGTCTACAAAAAGAGTGTTTATAAAATACTTGAACTGATTGGGAGCATCTACAAATGCTGGAGTTCAATTCCAGTTAAGCTTAGTACACTGATCTGCTACACTTCATCTTTCCTCTTCTCTTATGCTGCTTTCCTTTTACATACCGGACCTTCCTTACTGCTTCTTCTCTGCTCTTCTACTTTTATTTGCACATCACAACAACAATACATCTCACAACTAAATCCATCGTGTATATATATCTGCACAAGTAATTTTATCACCTTTCTAGTCGGCACCCGGAATAGTCAATCTTTTCATTAATTCTGATCTGTCAACTGAATCCTTGCACATCAAGTAATGCAGATCAAGTATATAATTGTAGAAATCATTAATCATGTTGGCCAAACATGATTCATGCCTTCATACCCTTTACCACCATCAGTAACACATCTGGAAAGTAGTCTGATGTTCTGTCAGTCAGGTCTTCCTCTGTTCACACTGTCATTCAAGAATCCGATACTCAACTATTCATATCTTTTTCCTCATCTATCATCGGAGGCTAAATCCTTGGAATCTATTACTCAAGGTAGTCCTCTTGACTTCCCCAAATCCGCACTTCACCAAGATACTTCCTCCGAGAGATCCGGACCTGTCTGTCGGACCTTGCCACATGCTCTGTTCTTGTTTACTGGACCACAACATTCTTCACTCTGACTTCCAATAGAGACACACCATGTCCTGTGGATGTGTGGGATGAACTTTGTTGCCATCAATGACAACAATCATGAATCCATATAGTGTCTCTTGCCAACAATCTCCCCCTTTGGCATTGATGGCAACACTTAGTGAAAAATGACTAAGTGTTTACACTATGCTCCCCCTTGGCTGATGCGCTATTTTTATATATATTTTCTAGAGCTCCCCCTTAGTTGGATTCCTCATTTTTCACTGCTCCTCACTCCCCCTTTGACATCAATGGCAAAGGGTAGGATCCGCATACCAAAATTTTCAAAAATTTTACTATACTTAGCCACATAATTATATACATATGGAATACTTACATATACTGTAGTATGTCTGCAAAAGTTGTTTTTAGTTGGATAAGTTCTGCAGCCCAACTTTGCTTCATTCTATCCAAAATTGAGATGTGACCACTCAACAAAAATGCAAAAGCTTCTGCCCTCTTAAGATCTGTCGGATCATTGGTTTGGGCAGTAGTCTGAGCATCACTTATGGCCTCATGCATGGCCTCTAACTTAGGAATAATAATCCTTCTAAGTTCACCCATCCAGCTAATTATGTTCTTCCTTTCCTTCTCAAAATTTTTTATTGCATTTGTGATTGCAATAGTTTGACACTCTTGATTTACTATGGAGGAAGAGAGAGGATCAAAACTTTGAGACAAACTTAGTAGTTTATCCTCTTGCTCTTTTATTTTCTTCTCAATTTCTACTGTTGCTTTGGACCAAGAAATACAAAATTTGTATACTTCACCGCCATCCTTAAGAGCATTTTCTATGCTCTTTATCCCAATATTCATGTTTCTCCTATCATTAATGATCAAACCTTGTACCTCGGAGAACCTTTTATTGAAAAACTCCTTCCGAACCTTTTCTTCAGCTGACTTCTCTAGAGAATCAAAATGTGTATTAACACTGCTGACTAGAGTTTTGAGATTACCAGATGAGGAGGCTGTGGGATCTTTTTGAAACGATGGTATAATCTTTTCTACAACTCTAGAAGCAACTTCTATCAACTCACAGTCTTCCATATGAGACTTTAGGAGTTTTTCTTTAGCCTTAGCATTAGCAAATGAAGCTATCTTCATTGTCTGTACCGGAGAAAGAGAATCAAAATTGAATGGACCTTGTAGAAGCTCTAGTTCATCAATCTCCATTGTTTCTTTGATCAGGAATTCTTGGACAATTTGTGCAGTGTCTCTTGCTGGAGATAGATGTTTCTTCTCTTCTGTAATCTTGGAGCTGTCCTTTGGAGTTTTCTCTCCTTCTACATTCTCACCACTAGCAGTTGTGGTCTTCTCTATTGAAGTCTTATCTCCTTTTGCAACCTTAGCACTATCATCTTCTTTTTCCTTCACCTTTGCTTCTTTCTCCTATAATTTTTCTTCTCCTTCAGAACCGGAGACTGTAGGGGAAACTGGAGGAGAAATGTTAGTCTGTTCAGGGCCCACCTCTTCTGTCATTTTCTTAGTAGTTTCTTCTGCAACACTTGTGGTTGAGGGATCAGTACCCAAGTCCTCTATAATAGGAAGATTAAATCTTTTGAGGGCTTTCCAAAGAATCTCTTCTGTGTCCTTGGCTACCTTGTCGGTCTCACCAAGCATAAGCTGATTCATCCTTGCTTTGCTCCTGAATTCATCCTTGCATGCTTTGAATACCATGTTCATTGTATTGGGATCAATTGAAGGATATAGCTGAATAGCTATCTGTTCCCGGATCTCAAGGTCTTTTGCCATGGCATTTGTCTTTCTCATTTCTAACTCCTTTTCTAGGCTCTTGGGAATAAGAGGTATAATTTCAATGAAAGCCTTATTATATATGTTCAGGTACTTGACTGTAGCTTCCTGCAGGATCTTTTGGTCAACCTCATTGTAATCATCATAAAATTCGGCCATTAGTTGAAGGTTTCCATCTACAGTGACTGATTTTATCACACTTTCTAAAGACAGGGTGGGCTTTTCAACAAATTCTTCTACCATTTCTTCCTTGTCTTGTCCTGTGGAAAGTTTACCAGATCCTTTCTTCTTCTGCTTCTTTATTTCCTTTACCCCCTTGTCTGATTCGGTTTCCTCTTCATCTCTTTGACTTGCATAAGCCCTTGTGGCTTTTGTCTTTGATCTTTTCTCTCCTTTGCCGGATGCCTGGACTTCCAGTTTTGATATTTTTGAGCTTTTGGTTGTGACAGGTGCAGATCTCTTTGATGATCTGGTCTAGGTTGAGGTTTCTACCAGAGCACCTTCCTTGCTTTCCTTTTCTGCTTCTCTCTTCTCTTCCTCAACCTTTTGCCTCTTTTCCCTATTGGCATCAAGTGCCTCCTTTGAGATGCCTAGGCCTTTTGTAATTTCTTCAACTTCTTTTCTAACTTTCCTCTTCATTTCTAGTTGCCTGAGTTCCACATGAACCTTTATACTTAGCTCTTCAAAGGTTCCAAACCCCTCTGCCTTTGGATCCCTTGGCTGACTTAGCATTTGTTGAACATGCAACTCCACAATTTGTTCGTCAACTTCATACCCCATAGGCATGATCCACACAGTTCTTGGTTCTACTGCCTCCATTAGGCACTGATCTGTCTCTACCATAAAGCATAATGTGTCTTTGTATTTCTCAACAAGAGACTGGGGAATTCTTTCTCTTGCTTGCATCATGCTCTGAAAGTTTTTGAAATATCCCCACAGGGCTGTATTTCTTGCTTTAGCATCCCCAAGCCCATGCAAATAGTCTCTTATCTGAACTGCTACCGGTTTGTCATTCTGCCATACCCATCCATTTGATCCAGGCAACTCATTCATGAAGTAGAAAAATAAGCATAATATTAGTGCACCATATTTGAAAGAGTTTTTCTTGTCCTTTTTGATCTTTTGTATGTTTTCCATTAATTGGCTCAAAAGAAGTTCATAGAGATCATATTCTGCATTTTTTCTCAGCATCTCATAGGTAGTATAAATTGCAGTTCCAGATACTAAATTCTTCCTACTGGAGTGATATATCTTGTATCCTATTATCATAGATGCAAACTTGATGTCTGAGTCAGTAATATCTTCAATAGTCACTGCCCTCTTATCAAATTTTGATCCAGTGGCCTCAGTTACAATGTTGTTTTTGACAGATTTGAGGACAAGTATCCCTCCAAAGGAGTATAAACCAGTTACTGCCCTAATTGCCTCCTTTGTGATCTTGCAAGGTCTGTTCAGCCATAGGAAGTTATCATGCACCCTACTCAACACATACCAGACCCATTCATCTTCCTCAAAGCAGGGGAAATGAATGAATTTATCAAAATGTTTCTCTTGGATACCCTTATATTCTGGTTTAAGCTCAAAGGCATTGTCTATCAGTTGTTTGCAATAGATATTTCTTATTTTGAATTCCCCAAACGCTTCAATATTTGCATGTATATAAACCCTAATGTCTTTAGTGTGCAAAACACCATGCGAAACACTAGAGAAGGCTCCTAGGGGATCTACCTCCAAGGATTTGTATGGATGCTTCTTAAAGGTCTATCAGAAATCTTTACTATATTCGGAGTAGCCATCATCAAGGATTTTTACTAAAAGATATCAAGAACAAAAAATACCTTTTACGCTGATTAGGGCAAACACGATGAAATCCAGATTGAGCTGTATGAAGAATCATCTTGATCTTTGGGGGAAGTAGTTGCAGAGCTCCTTTTCTTTCTTCTTCACATGTGCAAATGTGTAAATGACAAACGAATGAGCTCTTTATTCCAAAAAGCCCTAATTTACACCCTGCAATAAATGCGTAACCTAATTCATTCCGGTTTGCCTTGTTTTCCTTGTTCAGGGAGGAAGAAACTCATCTAGATCATTATGATGCCTTTGTGATCGATGTTAATAATGTCCACTTCTCCTTTTGATCATCTCATGTATCTTCTTTAGATGTTTCTCTAGAAACCCTTTGGTTCGCAGCTTCTCATGTGCCAATTTCAGGCACAAATTTACTAGCTGGGAAATAAGATTTTCTTTGTGTCTCCCTTGAGCCAGAGCTCACTTTTTAATTTCTAGAAGGAATATCAGCACCAAAGTCTGGTGCAAATCCATCTTCTACATTCTCTGTACTTTTCTTCACCCAAATCTTGTTCATCTCTCTTTTAACTTCATCCGCATTCACCTTTTGTTTACCCTTATCTTGATTCTGATTATGATATACTGGACCTCTTTTGTCCTGATTCTTGCTTCTACAGAATTTTGCACTATGACCGGATCTATTACAGATTTAGGAAACAACATTTCTTTGCATATTTGACTGATATCCTCTTGATCTACATTGATTAGCCATATGACCTATTCTATTGCATGCAAAGCATCTACCATTGAATGATTTGTTCATTTGCATATTTCTACATTCATGAGATTTGTGACCATACCTTTTGTAGTTAAAGCACTGTCTGGAGAAGGATGAGTTAGTCTGACTCATTCTCTTTCTGCACTGATTAGCTTTATGACCAAAGTTATTGTAGTTGTGGCAGTATCCATTAAAGGATGGATATCTTTGAGCATTAGGCTGTCTTACCAGAGGTCTTGTAGGCCTGTTCCTTAGATTTTCTGATCCAAAATTCTTCTGACCGGATATGGAACTTTCTCCTTTCTCATATCCCAAGCCACACTTGTCATCTACCTTCTTTTGACTTCCAAGAAGAACTTCAAGTTGAGCAGAACTTATCTTGAATTTCTCTTTATATTCATTTGTTGTTTGAAGATCCCTTTTGAGAGAGACAATTTGATCCTCAAGTTTTTCTTCATTATCTTTAACATCTTCAAGATCAGATTCAAGATGTCTGATAATTCTATCCATCTAGTGGCAATCAACAATTATTCATGCTTTTACAATTTGTGCAGATTTTGATGGTTACCGACTTGCACAGATTTTAGATGTCACCGACCTCCATTGGTTGTCAAGTCAGTCGGTTGTGATTTAGTGCAAGTCCTTTGTGATATCATTTGCATTACATTTGCTCAAGATTCAGCTTGGTCTGATTTGCGTGAGTTTTGGTTTCTACCAACCAAGTCAATGGGAGAGTGTTAAAGCACAAGGTTAGATAGGATCATTTTTTAGCGCAAGGCCGATGTATTGTTTCCAATGGGTTTTTGAGATGCCACTGACTTGGCGGGGAAATTCAAGGTGTCAAGTTAGAGATGAGGTCTTTTAGCGCAAGGCCGATGTATTGTTTCCAATGGGTTTTTGAGATGCCACCGACTTGGCGAGGAAATTTGAGGTGTACGACCAAGTCGGAGACAAGGTCTTTTAGCGTAAGGTTAGTGCAAGGGGTTTTTGGTGCAAAAGTGGCTTTCAAGGTTTACGGGGTTTTGAGGTCTGTCTGACTTAATCGGAGAAACGCGAGATGGGGAGGTAGGTCAGAGACTAATGTTTTTAGTGCACGACGGTCTTGAAAATGCAGTGCGAGTTTTAGAGGTCACCGAGCAACTAAACAATCAATAAGTTTACAGGTTGGTCGGACCTCATTTTGGCGCTAAAAATCAAATGCGTTCATGGCAAAATTTGTCTAAGTTTTGTTTTAGTCAACTCATGGCAATCCGTTTATGTTTTGAATAGGGAA
Source organism: Cunninghamia lanceolata (assembly GCA_027924645.1). Lineage (NCBI taxonomy): Eukaryota > Viridiplantae > Streptophyta > Pinopsida > Cupressales > Cupressaceae > Cunninghamia > Cunninghamia lanceolata. The sequence goes on from BSBN01000992.1 coordinate 3,007,825, forward strand.
TCGTAGTGGGGTTTGAAAGGAAAAACAAACAACTTATATGCAAACCCTAGCTAGAAACCCTAAAATTACCTGTTTAGAAAGAAACACATTCAATCAAACCCTAATTGCATGCAGTGAAAGCTCGAAGGACAAGGTTAAAACCCTACCTAGTAAATATGGAAGGTGTGCTCAGATTGTGCATGTAGGTCACAATTTTGAGCTTGGGAGGATCGACAGCAAGAGAGTTCAAAATCCCAAACAAAGCTCTGAAATCCTATTCAAAATGTAAAATATAGTAAAAATGGAGGATTTATCCCTTTTATCCCCTGGTGAAATCACCATTAATGCACAGCATACGACTGTCAGTTTTAGGGTTTGGCATGGTTTCCCCTTAGCTCGAACCTAGCGGGGAAATTGGATGTGTCAGACCTGGTCGATGAGGGACCTTTTCAGCGCTAAGACTTATAAATTCAACTTGCATAGTTTGCGGGCATTTAAGGTTCCTCTGACTTGCGGGTATTTTGGCCTCGTCTAACTTAGTAGGTGATCAATCAATTTAGCGCGAGTCAGAGACAATTGATTCTAGCGCAGAAGTCTGTCAGAGAGGAAATTAGTGCTGAAGTCAATGACAACGGCTTTTAGCGCCAGGTCAGTTGGAAGACAATCTAGCGCAACGGTCGGACAGATAGGAATTCAGCACAAAAGTCGGTTAGAAGGCAATCTAGCACAAAAGGACAATTCAAAGCCCTCAAAAGGAAAATAAAGATTCAACCTAGTAGATTTTTGAAGTGATTTCTCAATATTATCATTCAATCAAGGTCAAAATGCACTTTGACCACTTAACCACTTGGGAGATGAAAAAGATCTAATTGACACCCTAAGCCAAATCAAAAGAGGGGGGTCCTCATTTTTTGAATGGGGCATGTGTGCGAGGCACAATAGTAAATCCACTTCCAACAAATTTTCCAAGAATAACAAACTTTCAAGATTCCCACTCCTAGAAAATAGGGACCCAAATAGAAAAGTAACTACCAACTCAACTTGGTTGCTCATACTCTTTTGTAACTTTTTAGGAGCAATAATGAGTTTTCAAAAGTTGAAACTCCCAAAATCCACCACCCTCTTTTGCCTTTTTATAATATTTTATTTAAATAAAAGATGAGGATGGAATGCCACCTAGGCTAGACTACACACGAAAATTACAATATTGAGGCCAATAATTATTTATAACATTTTGGCCTAATATTACATTTATTTTTAACATCTAATTAATCTATCCTAAGGAAACCAAATTAAAATAAATTAAATGACAAATATTTTTGGTGATGTTGATTGCCAATTTGCCATGGATGCTCCTACATCAAACTCCTGACCAAAAGAAAATCCAAGCCCTCTTGGATTGAGGGTAGTAACAGGTCTTCTCTTTCTTCCTAGTCTTCTAATTCTTCTACAACTTGTCCTTCATTTCTACAACTTTCCCTAGATCTTTTTTCTTCTTCTTCTTGTACCGCCTCTTACTTAGCATCTTCTCAGCTTCAAGGTTCCAAAACTCTAGTTCTTGTTCATATGCCACATTACCACTGTCAATATCTTCATCTTCATTATTTGAATACAATTTATCCCTACATAATACCCTTAATCTACATATACCTCATTAATAAACAAATCTACAACATCTTTATTAGCAACCTTATTATCAACAGCAACTTGATCATTAATATCAACATCAACATGCCTTTCCACTTGCTCATCTTGAACATCAAACTCAAATAATTGAAAATGACATGGAGACTCATCCACAACTATGTTTACCATGTCTTCTTCAATGCTTGATGTCAAAACAATCATAGGTAAACTCACCATTTCATTTTTTACCTCTTCTATTGCTACTGTCCTTGCTTGTCTTTTCCTTCTTTGAATAATCTTTCTAATAAGCCATGTAGCCTTCCTCTTAACTGACAAGTTCCAACTTTGCAACTACTGCATCTCCATTTGGAACTCCCAATTTATTCTTTTCATATCTTTTTCCATCTATTTCAAGGCTTGTTTCAATTCTGCTACCTCTTGGTCAATTACCATTTGTTTTGCCTTTTCTTTTTCCTTCTTCATATCTTTTTCCTCTTTTATCCTTTTATGTTTCCTCTTTGATGAACCCTCACCCTGCAAGTATCTCTTCAACAAATCCATTTCTCCTTCTTCAAGCAAGTCCCTTTAACCTTGCTTCTTCTTGTCTTTATGTCACCTAGGTCTCTTCTCTTTTCCTCTACCTAGTCTTTTGGCAACCAGGTTCTCTCTTCAACCTGCACAAACAAAAACACAAAACCAAACTCTCTTTTACCCAGACCTTCTCAGCTCTGATACCAATTGATGCAGAGAGGGATTTTGATTTACCAATTGATGCAAACAAGGATTGAAATAAATATCTCTCACATGAAATCTCACACACACACATAGGCTGAAATAAAACTTATTTCACTACAGAAAATATTTACACAGTTAATTGCAAATCTGGTTTGCAACTTGCAACCAGTCTTTCACACATTCATTCAATTTAATAAAATGAAATTACAACAATCCAAATAGGATAATGGGGTTGTAACAAACCCTTACAAAGCTGCAAAAATCAACAGCAAATTAGTTTGCTACATCAAACATAAATTTCACAAAACTAGACTTCCATCTCTTGCAAAATCACAACAAACAACTATGCAACTGCACTGGTTCTTCTGGAATCACAATGGCTACACAAAACAGCTCCAAATCTGTAACAAAACCTTTCTAAAACCCTCTTGGAGGTCAGCCATGCCTCCCCTCTATCTCTCCTTCAACTTGGAAAAACTCTCTTAAAAAAAATGAATGCAATTTCCTTTTGTATTTCTCCTCCAATTGCATGAAATGCAATTTTCCCTTATTTTAATTTCATTTCAAATGCATTTATCATGCCAACTCAAAAATGCATGTCCCCCTCTTGGAAAATAGCCAATTTCATTTATTTTAATCAATTAAATTGATTAAATTTAGTCATTCCAACTTGGTGTCTTGCCATGCTTTGTGGGGGTGCTATTTTTAGCTTTCTTGCTTTTATGCATTAAAGCAAAATCTGATTTCCACACTCACCACCCCTATTTTTGAGGGATTTTGGAATGATGCATTGAATTTAATATTTTATAATCATTAAATCTCCAACAACCTCTCCAAATCCACTTCCAACAAATTTTCCAAGAATAACAAACTTTCATGATTCCCACTCCTAGAAAATAGGGACCCAAATAGAAAAGTAACTGCCAACTCAACTTGGTTGCCCATATTCTTTTGCAACTTTTTAGGAGCAATAATGAGTTTTCAAAAGTTGAAACTCCCAAAATCCACCACCCTCTTTTGCCTTTTTATAATATTTTATTTAATTAAAGATGGGGATGGAATGCCACATAGGCTAGACTACACACCAAAATTACAATATTGAGGCCAATAATTATTTATAACATTTTGGCCTAATATTACATTTATTTTTAACATCTAATTAATCTATCCTAAGGAAAACAAATTAAAATAAATCAAATGACAAATATTTTTGGTGATGCTGATTGTCAATTTGCCATGGATGCTTCTGCATCAAATTGTTTCAACTTGCAAACCAAATGTTCCTTCCCCTTCACAAAAAAATCTTAGATTATCACATACAAATCTACTCCTCAAGATCCCCATGAAAGAATGTAGGCTTAACATCCATTTTCTCAATCTCAAAATTGAAAGTTGTAGCAATGGATAATATGAATCTAATAGAAGACAACTTAGCAATAGGAGAGAAAATTTCATCAAAATCAATTTCCTCTCTCTAAGAGTGGCCCTTGGCCACCAATCTAGCCTTGTACCACTCTAACTATCCATCTACTCCAACCTTATTCTTATACACCCACATACAACCAATGAAATTTCCTCCCTTGAGCAAACTAACAAGATCCCAAATGCCACAACTATCTAGGGCCATCATTTCTTCTTGCATGGCCTGCATCCAAGATTCACAATCCTATAAGGAGAGAGCCTCCCTGAAATATCTTAGTTCCTCATTAGTACATAACAAAGCAAATACACAATAAAAATTTGGTGGGCTATACCTATCAACTGGGTTCTGTTGTCTTGTAGATTGTCTCAAAGTTGGAGAAAGGGGATCTACATTTTTTTGCATGCTCATCCCACACATCTTACTTAGAACTCTCATTTGAACCCTCTTCCTCTCCAATTTCCAATCCACAATTCTATTCTTCAACATGTGCATCTTCTTACTTCTCAACCTTAGTCTCAAAATTCACTGTTTTCTTTCATTCTTTTTCGTTTGGTTGTTTTATAACTTGAAAATTATCTAAACTCACTAAAAATCACATCTCTAGAATCAATCATTTTTAGGTTAATGTATTCCAAACCTTATAACCTTTTACATTCTCTTAGTAGCCAACAAAGATACATTTATATGCTTTTGTCCATCTAATTTAGATCAATTTTCATTAGGCACATGAACAAAATCATCACAACCAAATACCCTTAAATGTAAAACAAAAGGTTTATTACCTATCCACACTTCATAAGGAGTTTTATCAATAAGTGTCAAACAAGGAGATCTATTTACCAAATAACAAGCAATACTCAACCTCTTCCCAAAATCATCGATCCAACTATGTACCACTCAACATACTTCTAGTTTTTTCCATCAAGATTTAGTTCATCCTTTCTGTAACTCCATTTTGATGTTGTGTGTATAGGGGGTTGTCTTTTGCCAAAAAATACCTATATGCTTACAAAACTCATCAAATTCCCTAGAATAGTATTCAACACCATTATTTTATTTTGTGATTATTTCTCAACTAAATCCTTAAATTACTTGAACTTAGAGAAAACTTCATATTAGCACAAATAAAATAAATCTAAGTGTATCTAAAGGCATCAAATTCATCATTATATTATAATAAATGATATTTTCCTACTTAACCCACATCTAATGGACTAAAAACATCTAAATGAATGATTTACAATAACCTCTTTGCTTTATAACTTCTAAAAGGAAAATATGATATATTTTGTTTACCAAGCACACAATGTTCATAGAAATCAAAATGCTAATTAGAATAATTAAAATTATCAATCATCTTTATATTAACCAAGGTCCTAATACCATTTTCACCAATGTGGCCCAAACATCAGTGCCACAACATACATGCATTTTTGGATTTTCCAATTACATTGGAAAAGTTATAAAATCTGGATGTATTTGGCCCAAACAAAGTCTCAACATGAGATCCTTTAGCTACCACTAAACCTCCTCTCACCAACCTACAACCAAACTTGTCAAATGTCACATGCACTCTAGAATCAATGAAACTTGGATACAAAAAGTAAGTTTCTCATAAGTCTTAGAATCTGCAAAACATTTTTAGTAGTTGTAATCCTCCCATCACTAAAATACAACTATACCTTTCCCTTACCAACAATTTGGTGGGTAGTGTTGTCACCAAGGAAAACTTTTTGATCATAAGCTTTGTAAGATGAGAACCACTCCTCATGTTCATATGGTAGGAGTAACCTAAATCAATGAGCCAAGCATCATCACAAATAGTGTTAGTACAAATAAACAATCCATCACTATGATGGTCATCAGAAGATTTTTAAAGAAAAATCATATGACTTTTTTTTCTACATTCCTTCTTCACATGCTCTCTCTTCCCATAATTCCAACACTTCACTCTACTCTTCCTTGGGTTTTTGGATCACCCTCTTTATTTGGATCTATCTTTTGATTTCTTCCTATATCCATTAGACCCACCATTATCCTTGGTCCTTCCCCAAACAAATGGGTCATCTTTTGATCCATCATTGGGTGGATGCAAAAAGATGGGGGGCCAAAAAGTGGCCAAATTCTTAAATTTTTAAAAAAAGGCATAACGCAAGCGTATTATGTCTAATTATAAAAAAAAGCAACTTTTCTCATTTCTTACCTCTGTGTTTTCTTGCAAACCTATGGCCTGCAGACCCTTGAGAGCACGCTCACGTTATTGGAGGCTAGTTTCTTCAGCAAATTCTCATTGATTCTTCATCAAAATTCCACCATGATGTCAAGGAGGCCAAAGGAGTAAGTCTTGCTTTTTTTGGTGTGAATTTGTTACTAAATAGGTAGATTTTAATTGTTTTTTATGTAAATTTCTTTAATTGACAGGAATTGATAATCCACCTCCTCCTCTTGAAAATCCTCAATCACCTAAACACCAAATACCTAATGAAGAATAACCCCAACAACAAACACCTCCAGTAATTCCTCAATATGCCCCTGGAACACAAGAAAATTTAATGGGGCAAATTGAAAATAATAAAAAACAAATTAAGGACATAATTGCAAGGTTGAAAGATTCTACAACGTCAACCTCACATAGAGTCGTGCTTGCTCAATCTCTTGAATCTATGTTATCAAATGTAGATTCAATTAGCAAGCAAATCTCTAGTTGGTTGGATAAGAGGAGAGTTTAGACAATTCTATGCAAATAAGTTAGCTTACGAATGAGTCAAAAAAGAACAAATTACAAAATTGGACTTGTGTTCCCTTTTCACAGACCCATGAACAAATCAACCTCTACCCTTTACATGCAAGAGGTTCCCTATCCATTGGTACAACAACCAAGTGATAAAGGACCATTTTAAGCAGAGGTGGTGGATGCTTTTTGACCATCCTCCATGCAACAATAATGAGGTCTCACAATATTTTTGAGGAAACTCTACTATGAGTTTGTCCTCAATAAAGTTCTAAACTATTTTGATATGTGCGACTTTCAGGGTAGAGGTGGGGGGTCAACACAAGATAGACCGAGGGCACGTGTTGACCCATAGTGGCTAGTGAGATGAGCACTCACCAGACCAACCCACGAGTGTGTGTCTATCCCTTCCATTGTGAAGGATAGTGTTGAGGTTGAGACACTATAGTCCATTAGTTCCTTGACCTAGAGAATCATAGAGCATGCCAGTCATGTAGCATAGCATGAATCGGGGGAGACTTTGAGGAGTGGGGTTCCACCCCATACTTGTCAGGCTTGCAAGTCAACCTATGGTTATGACCCCATGGATAGTCAGGACGTAGGTGCGTAGGCTACATCTATAGCTGAGCAGATGGTGATGACAGATGCCCTCCTGGATGAGACTTTCGGCCTTGATACTTAGTTAAATGTTACCAAGTTCATTGAATTTAATTTATTAAATTTTATTTTTGAAATGCAAGATTAACTAATTTAGTTTAATGATTGTAATGAAATTTTAGGGTCATAGTGTTCATTTAGTTTTCAACAATTCTCCACCTCCGTATTACACTATGACAAGTACTGCCGAGGTATGTAACTAGTAAATATTACATGTGAATAGCATTGTTATATGAATGGTATTCTAATATATGATTTTGGATGTTGAATAGGTTAATCTTGGATATTTCACAACATCTCCTAGTGGAGGTGGAGTTCAAAGCTTCACTCAGGTAATAAAATAAAGAGTTTAACTAATGAATTGTACTTACTGTATATCGAAAAATTTGGATTTATAAATGGAAATGATCAAACAATTGAAATGCATAACCTAAACCCAAATAATTCAATACCTTGAAGATGCAAGATGAGCTTGATTGATCAATTTGTTGTGTTGGTTGCTTGATTCTACAGCATAACATTAAGATGCAGATGCTAGAATGAATGATAGCTGAAGGATGCAAAGGCTCTAATGATATTTTGACAGAATAATGGTACTTGAAGCTCAATGCATGCTAGAAGATTTGGCAGGATAAGGGTACTTGAGGCTCAATGCATGCTAATGGCTTGTGAAGGGTTTGATTTATAGAAAAGGCTTGGTTCCAATGGACGACTGAGATTAAAAAGCTAATTGATTGATGTGGATGGCTAGGATTGATTCGGTTATCCCACTCTTCAAGGGAGTTGTAGTCATTTGACAAGTGTCAAGGAGAATAGGGCTCATGTGTGCTTGTGTACATAAAAAGTACTACATATAAAAGATATTAAATAAAAGGTTGTAGTACCACTTATCTTTTTTAAATGAAAGAGGCACACATGTCGGCTAAATGATAAGATAAATTAATTAAATAAATAAAATTTATTTAATTAATTAGAAAGTCGGCTTATGATGAGAACTTAATTCAAATAAAATATTTGAATTAGTTGGGATATGAGTTGGATATTAATTAAATAAATAAAATTTATTTACTTAATTGGAGAGTGGGATTAGGATATGATTGGGAATTAATTAAATAAATAAAATTTATTTAATTAATTGGCTAAGTGGGATAAGGATGGGATTAAGTGGGATTTTAATTAAATAAATAAAATTTATTTAATTAATTGGCTAATGGATAAGTGGGGTTAAGAGTGGGATTTAGGACAAAATGCTACATGATGTTGAAGTGATGTTTTTGACAAGGTGTTGCTAGACATGAACAAAGTAGGGACAAATTTGGGTGTCTACACTTACTAGACTTTTATAGTTTATATTCATATTGTTGATTACATTGCATTGCACATCTTTCAAACTCAAAGCATTACTACACATTGCATAACTAATAAGTAGATGTTGATAAATGACAAAATTTCAATTACAATATAGTTTTTTAGATAGTCAACATAAATAGTTATGCAATTACTTCACATTGCATAATTAATAACTAGGAGCATCTACCAATTGCATTTTCTTGTCATGGCATTCCATGAGACCATATTTTATTGAGGCATTTTTTCAAATAGTTCACTACCTTGTCTATGCTATGGATGCTTGGAAAAAATCTATCAAAGCATAATAGTAATCTATAGCATAGACAAGACAATGAGTTGTTTGAAAAAATGCCTCAAAGAAATGTGGTCTCATGGAATGCCATGACAAGAAAATGCATAGACAAGGACATCACCATGAGACCACATTTCTTTGAGGCATTTTTTCAAACAGCTCACTGCCTTGTCTATGCTACCACATTTTTCATACATGTCTACCAAAGCTTGGTTATCCCCTCCACACTATTTTTCAACAAATTCTCTCTAATAAACTCATCCAATTACCATCAATTAGACCCCTTGAAACAAATCTTCCCCTTTTAAAGACATACGATCCCAAAGGTTTTTTCTAGTATCACCATGCCCCAAGACATGACACTGGAGAGGTACACGAGCCTATGACATCTTATATAGCATATGATTGACTCCAACATCATCTAGGTTTTAGGTATTAATTATGGGGACAACAAGTCACCCCTAACCAAAATCTTCAAATCTACACTAACCCATTCCCCTACAAACTATGTCAATCCTATTGCCTCAATTTCTTCCATCCATACTTTTGATCCTACATCTAACCCACCTAACTCTAATGAGGACCCTTCATTTAATACTATTATATTCTTTGAGATGATAGGCACATTAGACATTCAACCTTATAATTTCATTGTTGAACTCACTCCTACACCTGCCATCACCTTCTTGCTTCACACTATGCCTACTGATGATTATAATGATCCTCTGTAGATTGAGGCACAAGTACACTATAAAATGATAGTTGAATCAAGGTGAATCTTTTGAGCCTTATTAATGCAGTTACAAAGGAACACTTTACATCACTAGGTTGCAAAGATATTCTTATCCCCCTCAAATATCTCCTAGTGTACACATAATGGCACTTCTACACCTACTTTTGGCTCCCTCACCCTGCTAATCTAGGTAGGACCTAAATGCCTAGATGTCTCATGTCATATCATCCCCACCTCAGACCACTATCTATTCTCTTAGGTCATTCCTAGCTCATTACAATGTGGGTTGTCCCTGAACTGTCAACCACTAGTGCCTTAAATTCCCCATGATGGTCATGTCTTCACCATTTCTCATAGCCCATACCAACTAGATGTTACCTTAAGACAATTCTCCTTAGATTATTTTTTGTCAACCCCTTCTGGTCCACCTCAACCTCATACCAATACCCTCTTTCACCTTTACCTATCTTATGCCTCTAAATGCATTTCTCCCCCCACCCCACAACCTCTTTCTATTACTTCACCTACTCCACTAGCTATGCCCCTATCTTCTACACCATATATCCCACCTATTTCTACTTCACCTTCCTCATTGACTTCTATCTCCCCTCTAACACCCCTCCAAGATTAAGTAAAAGAAAAAGTGTAGGACCTTTCCCCATCCACTTCTAAAAGTAGGCCTAAGAAACTTCCCCAACACTACACCTAACCTACTAACCAACCCATATCTACCCTATCTATTTCCTAATCTACCCCTACAAGACGTCCCAAACCCAATTTGCTTCTAAACCACCCCCTGACAAACCTCAAGACAAAGAAAATGATAAGAAATTTTTAAAATAAGGTTTTTCTTGTCCTATCTTTCCTCCCTCCTATTATCCCACAAACTCTTGATATTCCTCCTTCCCGTAAACCCATAAACTTACCTAATGTCTATGATTTCTAGTACCATTCTTGTATCCCTTGTTCTGCCCCTCATTCCCATCACCAATACTTTCCTGAAATCTTAAAACCCTCTAGCTTAGGCATTTTCCTACATCCATTACTACCAAACAAACAAAAATTTGATCACTACCCTACCCCACCCTACCACCAACCTAAACCTAAACTAACACCTTCACTCCCTCTCTGACTAATTCTACATCTACTATCTCTCTAATTGAGGTGGCTCATCTTCTAAAGCCTCATTATCCTAGTATGTTCACGTCTACTTGAATCATAGAGGATCAGATATTAGTGGAATATTCTCTACCCGAGTCATCAACCCATGTAGTTGGTGGGTGTCTCTTTAACTTAATTGTTTATTTTCACATGTTATCCATAATATTCACTCGTTTAGTGACCATCATTCCTTCTATAGACATTTAGGAGGGCACTGGTCTTGTTGCATCTAAAAAATGTCCCCTTTCTACTTCTCTTGATTCTACTATGATCCCTCCTTTGTTGACCCTTATACCACACAATAGTCACAAATCCTCATATGACCATTATTGGGATAAGGATGACTTATTGGATGAGGAGATCAATGAGTAGGCATTGTATCTTCATCTAATTTGTATATATGCATGTGACTTGTGTGCTTTATTGTGTGTACTTCCATGTTTAGGTGAATGTGTGTGTATGTTAGTTCCCCTTGAAGGACCCATGCTACTCTTATAAGTACATCGCCATGTTATATTTTCGTAATTGAATAATGTTGTTTTATTTTCAGATGATGCAGGCAAAGACATCTCTTGATGTTCATATGGAAATGGAGCATGGTGTGTTTTCTACAATTGATAGCTCCATGACTTTGACAAGCGTATGAGGCAGATTAGTAAATTTAAAATTACATTCGTTGTTATAGTTGTTTATTATTGAAAAAACAAATGATTATTGATTTGAAGTTTAATTTCTATCTAGATGGTTTCTATACTATGGCAAATGAGGAGAGAGATTATCTGGCAGTGGTAAGTGATTATTTTGTTAAATATTTCATTTTGTATAATGTAATTTCTATACATTAATGTTATTGTAATAGCTCAAGCTCCATGATGAACTAAATAGGAGGAGCAGTCCTCAGGTTCAAAGTAGACTACTCTCATATGCATCTCCATCCTCTCAAAAATCAAAGGCTGTCCATGATCTATTTTCTTCACCCAAAGGGGAATGACTTTTTATTGGGTTCTTTTGTTGTATGCCTATATGGCATTTATGGACATATATTTTTTTTTGCATATAGTTGACATTGTATGCCTATATGGCATTCCTGTAAGCCTATATGGCTATTTGGTTAATACACATATTTTTTGTTGATGGTGTCCATATTTGCATTATAAATCCATGCTTCAATGGATATTTGTAGATGTTTTGCTTCAAATATTTAAAGTCCAATTGTGTTACATGCACTCTTCCTTTATATAGTTGTAAATATATAAAGCTTGAACATTATTCTCCTCTAAGATTATTGAACATTAAATCAATCATATGAATATAATAATACATGATGCAATCTAACACCTAGGTCTCTCTACCACTACACTTCTAAGCCCATACTTTGTAGGATCGTTGTAGCATGGTAAGGAAATTCATGTAATTATACGATGCACTTTGAAGTATGCAACTAAAAATGAGCAATACATTATTACATGTGACCTCATACCTCTAGAAGTTTGTCATATAATTCCTGAAAGACATCTACCATTCCATGTGTATGCTTCATGCTACCATTCACGTGTATGCTTCATGCTCCTTGTGTATACTTCACGTGTTCATGTGTATGATTCATGGTTCCTATGTATACTTCATGTTTTCACGTGTATGCTTCATGCTTCCTATGTAGACTTCATGTATTACATGTATTCACATGTATGCTTCATGCTTCCTATGTATACTTCACGTATTACATGTATTCATGTGTACGCCTCATACTTCATGTATTGGGTTGATAAACACTAACATAAAAGGGAGAGAAATTTATCATTGAGAAAGACATCCATAACATCCTTGAAGAATACAATTGAGAATACAACCTTAGGCAATATTGCAAATAAATGAATTTAGGTTCTCATGAATAGTGATGATATGATTTAGGTTCTGACATTTCAAAGGTGAAAAGTTGTGACACTTTGAATAGGAAAGACTATGACCCTTTTATAATGAAGGGCGATGACCATGCCTAGCATAGATGTGCCCAAATGGACATGTTGGCACTAACAGTTTGGCCCCATGAAGAACAAAACAAAAAGTAGCCTACCTTGCAACTTTACACTACATGCATTTGACTATTTTTGGAGCATCAAAAAAACTTTCACCACAGGAAAACGCCTTAGAGATATCAAAAGCTGAGAAAGGTTATTGTAGAGGGGCCCTACATGATCCTTTAGTCTTAGACATAATGTTTCTAAGTGGCACGGTTTCTAAGTAACATCTTGTCAAAGATTGCTTCCTTTTTACACTTTGGACTCTTAAGGGATATCACCAGTACAATGTAGCTCAGACTGTTTCAGTATGTTTGGGTGTGAAACAAGACCATGCCTAGCATAAACCCACCAATCTAGACATGTTGGAACTGTCAGTTTAGTCGCATGAGGAGCATGTTGAAGGCACAAGACAACTGAGAGGGGGGTGAATCATTTGTATTAAAAATTTTAAATTCTCTTAAACAAAATCGCATTCACATTCACTTACTTTAACCCCTTAATCTGTTATGAAGATTAAACATGAAATGTAGAATCAAAACTTAAACACATCAACACCAAGCACAAGAGAACACCAGAAATTTACGTGGAAATCTCTAAAAGGGAAATACCACTGTGAGGATTAGCTCACAATATAATGTAGTATCAATACTGAATTGCAAAGAGGCTCACTACCCAAAAGAATGCTCATTGCAATAGGCTCACTGCCAAAGAGTGGCTCACTACCAAGAGGGGTGGCTCATTGCCATGAACTGATATGATAGCATCTACCACATGCCTGGGTTTAGTTCTAATGAAGCACAATACATATCACCTTCACTGCCTTACAACAAAAACACTTTCATATTCACATCTTCACACACTCACACAACACACGGATTCATTATATTTATTTATACCAATCATCAACCTTAGAACATACATCAAGGTCGGAAATACAATCTACAACCTTTGGAATAATCTCCAAGGTTGGCAAACATACATAATTCAAATTAGGTCTGGACCTAAACAAACTTGCAGAGAAAACAAATGAAGGAAGACCACTTCACAGCTTAGCTCAGACCTAAATACATCTTCACACACTTCAACACACTTCCACAATCTATGAAGCATATCCACAATTAGAGTTAACACCCAAGTCAGCCAAACTTGTGTAAACATCAAGAACACTTAGGCACATGCTTCCAAGAACACAATCATAACTTGCAGATCAAACACACACCTTTAACATGATCTAGAGACATCCACAAACAACATGAAATCACCTAGAAGCCAACAAATCCAGCTACAACAAGTTTCACTTGAAGACAACAAATCTCACTTGAAGACAACACTGCTAAGTTCTGCTACTCAATAACTTGCTTTTCGTAGCACCAAATCACAAATTCTTTGGAATGAAGATAACTAAGGACCATATAAACATATGTCCAAAACCACATCACTTCAAACCACTTTGCAAAGAAATGCAGAGCAAAATACTTTCTCCCAGACACCTCTGTACAACTCAGAAACTCTATCAAATATAGTCTTCACACTAGTGACCATAACTTCTACTGCACATCAATGCAGACCACCAAATTTTGGATTTATCTCTTCAAACACTTCTCTAAAACATATCCAAATCTCACACTTTGGTCTTCAACACAGAACAAATGCGGAGCAAAAACTTAGACAATATCCTGCAAGCCAAAATACTCTGCAACACACTATTTCCATTTGAAGAGAAAATTTGCTTAAAAGCACTTGGAAACTCAGAAACATGAACAATATGCTAGCATCATCAGCACTTCTTCAATTCATTTAAATCACCTTAACATGACAACTCAATCAAGTGACAATCAACAATATCAAAAGACACAGTTGACACTAATGACAACATATGCATGTTGACATCAATGACAACATCGATTAGCACATACTTGCAATAATCTCTCCCTTTATCATTAATGGAAACATATGATGTGAAAAACCATCATGACACAATTTTGAACTTAATGTCATTCTCTCCCTTTCTTTTATACATCTTACTCTCTCCCCCTTTGACATCAATGGCAAAGGGTGACATACCTTCTTCAAACATTCTCCCCCTAAGTATGATATATCACATACTTGCATTGTCCTTAACTACTCTGAATACTTCCCTCTGACTACAAAATTCTCCAATGTCACTACCTACTCCCCCTAAGAGGTAGCCTCCATCATCAATCCAGAAAAGAATGACTCCTGAACCACACTGGACTGATGCACTTCCTCATGCATCTAGTTCAACATAGGAGGGACAATAACCCCTACTTCTCCTGGAGATAATCAAATGTATCCTTAGGAAGAGCCTTAGTGAAAATGTCAGAAATTTGATCTTTTGTAGGCACATACTCAAGCTTTACTTCTTTCTCTACAACCTTCTCTCTTAGAAAGTGATACCTAATAGAAATATACTTTGTCCTTGAATGCATCACTGGGTTCTTTGAAATGTTCATGACACTAATATTATCACAGAAAATAGGAATTGGATCCTCATACTCAACTTGGATGTCCTTCAGAGTTTGTCTCATCCACAACACTTGTGTGCAACATGATGCTGTTGCAATGTACTCTACCTCTGTAGTAGATAAGGATACTGAATCCTATTTCTTGCTTTGCCATGACACAAATCTGTCTCAAGAAAGAACACACCCCCACTTGTACTTTTCCTGACATCTACACATCTAGCCCAATATGTATTTGTGTAGGCACTTAGGTTAAAGTCATTGTTCTTAAGATACCACAAACCATGATCTGGAGTGCCCTTCAAATACCTAAATATTCTCTTTACTACCATGGCATGTGACTCTCTAGGATCTTCTTGAAATCTTGCCACAAGATAGACTACATGCATGATATCTGGTCTGGTAATATTTAGGTATAGTAGTCCTCCAATAATTGATCTATACTTTCTTTGATTAGCCTTAGGGGATTCATCATCTTTGCTGAGCTTGCAACCAATTGTCATGGGAGTACAAACTGGTTTAGATTCTTCCATTCCAAACTTCTTCAACAATTCCTTGACATACTTTGATTGTGAAATGAAAATGCCCTTATCTGTCTAATTAATTTGCAATCCAAGAAAGAAGTTCATCTCACCACACATTGACATCTCAAATTCTATTTACATCTCATCTACAAAGTTCTTACACATACCTTCATTTCCACCAAAGATTATATCATCTACATAGACCTCAATAATCAGAATTTGATCTTTGCTTACCTTGACATACAAATTATTGTCTGCAGACCCTTTACTGAATCCCTACTACAACAAATACCTATCCAATCTGGTATACCAAGCTCTAGGAGCTTGCTTCAATCCATACAATGCCTTATTCAATCTTCATACCATGTCTAGTTTGTTTGACAAATGAAATCCATCTGGTTGCTCTATATATACTTCCTCTTCCAACTCGCAATTCAGAAAAGTCGATTTTACATCCATCTAATATACTTTGAAATCTTTATGTGTTGCATAAGCCAGAAACAATCTAATAGCTTCCAATCTTGCCACTAGAGAAAAAGTTTCCTCACAGTCTATTCCTTCCACTTGTGAGTATCCTTTGTATACAAGTCTAGCTTTGTTTTTTACCACGTATCCATTCTCAATCAACTTATTCCTGAAAACCCACTTTGTTCCAATCACATTCTTATCTGTAGGCCTGGGGACAAGTTCTGAAGTCTTCTTCTTTTCAATTTGCATCAATTATTCTTCCATTGCCTTGACCCAATGTTCATCTTTACATGCTTCAAAAACATTCTTGGGTTCAACCTTTGAAATTAAGTAGAGATTTACCTATTCTTCTGCAATTATTCTTCTTATTAGAACTCCTTTGTTTTTGCCACCAATGATTTGGTCCTCTGAGTGATTCTTTTGCACATATTTGGGGGTTTTAGGAACTCTTTCTAGAGCTTCTTCTTGTTATGATTAAGGTGCCATCAACCTTGTAAATCCTATGTAATTAATTACTCCTAATATTATTTGTAAATCACCTATAAGGGACAAAAGGTTTCACCAACAATGGTCTTGTTTTAGCTACATGTTTATATCCGGTCCTCGACACTAATTCATCTGTGGCGAGGGGTTGCAGGCGGGTTTCCCTCCTGTGAGGGCTCCAGAGGGATCATCCCCCTAGTGGGGGGTCATTAGCTCATAGATCTAACAATTGATATTTTGTCGGTTATCTTGCCCTAGAAGGCAACCCCCTTTTATAAGGATATTTGTACTACATTTTTATCATATTGGAGAGTAGCAAGCATTGCTGGATAGAAGAATGAAGAAATAGAGGAAGTGCATGTATTGTAATCTCATTTATTTTGAAGATAATACAACTTGGAGCCTCTTTTATTGGTGGAGTTTTTTACCCGAAAGGGTTTTCTCCACGTTACATACTATGTTATGTATTTAGTTCTTAGTGCATGTTATTTATGTGTAATGGGTTTTAATTTTTGTTGCAATCTCCATTGGTTCTACATTATATAGAGGATAATAAGGTTTGAATCAGTTTTTTGTTGTGTGGTTTGCAACTTCATTTCTAACATTTGGTATCAGATCCTGGCCAGTCTTGATTCTTGGGTGGTAGTGTGAAGGTTTTTTAGTTGTACTATGAGATTTAGTTGTTTTTGTTTGTAGATCTTGTGTAGATATCATGGCTTCATCCACTATTGCTTCTACCTCTCAATTGGACATTGAAAAGTTCAATGGTATGGGGT
Organism: Cunninghamia lanceolata; assembly: GCA_027924645.1. Lineage (NCBI taxonomy): Eukaryota > Viridiplantae > Streptophyta > Pinopsida > Cupressales > Cupressaceae > Cunninghamia > Cunninghamia lanceolata. The sequence continues at coordinate 3,025,267 of BSBN01000992.1, forward strand.
ATGAATTGTGGAAGCTAAAAATGGAGGATTAAATTCTAGAAGAAAGAAACCAATGGTTGGTTGTTATGAAAGAAAAGAAACTGGATGATGTTGCTCCTAATGAATGGGAAAGACTGGATAAAAATGCACAAGGTACAAACTAACTGTGTCTTGCAGATTCTGTTCTACTGAATGTTGCGAGTGAGAAGTCCACATAGCTTGTGGAAGTGTTTGGGTAAGATCTACCAAGCCAAGTGTATGGTAAATAAAATTTATTTAAAGAGTAAGTTATTTTCCATGAAAAAGAAAGAGGGTGAATTGGTTGTAGAGCATTTGAATTCATTTAATTTGTTATTGAGTCAACTAGCATCTGTAGATGTGGAGGTGAATGAGGAAGATAAATGTATATTGCTTCTCTATTCTTTGCCTGAGTCATGGGAGAATGTTATTTTAGCTATCACTGCTAACCTCACAAATCCAAAGTTGGATGCTCTTATTTCAGTTCTACTGTCACATGAATTGAGGAAGAAAAATTCAAGGATAGTTCAGGAGATGCTCTTAGTGTCAAGGGAAGGTCTATGGAAAGAGGACCAAAAGGAGATTAGAAGAGGTCTAAAGACAAGTCTAAGGGTTGTTCTAAGACTCTTGGAAAGAAGAACAGAGTCAAGTGTTGGAACTACAAAAAGAGAGGACATGTGAAAAAGGAATGTAGAAACCCAAAGAAACAATGAAATTCCACTACTAATAAGTCTTCAAATGTAAGTGATGAGGTTTTATTTTCTACATGTAATGTTGTTTCTCACGATCATTGGTTGGTTGACTCAAGATACTTGTACCACATGACCCCGCATAAAGAATGGTTTTCCACATATGAAGACTATGATGGAGGAATTGTGTGCCTTGGGGACAACTCTACATGTCCTATTGTTGGACGAGGGAAGGTAATGTTGTGTTTCAGTGATGGGAGAATTAAAACCCTCCCTAGTGTTTTGCATGTTCCTAGATTGGCTAGAAATTTGATTTCTATTTCAAAGTTGAATGATTTGGGAATGTATGTGACATTTGATAAGCATGTCTGCAGATTGGTGAGAGGAAACTTGGTGGTAGCGAAGGGAAAATGATTGGGAACTTTGTTTAAGATAGAAGCCACTACTATTTGTAATGCCTCTTATGTATATGAGGCTAATACTGAAAACACATGTATGATGTGGCATAGTAGATTGGGCCACATAAGTCAGTCTGGTTTAAAGACTATCTTAAATAAAAAATTGTTAGACGGTTTCAAATTTTGTGTGTTTGGAAAATACAATAGATGTCCATTTCCTTTAGTCAGTAATAAATCTAATGATAAATTGGAACTTATTCATTTGGATGTTTTTGGTCCAGTGGATGTTGAATCAATTGGAAAATCTAGATATTTTGTTTCCTTCATTGATGATGTCTCAAGGTTTACCTGGATTTATTTTATTTGTCACAAACTTGAATTTTTCACTAAGTTTAAGGAAATTAAAGCCTTAGTTGTGTTGGTAATCATTTATGTTTAGGGTTTTAGGCTCAAGCTACTGGTGGTGCCTACATAGGTATTCAGGTTTCAAACATTTAGATATGCAGGCACCTTCTTAAAAAATCCAAAAAGTTCTATCACTTTCAGCCTCTGTAGTGGTAAAATTGTGAAAAATTAGTTTGTATGCATGTGTCTTTGCATATACAAAGGTGTTTGTATATACATACAGGTCAAAATGTGCATTGGCAGGTCAAAAAATCTCTATCGCCCTTTGAAAAATTAAGTTAGGTGCATTTCTGAGTGCATATCGGGCTCCAAATGTGCATATACAAAGGGGGAATCTATCGCAGATTCTTGGGAATATTCTCACTTTGTATATCGGGTTATATGCAAGCGAAATATAGAAAGGATGGAAGATACATTGCAGGCATATTCCTGAATGATTCGCTATTTGTATGCAGGACTGAATGTATGTTTGGACATACAAAGGACCGATATACAAATGGTGGGGCCCGATGACAAGACATACAAAGGTGAATGTATGTGAAGTATACATTCAAAATATACAAAACAAAGGCATACATTTTGGACCCGATTGGAAATCAAGCTGCAATAGATAAATTTTCAGGTCTGCGGGTTGTATATCGTGTTTGTATATGCGATATACAAAGAGAATATGCAAGGGAAAGATACAACGTAGATTTTAAAGGGATGTTCTGATCTAGTGAAAGGATGGTTGAAGTCCGCAGCATGTATATCTAGCGCTTGTATGTTTGACATACTAGCCGATATACATTGAAGAAATATGCATTCCAGACCTAAAGGCGAAGTTAGATGCAGCGGATAAACTTTTGAGTTCTGCCTTGTATGAAGGGCAAAAAAGGTAGAATGGAGAGAGGAAAGTCAGCAATAGAGAAGTTGGGTGCCTACGTGGGTGACTTTTCAACGATTTTTAGGGCCATCAATTTCAGTGATGGGAGTAGATCGACAGCCATGTTTTGAACCCGCGAAGGAGGGACTTTCTGTGTGTCTGCACCAATTTGAGCGGGAAAAGCTTCATAGCATGAACCATTGCTGCATCCTACAGGTAGCCGAGGCATTAATGGCGAGGTTGCAACGATATGGGTCGATGATGGATGGGCCAACTACCAGATTTAAGAGAAAAACCTTCAGGCGGTGGCCTAGATCCTAAGCCTACCTGTTCTCTCCTCTGTTTTCCTGGGCATCATTGATGATTTTGAGCACCATCTCTTATGCAATGTATCTGGTCAAAATCTTTGATTAGCCTTGTAATTAATTTTGCTGAGGATGCAGTTTTGCTATAAAATGAAAATTGTGTCACTCTTTTTGGTTGTTGAAGGCTTGGGGCATTTTTGTGTAAATAACGAAAGATGGGGCATGATCCTAGTTGTTTTATCTCATTTTGGAGTTTATGTGTTGCAGCATGAATGTATTTTGCACATATGTTCAGTTTCATGTTGATTTATATGAAAAATGCTTCATTACATGTGTTTATCTGCTTGTCTCCATTTGCTGCATGTTATTCTCCTTCTTCTGAATCTGGTTGCTAAGGGTTTCTCAGGTTCTAGGGTATGGTTTTTTGTATCACATGTTTGATCTCTAACTTCCATTCAAGGAGTGGATTAAATTGTTTTAGGTTAAGCATGGGGAAGGTTGCATGTCAGCAGGGATATCTGTAAGTAGAGGCAGCTAAATACCCATCCTTGGGTGATGTTTGTAAGGCAAGCATCAAGCTCAACCCCTTGAAACTTGAATGCTAGTTGCAAACCATCTACTGTATACGTCTAGTTGACTCCTTGCCCAATGGATAGGCACCAGTTTGCTCCTGGGTCAGTAGTTATGAGCCAAAACCCCATGTCTTACATCCAGGACATTATGTCCACCCATTTCATCACTTCAACCCGTTAGTTGTAGGAGTAGGATTAGGAGCCATGCATACTCTCATACCCAACCAGACACATATGTCCAAGAATGTTGCCAACCTTGTGATCTGTCATGCAAATCTTGGTCCATGCATGAGAGTATTCTGCCTGTTGTTGTCAAGTTAGATCTTTCTATCATTGAGCTAGTCAAGGTCACATCTTTAGTTATAGGGATACCCCCCTTGGTGCGGCAAAACCAGAAGTGAAGGGGAGGAGCTCACGCAACCTCTTGTATTAGTTGGCTAAATCTGCACATGCATAGGAACTGGCAAACCCTGATGTTGATACAAAAGAAAAACCAACAAAATGGCGACTCTGTTGGGGAAGAAGAGAGTCAAATTAGTGTGAAATCATTGCTACATATCCAGTTCTTTCATGTGAATGATGGTGCTCTGCTGGTGGAATGAACTCAGAAAAATATTTGATGAGCTTTCAGTTGTTTAAAATTTTTGTCCTCTCTGGAGAGGTGGTGACTCTACAAAAGATTTAAGTGCACATGAAAGGTAGATGTATGTTATGTGATGAGAGATGTTCATATTTCTGCATCTAGATGAGAAAAGGTACCTAGCTTCTTCCCCTTTATATTTGTTGTTTACTACATAAGTTAGATGCCAGGGGAAGCCTTAGGTCTTAGGTAGACAAAGGATGTCTAAAAGTGAAATTTTTATGAATCCAAATATGTATTATCCCATACTCAGTCAAGAAGGGGGTGATATGTTGAATAAAAGAATAGAAGAGATAAAAAATAGGTTGATATTCTTAGAGGCTAGGCAGGCCCAGTTAAATAGCAGTAACCCTGTTGTGTCTGCCAGTCAGAAGGCTAAACCTCTTCTCAGCCCTTTTGATCCTCAACATGACCTTGAGATCATGGCATCATGTGAAGATAAAAGTGAAAATGAAAAGATATCAATTGAGGATGCCATTGAAAGGATCAATGATGACTCCCATTGCAAGGTTGAGGTGTCTAGTTCTGAAAATAATGATGTGGTTATGAATAGCAGTGAACATCTGTTTGAATGGATTTGTGGAGATAATTGTGAGTATTGTGCTCAGGATAGAGAAGAAATAAGCAAACAAAGCAGCAGTTCCATGTGTGAATCATTACCTTCTTTTAGAACACATGGAGATGATGAAGAGCAGTCAAAAATTGAAACAAGTACTAGTGTTGAGCATGATCATTCTTCATTTGATTATGGTTTTGTTTGTAACATACAAACTAATACTCCTCCACAAAGGGAATCCATTGGTAATGAAGATGCATGTTCTATTGCCCATGAACCAGCGACATACCATGATGAAGTTGAAACACCTGGATCACCCATTTATGACACATGTGGTGATGAGGATCTATCTGAGTATGGTGAAGGTTTGAGCCCTGCTATTGATTTGGATTCTATTTCTCATCTTGATGAAAGAGAGACCAGCATACATCATGAAAACTGCCGCAAAGAGATGCCAAAATCTAAGGTTTTTCTGTTTGGTGCAGCTAAATGTTGTGTGCATGAAATGCATAAATATGGATTTGAGAGCTTCTTCTTTGATATGCCAGCTTGTGATAAGATGAGCCCTGATGTTTCTAGCTGCACGATGGACTTTGAGTGCTTTCATTTTTCAGTCCAACTAGGAGATTATTTTGTAATGCATAATGCTGATACAGATGAAAACATGTGTTATATTTCATTTGAATATGCATTGCTTGATGAATATGACACCCACATGTCACATGATGCTGAAGGTTGTTTGCATAGGGGTGCCAGTGACAAGCTAAATCAGAGGGTTGAATATGCAGACGACAAGATTTGTTTGTGGGTAGGTCATGACAGTATGTCTAGGCTTGATCCAGTGAATGAAGATGAAAACAAGGTGTTTGATAAGGGGAGATACATGTTTTTTCTTTTCTTGGTGGCCTTAGGCCATCAAGTGTGTTTGGTGATGCAGGTTGGTGCAAGTTTGACTCTGTAGCCCAATGGATAAGGGACTGGTCTGCATCCCAGAGATCTGAGGTCCTCGCCATGCCTGCAAGAGGCATGTGTCACTAGACAAAGCCTATGTTGGTAATCATTTATGTTTAGGGTTTTAGGCTTGAGCTATTGGTGGTGCCTGCATAGGTATTCAGGTTTTAAACATTTAGATATGCAGGAACCTTCCCAAAAAATCCAAAAAGTTCTATCACTTTCAGCCTCTGCAGTGGTAAAATTATGAAAAATTAGTTTGTATGCATGTGTCTTTGTATATACAAAGGTGTTTGTATATACATACAGGTCAAAATGTGCATTGGCGAGTCAAAAAATCTCTATCGCCCTTTAAAAAATTGAGTTAGGTGCATTTCTAAGTGCATATCGGGCTCCAAATGTGCATATACAAAGGGGGAATCTATCACATATTCCTAGGAATATTCTTGCTTTGTATATCAGGTTATATGCAAGTGAAATATACAAAGGATGGAAGATACGTTGCAGGCATATTCCCGAATGATTCACTATTTGTATGCAGGAGTGAATGTATGTTTGGACATACAAAGGACCGATATACAAATGGTGGGGCCCGCGGATAGGACATACAAAGGCGAATGTATGTGAAGTATACATTCAAAATAAACAAAACAAAGGCATACATTCCGGACCCGATTGGAAATCAAGCTGCAATAGATAAATTTTCAGGTCTGCGGGTTGTATATTGTGTTTGTATATGCGATATACAAAGAGAATATGCAAGGGAAAGATACAACGTGGATTTTAAAGGGATGTTCTGATCTGGCAAAAGGATGGTTGAAGTCTACAACATGTATATCTGGCGCATGTATGTTTGACATACTAGTTGATATACATTGAAGAAATATGCATTTCGGACCTAAAGGCGAAGTCAGATGCGGCGGATAAACTTTTGAGTTCTGCCTTGTATGAAGGGCGAAAAAGGTAGAATGGAGAGAGGAAAGTCAGCGATAGAGGATTTCGGTGCCTACGTGGCACGATCTAACAGGTGGGTGACTTTTCAATGATTTTTGGGGCCATCAATTTCAGCGATGGGAGTAGATCAACGGCCATGTTTTGAACCTGTGAAGGAGGGACTTTCTAGCACGAACCATTGCTGCATCCCACAGGTAGCTGAGGCATTAATGGCAGGGTTGCAGCAGTATGGGTCGATGATGGATGGGCCAACTACCAGATTTAAGAGAAAAACCTTCAGGCAGTGGCCTAGATCTTGAGCCTACCTGTTCTCTCCTCTATTTTCCTGGGCAGCATTGATTATTTTGAGCACCATCTCTTATGCAATGTATTTGGTAGAAATCTTTGATTAGCCTTGTAATTAATTTTGTTGAGGGTGCAGTTTTGCTATAAAATGAAAACTGTGTCACTCTTTTTGGTTGTTGAAGGCCTGGGGCATTTTTGTGTAAATAATGAAAGACAAGGCATGATCCTGGTTGTTTTATCTCATTTTGGAGTTTATGTGTTGCAGCATGAATGTATTTTGCACATATGTTCAGTTTCATGTTGATTTATATGAAAAATGCTTCATTGCATGTGTTTATCTATTTGTCTCCATTTGCTGCATGTTATTCTCCTTTTTCTGAATCTGGTTGCTAAGGGTTTCTTAGGTTCTACGGTATGGTTTTCTGTATCACATGTTTGATCTCTAACTTCCATTCAAGGAGTGGATTAAATTGTTTTAGGTTGAGTATGGGGAAGGTTGCATGTCAGCAGGGATATCTGTAAGTAGAGGCAGCTAAATACCCATCCTTGGGTGATGTTTGTAAGGCAAGCATCAAGCTCAAACCCTTGAAACTTGAATGCTAGTTGTAAACCATCTGTTGTATATGTCTAGTTGACTCCTTGCCCAATGGATAGGTACCAGTCTGCTCCTAGGTTAGTAGTTATGAGCCAAAACCCCATGTCTTGCATCTAGGACATTATGTCCACCCATTTCATCACTTCAACCCATTAGTTGTAGGAGTAGGATTAGGACCCCTACATACTCTCATACCCAACTAGACACATATGTCCAAGAATGTTGCCAACCTTGTGATCTGTCATGCAGATCTTGGTCCATACATGAGAGTATTCTACATATTGTTGTCAAGTTAGATCTTTCTATCATTGAGCTAGTCAAGGTCACATCTTTAGTTATAGGGATACCCCCCTTGGTGTGGCAGAACCAGAAGTGAAGGGGAGGAGCTCACGTAACCTCTTGTATTAGTTGGCTAAATCTGCAAGTGCATAGGAACTGGCAAACCCTGATGTTGATTCAAAAGAAAAACCAACAAGTTGAAAATCAATCAGATTAGAAGATAAAGGTTTTGATATCTGATAATGGAGGGGAATAATGTTCTAAGGAATTTGAGAATTCTTTAAGCATGCAAGAATTGTTAGAAAGAAAACTACTGCATATAGTCCACAATAGGATAGAGTGGAAAAAAGGATGAATTGGACAATAATGGAAAGAGCTAGAAGTATGTTAAGTGAATCATAGTTGAATAAATGCTTTTGGGTAGAAGCTATGTGTACTATAAACTACTTGATTAATAGATCTCTGTTCAAGGCTCTTGTTTCAAGTCCTTATGAAATGTGGATAGGTAAGAAGCCTTCTATTTCACATTTAAGGGTATTTGGTTGTGAGGCTTATGTTCATGTGCCTAAATGAAAATGAACTAAGTTAGATCCAAAAGCTGAAAAGTGTACTTTCATTAGATATGGTGATAATGTAAAAGATTATAAGCTTTGGAATTCTCTAACCCGAAAGATTATCTATTCTAGAGATGTTATTTCCAGGGTACATAGTGTTATTTCAGAACCTAAACAACCAAAGGAAAAATAAGAAAAGGTGAAGAGAGTGCATTTTGAATTAGAGCATGAAGATGCACCTCAAGAAGAACATAATGATGGATTGGGGTGAAGAAGTAGAAGAAGACTCGAGTGAAAGCTCTGATGAGGAAGAATCTATTGTGACAGAAGAAGTTGGTACAAATGAGCATGCAGAAGACCCTGAAGAGTCTATTAATTCACCTCTGAGAAGATCCACAAGACAACAAAATCTAGTTGACAGGTATAGCCCACCAGATTTCCATTGTGTATTTTCTTTATTGAGTATTGACAATGAGCCTAGATCCTACAAGGAAGCTATTCATGCAGATGATAGTGAGTCTTAGTAGTTAGCCATGCAGGAGGAGATGATGGCTTAAGACTCTTGCAACATGCGAGATCTTGTTCATTTTCCCAAAGGAAGAAAGGCCATAGGTTGCAAGTGTGTCTTCAAAAAGAAGTTTGGAGCAGACGGTTCATTGGAGAAGTACAAGGCTAGACTAGTAGTCAAAGGCTACTCCCAGAGAGAGGGAGTTGATTTTGGTGAAATATTCTCTCCTGATGCTAAATTAACTTCTATTAGATTTATCTTATCCATTGCTACAAATTTTGATTGGGAAATAGAGCAAATGGATGTTAAGACTACATTTTTGTATGGAGATCTTGAGGAAGAAATTTATATACAACAACCTACATGTTTTGAGGTAAAAAGAAAAGAACATTGGGTTTGTAGGTTGAAGATATCTCTCTATGGTTTGAAACAGTCCCTGAGAATGTAATATCAAAAGTTTGATTCATTTTTATTGAAATTGGGTTTTGTTAGGAGCAAGGAGGATCATTATGTGTACATTCACTATATTGCTGATTCTATACTGATCATTGCATTGTATGTTGATGACATGTTATTTTTTAGCAATACTAAGGGTATGATTAGTGAGCTTAAAGCTCAACTTTCAGGTGCATTTGATATGAAGGATCTTGGAGCTAGCAGGTATATTTTGGGTATGGAGATCACGAGGGACAAAGATAACAGAAAGCTTTGGTTGTCACAAAGTAAGTATGTGAATATCATTTTGCAGAGATTTAGTATGCAAGATTGTAACCCAGTTAGAGTTACTTTACCCATTGGTACTGAGCTTTGATTAGATATGTGTCCAAATAATGAGGATGATTTTGAGGATATGTCTAGCATGCCATATGCTAGTGTTGTAGGGAGTTTGATGTATGCCATGGTTTGTACTAGACTAGATATTGCCCAAGTTGTGGGAGCTTTGAGCAGATTTATGTTTAATCCTGGTAGACAATATTAGAATTATGCAAAGAGGGTGTTTAGATATCTAGCAGGCACTCTTGATTACTATTTGGTTTATTCTAGTACTAAAAGTGCTATCAAAACTTTGGACATATAGGAATTTGTTGATGCAGATTGGGCAGGTGACTTGGATAGTTGAAGGTCCACTAGTGGCTATGTGTTTACATTGTTTAGTGGAGCAGTGAGTTGGATGAGAAAAAGGCAGCCCATAGTTGCTTTGTCCACCACTGAAGTAGAGTATATGGCTGCTACCCATGTCTCTAAGGAGGTAGTTTGGTTGAGGAGATTGTATACATGTATTGGTTTTGATTGCAGGATCATTTAGATTGGTTGTGATAGCCAGAGTGCTATTTGTTTGGCCAAAAATCATATGTATCATGCTCAGACTAAGCATGTTGATGTATAGTATCACTTTGTTTGAGAAATGGTTGCAAATGGATAGATTGACCTGAAGAAGGTAGACACTCAAGAGAATGTTGCAGATGCTTTGACCAAGCCTGTGAGCACAGAGAAATTTGTTTAGTGCAGAGAGGCCATGGGCCTTGCTTCTAGTGTCTGATTATTTTATGGTTTTCCTATGGGTATTTACAATGTATGATGTCAAGTGGGAGAATGTTAGGATTAAGGTACCATCAAACTTGTAAATCCTATGTAATTACTTACTCCTAATATTGTTTGTAAATCACCCATAAGGGATGAAAGGTTTCACTAGCAGCGGTCTTGTTTCAGCTACATGTTTATATCTGGTCCTCGATGCTAATTTGTTTGAGATGGGGGGTCACAAGGGGGTTTCCCCCCTATGAAGGGTCTGGGGGGATCATCCCCTCGACAGGGGTCATTAGGTCACATATCTGACAGTTGATATTTTGTTGGTTATCTTGCCCTAGAAGACAACCCCATTTTATAAGGATATTTGTACTACATTTTTATCAGATTGGAGAGTAACAAGTGACATTGGATTGAAGACTAAAGAAACAAAGGAAGTGCATGTATTGTAATCTCATATATTTTGAAGATAATACAACTTGGAGCCTCTTTTCTTGGTGGAGTTTTTTAATTGAAAGGGTTTTCTCCATGTTACATACTGTGTTATTTAGTCAGTTCTTAGTGCATGTTATTTATGTGTAATGGATTTTAATTTCTATTGCAATCTCCATTGATTCTACATTGTTTTGAGGATAATAAGGTTTGAGTCAGATTTTCATTGTGTGGTTTAAACCTTTATTTCTAATACTTCTTCCTCACTCTGAACTTCATTGTCTTTGACTAGTTTAAATGCTTTTGTATCAGCAGACTCATCTGACTCATATCCATCAGGCTTTGAGTTCTTTTGAATATCTTCATCTACCTTCACATTTGTACTTTCAATAATCTTCCTCAACCTTTTGTTGTAGTACCGGTAGGCTTTGATCTTAGTAGAGTACCCAAGGAATATGCCTTCATCACATCTAGCATCAAATTTTCCTAACTTTTCATCTCTTCTGATATAACATTTGCTTCAAAAAAGTTTGAAATATTTGGCAGTGGGTGGTCTTCCCTACCACAATTCATAAGGTGTCTTTGTTCTATTTGCTCTAACTTGCACTCTGTTCTAAATGTAGACAACAATGTGTATTGCTTCTTTCCAATATACTTCCATTAGGTCTTCTTCTTTGGTTATTGTTCTAGTAGCTTTTGAACTGTTATGTTCTTCCTTTCAACCACTCTATTTTGTTGAGAATTTTGGGGAGCAGATAATTGTCTCTTTATTCCATGTTCTTCACAAAAAGCATTCAATTCATTTGAAGTAAACTCACCACCTCTATCAGACCTCAAACACTTGATTCTCAAATCTAATTTATTCTCAACCATAGCTTTAAATGCCTTGAACTTGTCTAGGGCTTCTAATTTTTCTCTAAGAAAAGTAACCCAAGTCATTCTTGAATAATCATCAATAAGAAGCATGAAATACCTGTCACCTTGTAGACTTCCTGTTCTTGTGAGGCCACACAAGTTTGTATGCACCAACTCGAACAAACCAATAGAGGATTGTTCTTTTCTCTTGAAAGTAGTCTTTGTTAACTTCCAAAACTGACATTTTTTGCACATACCATTGGCAAGCTTCACAATCTTAGGGAGGTATCTCATAGCTTGTACTGTGCTTTTTTTCACCAAATTATCAAAGTTAATGTGATACATTCTCCTATGCCATAACCAACTTTCATTTGTCTGAGCTAACAAACATAAATTATCAGTACCTTTCAATTGATAAACATTACCATGAGTCTTCTTAGCAGTAGCTATTATTCTGGAGCTTTTCCTTATCTCACATCCATTATCCTTGAACATCAGATTAAATCCTTTGCTACACATCTATCCAACACTTAGAAGGTTGTTCCTTAAGCCTTTAACATAAAGAATATCATCTATATTATGCTTGCCATCAAAAGTAATTGACCCTTTTCCACAAATCTTACCATCTGCATCATCACCAAACCTAACTAGTCCTCCATCATACTTTTCCAATTTAAAAAACTTACTCTTATCTCCTATCATGTGATTTGAACATCTGCTACCAATGATCCATTCATCTTCCTTTTCAGCATGAAATGTAGACAACTCTCCTAGACTTCCTTCCTTCACACAACTTGCAAGGTTAACAGAAACAAGTTCTTCTCTTAGGGCAATAAACAAGCATTCACTAGCACTACCATCTTCAAAATTAGATTCATCATCAGTTACACCATCATCATCTCTAACATAGTAACTCTTTCTGACCATCTTACCTTTACTTTCATTATTCTTGATCTTCAAATCTCTGTCAAGACATCTTGAAGCATAGTGACCAATCTTACCACAAATGAAACATTTGAAAGGTAACTTACCTCTAAAATTTCCACTGCCTCTTTTCATTTTGCTTACAAAGTTTACCTCAAGCTCATCAAAGGCTTCTTCATCTGATTCTACAACATACTTATCTGATCTAGTAGTGTTTTCTTCCTTGGCCTTAAAGCAGTATCAATTTTCATAGGGCCATCAATAGTACCAAATTCTCTCATCTCAAAAGTAATCAGTTTACCAAGCAATTAATCTTTTGAAATCTTTTACATATCAAACAATTCTTCAATGGCATACACCTTGTGACTATAAGATTTGGGAAGAGTTCTGAGTACCTTATCTATAACATCCTTATCATCTATCTTTCCACCAAGACCCTTGATGCTGCTAACAACTTCATCAATCTTCTATATGTAACTTGTTATGTTCTCTTCTTCAAACATTTGTATAGTTTCATATTTGGTCTTCAAGTTCTACAACTTAGCCTTCTTGATAGATCCATCACCTTCATAGATGCTTTTCAATTTCACCCAGATCTCATGAGCAGTTTCCAGATCCATAAATTTTGCCATTTCAATGTTAGATAAAGCATTTAGTAGAACATTTCTAGCTTTGCCATTAATCTCATAGGCCCTAATCTCAAGTGAAGTCTTCAGACCATTATCAGGTATTTTGTATTCATCTTCAACTATTTTCCAGACATTATAACCAATAGAAACGAGATAACTTTGCATTCGTACCTTCCAGAAGGCATAGTTAAATCCATCAAACTAAGGAATGTCTTTCTTGTTTTTCATCCTAGATCCACCTTAAGCTATTAGGCTTTCTTCCAAGGAACCTCACTCTAATACCAATTATTGAAGGCACAAGACAACTAAGAGGGGGGTGAATCAGTTGTATCAAAAACTTTAAATTCTCTTAAACAAAATCATATTCACATTCACTTACTTTAACCCATTAATCTGTTGTGAAGATTAAACATGAAATGCAGAATCAAAACTTAAACAAAATCAACCATGCACAAGAGAACACCAAAATTTTACATGGAAAAATCTAAAAGGGAAAAACCACGGTGAGGATTAGCTCACAATATAATGTAGTATCAATACCAAATTACAAAGAGGCTCACTACCAAAGGGCTCACTGCTTAAAGGAATGCTCACTGCAATAGGCTCACTGCCAAAGGGTGGCTCACTACCAAGGGGTGGCTCACTACCAAGAGGGGTGGCTCACTGCCATGAACTAATATGATAGCATCTACCACATGCTTGAGTTCAATTCTAATGAAGCACAAACAAATTTGTGGAGAAAATGAATGAAGGAAGACCACTTCAAAGCTTAGCTCAGACCTAAACACATCTTCACATGCTTCAACATGCTTCCACAATCCACAAAGCACATCTTCACTTAGAATTAAAACCCAAGTCAACCAAACTTGTGTAAATACCAAGAACACTTAGACACACACTTCCAAGAACACAATCATAGCTTGTGGATCAAACACATGCCTTTAACATGATCTAGAGACATCCACAAACAACATGAAATCACCTAGAAGCTAACAAATCCAACTACAACAAGTTTCACTTAAAGATAACAAATCTCACTTGAAGACAACACTGCTAAGTTCTACTACTCAATAACCTTCTTTACAGAGCACCAAATCACAAATCCTTTGGAATGAAGATAGCTAAGGACCTTATAATCATATGCCTAGAACCACATCACTTAAAACCACTCTGTAGAGAAACGCAAAGCAAAATACTTTCTCCCAGACACCTCTACACAACTCAGAAACTCTGGCAAATACAATCTTCAAACTAGTTAACATAACTTCTACTACACAGTGATCTAAACCACCAAATTCTAGATTTAGTATCTTCAAACACTTCTCTAAAACATATCCAAATCTCACACTCTGATCTTCAACACAAAAGAAATGTGGAGCAAAAACTTAGATAGTATCCTGCAAGCTAGAATACTCTGCAACACACTGTTTCCATTTGAAGAGTAAATTTTCTCAAAAGCACTTGGAAACTCAGCAACATGAACAATATGATAGCATCATCAACACTTCTTAAAGTCATTCAAATCACCTTAACATGACAACTCAATCAAGCAACAATCAACAATATCAAAAGAAACAATTGATACTAATGACAACACAAGCATGTTGAAATCAATGACAACACCAGTTAGCACATACTAGCAACAGAGCAGAACAAAAGTTACACCCCTTTGCAACTTTACACTGCATGCATCTGAACCTTTTTCTATTAATTGAAAACTCAACACCATAAGCAAACGCCTTAGAGCTATCAAAAACTGAGAGAGGTTGTTGTAGAGGGGCCCTACATGATCCTATATCCTCATAAAAAATATTTCTAAGTGACATGATTTTCAAATAACATCTTGTCAAATATTGTTGCCTTTTTGCACTTTGGACTCTTAAGGGATATCGCTAGTATAATGTAGCTCAGACTATTTCAGCATGTTTAGGTACAAAAAAGGACCATGCCTAGCATAAAACCACCAATCTAGATGTGTTGGAATTGTCATTTTGGTCACATGAGGAGTAGAACAAAAGTTACACCCCTTTGCTACTTTACACTGAATGCATCTAACCCTTTTTCCATCAATTGAAAACTTGACAACTTGGGAAAATACCTTAGAGATATTAAAAATTGAGAGAGGTTATTGTAGAGGGGCCCTACGTTATCCTGTAGCCTTAGACAGATTGTTTCTAAGTGACACAGTTTCTAAGTAACAACTTGTCAAAGATTGCTACCTTTTTGCACTTTGGACTCTTAAGAGATATCACTGGTACAATGTAGCTTACAATGTTTAGACATGTTTGGGTGCAAAAAAAGACCATGCTTAGCCTAAATGTACCCATCTAGATGTGTTGGAACTGTCGGTTTGGTTGTACGAGTAACAAAACAAAAGTTACACCCCTTTGCAACTTTACACTACATGCATTTGACACTTTTTCCATCAGCTGAAAACTAGACACCATGGGCAAAGAGCTCAGAGATATCAAAAAATGAGAGGTTATTGTAGAGGGGCACTACGTGATCCCATAGCCTTAGACATTTTGTTTCTAGTTGACATGCTTTTTGAGTAATAGCTCATCAAAGATTGTTGCCTTTTTGCACTTTGGACTCTTAAGGGATATTATCAGTACAATGTAGCTTGGATTGTTTTGGCATATTTGGGTACGAAACAGGACCATTCCTAGTCTAAACCCACCAATCCAGACATGTTGGAACTATCAGTTTGGTTGCACGAGGACCAGAACAAAAGTTACACCTCTTTGCAACTTTACATTGCATGCATCTGACCTTTTTTCCATCAATTGAAAACTGGACACCACAGACAAATGCCTTAGAGATATCAAAAATTGAGAGAGGTTATTGTAGAGGGGCCCTAGGTGATCCTGTAGCCTCACACATAATGTGTCTAGGTGACACAGTTTTCAAGTAATAGCTCGTCAAAAATTGCTACCTTTTTACACTTTAGACTCTTAAGGGATGTCGCTGGTACAATGTAGCTCAAATTGTTTCTATATGTTTGGGTGTGAAACAAGACCATGCCTAGCATAAACCCACCAATCTAGATGTGTTGGAACTGTTGGTTTGGTCACACGAGGAGTAGAACAAAAGTTACACCCTTTTGCAAGTTTACATTGCATGCATTTGACCCTTTTTCCATCAATTGAAAACTCGACACCACGAGAAAATACCTCAGAGATATCAAAAACTGAGAGAGGTTATTATAGAGGAGACCTATGTGATCTTTTAGCCTTAGACATAATGTTCCTAAGTGACACGATTTTTGAGTAACAAGTCATCAAATATTGCTACCTTTTTGCACTTTGGACTCTTAAGGGATATTGCTGGTACAATGTAGTTTGGACTGTTTCAACATGTTTGGGTGTGAAATAGGACCATGCCTAGCCTAGATGTACCCATCCAAACATGTTGAAACTGTCAGTTTGGTTGCACAAGGAGTAGAATGAAAGTTACACCACTTTGCAACTTTACACTACATGCATTTGACACTTTTTCCATCAACTAAAAACTGGACACAACGAGAAAATGCCTTAGAGGTATCAAAAACTAAGAGAGGTTATTATAGAGGGGTCCTATGTGATCTTGTAGCCTCAGACGGAATATTTCTAAGTGACATGATTTTTGAATAACAGCTCGTTAAAGATTGTTTCCTTTTTGCACTTTGGACTCTTAAGGGATATCGCCGGTACAATGTAGCTCGAACTGTTTCGGCATGTTTGGGTGTGAAACAGGACCATTCCTAGCACTTTTTCAAGTTGCACAAGGAGCTTATGAAAATGGATGAAAATGCTAAGATGAGGGAAAGATGATATATTTTGGATGGATATGATGGAAATGGTTGATGTTTCAGGTGAGATGATGGTTGAGGAAGGGTCTCCCAAGTCTGATCTAGGGCTGCAAAGGTCAAGTTTGCAAATTGAGGTCTCCAGATAGTCAAATGGTGAAACCATAAATATGCATATAATCTACCCAATATTCACTGTATATGTGTAAAAATGCAGTAACAAAAAAAACACAAACATATGTAAATTTGGAACCAAAACATATGCAAACTTGAAATATAGAAATGAAAGGTCTAACTATCAACTGCAATACATTAATATCAATAACATGACTTTATAAAATCAATGTGCATACTTACAAATTAATCCAACGAACCATCTGGGTTTGCTCTACTATTTATTGTGTCAAGTATTGTCTCATGGTCAGACTCACACACATTCCACAAGGTCTTGTTCAAATGTCTAGCCTGATATTGTATCAAATGAACATTGAATGCCATGACAAGTTTTGAGTAATGAAAATTTTTTTGATGCGTGTCAAAGTCCTGAAACAACCAAACATTAACAGTCTTATGTTAGATCTAGGGCACACAACTGGGTGAATCAGTTGTACAAAAACTTGCTTCTACTTCAAACACTTGATTCTTCTTTGTTAGTTAACAGCATATCAATTAACCATTCATGAAAGCATAAAGCATAAACACCGGAACAGATAAACATCAATACATTAGACACCAAGATTTTTGACATGGAAAACCCGGTTAAGGGAAAAACCACAGGGTGATTAACCCAAGGATTATTCTTTGTTAGAAGAATAAGAAAAATAAATGGCACATGCCAGTTAGGGCTCACTACCCGAGCACACTGCTCACAAAGAGGCACACTACCTACAAAAGAGACACACTGTCTACAAGATCATAAGTATCACAAACTTGAACTGGAGAATGACATCTTCACCATGTCTGGATCAGTTCCATTTAAGCTCGAGACACACCTGCTCTACCTTTTGCTCTTTCACTATACCACACTCATCCACTCCACAACACACACTAAAATTAATTCACAAACCTTTATTTATACAAGACATCAACTTAGGAATAATCATCTAAGTCAGCACTCAACCATAAGAACATTCGCAAGATGAATAACACATCCGGTCGACCACCACAAGAATGTTTGCAAGATGAACAACTCATCCGATCGGCTAGTCTGAAAAGAACTTCATCCGGAAGAATATCTTCAATTTCGAGCTCTACCACCAATGCAAATCAACAACACAACCTCAACACGATCCAAGAACCTTCACAAGCTTGCCTGAATGACCAGGAACATCCGCACATCCTCTACTCACCGGAATCTCTTCTCTTCCTCATCTGAAACTTCAAGAACACAGTCTACCGCCACTGTCATACTGAAGCATGTGCTTCCGGACCTCCAAATCATGAACAAATTAAGATGACACATCATAAGGACATCCCAAACACTCCATCCAATCCACAAGATAGGATAATGCACTTCCGGATCTCACCGGACCTTTTTGTAACACTCTATCACTCCATAACATCTCCCGGAACTGATTCTACTTGATCAATCACAACTTCTTCAAATCTTCATACAGACCTCTAAAAACTTAACTGGATCATCTCAAGACTCATATCTACAAACCCTTTAATCTGCATCTTTTGAATCTCAACCTATTGAGTACTTTTGCCTTCTTCTCATCACTGTTCTTCATTGTTCCTGATTGAGACTAATTTTCTCAATATCCTAAGCACACAACTCATCCAATCCTTCTTGTTAATGCAATATGAGTATGTTGACATCAATGACAACACTGATTAACCTCATACTTGCAACATCTTATGTGGGTACCTTCTAAGCCATGTTCCAATAATAACCACCGAGCCTATAGAGTATTCGATGTTTTCTCCATCTGTAACTAGGGCCTCCAATGTTTTTTGGGCCTCAACACAATGGCATAAGTAATAATTCATTCCCTCTTCATTGTCTTCATCTGTAATAACTGCATAAACATGCCCTGCATTGATATGTGCAACAAATTAGATGAAATTAGTTAACATCACAAAAACACTGCAAAGTAAGATAACATTAGGAATTTCAAAAACTATGCAAGTAGATATATTACCTGGTTGAACTAGATCTGATATGTGGTGAAAGTCAACTAATGATTCCATCTTTGTTAGTTCCAGTGTCGTCAAGGACTGATACATGTGAAGTGGGCTAAGATAACTTAACCACTATTGGCCAACCCACCCCTTTGACTCACACTCATTCCAGGCTTGAATTGTACATGAAAAATAAAAGCATGCCATTTTACACGTATGGATACTCTATGAAGCTACATTTGAGCTTCTAAAAGAATGTAGCTCACTTGATCCTATTAGTGTACAAAAATTCTCATATGGTGCAATGTTAGTATCATCTATCAACCAAAAAAATCTACGAACTAAAGACTTACCTTCATTACCTGGACCCATCGAAACATTACACCACTTGACGATTGATTTTACATCTATCAACTTTGCACTCTCTTTTAATACATGCTCCTACACCATCATGCTTCCCCTTTCCATGCCCGGCCTCACAAAAGTTCCACATATGCTGAACACCTGTAATATTATGCCTCCTGCTCAACCAATATAACATCCATGAGTTCTTCAATTGTGATGCATAGTTATCTGACCATATGATATGCCCCTTCTAGCTAAATCATTGTAGAACACCTGAAAGCAACCTTGCATGAACTCTGTAGAATGTGTGCGATCATCACTAATATAAAAATGATACTCCCTTATGATCTTTTTGTCATCCTCTATACTATCATTAGCATGAATGAATGCGATGTGCACAAATATAGAAACCTATGTGGAGTTGTAATATTGTGATTGTACCTCATGTTGTGGTTGTAGATTGTAGATCTCTGCAAAGTTGACGATTGAAACAATGCTACCAAGTGGAAATGTGTCCTTACATAACTTGAATTGCAAGTCCAACCATCAAGCTCTATGGGTATGCCTTGCATACTCATACACTATACTATCACAAAATGTAGACATAAACTGATACACTAGAATCTTTTGAATAACCAAATCACACCTCTTTGCTTCTTTACCATCTTTTGTATTGTAGCCCACTATTTTATACGTACCTAACTCTACTAGTTCATTTCCAACCACATGTTTTATTTGCATATGTTCACATATTGACATACATTACAAGCCACCACAATGCTAATATGTGCCATCCAAGCATAATTTCCTATAGAATATTTGACCTTCCTCTCTTTCACATAAAATTGTTGATATGAAGTCTCTTGAAGATGTTGGTGGGGTATGTGTGCCACAATCCTGCAAAACATTGTTAGTATGCAAATCTAAACATATAGACTAATAAACATCAAAATGGTTAGAAAATTCAATATGTAATCTACAACAAGTAATGCGTGTGTGATTTATTTTGACATAGAAATGTTTTAGCATTTCAAAATATCTTTGACAAATTTTAATTTGAGGATACATCTCTATAAATTTACCAAAAAACTGTGTTTGAGTTGTATCCAAAAAATGCTTTGGATGTGGCTCATGGTTCTGACTACTAATTCTCCTTCTTACCACATCACTTTGATTCCAAGATACCCTTGTGTAATTCTTCCAAAAGTCTTCAATTAGTGATCTCAATGCTTCAACAATTAGTTTATCTTTTCATGGTAGTCTCCTCGAGAATGCCCATAATTCATTGGCATCAATGTCCTCAATTCTTTGGCACCTTCTAATAGCTCTTGATAAAGTTTTTCTATTAATTCTCAATGCTTGACTCGTCTTTCTAATGAGACGAGATTTCCTCATTTGATTACTTACTATTGTCGATGTAATGACACGTCATGTGACATTACTATCTTTTGTACGTGAGGTGTTACCCACACTCTCATATGCACTCATTATATTCTTGACAATAGATTTTTCACTTGAAGCCTCTAATGTTCTCAACCCAAGAATCTTCATGATGGACCTATACTTTATACTTCACATCATTTCAACGAATAGTTGACATCTTGCAGTTTCATTTAACTTTTCAAAGAACACTCCAAATCTTATGAGCATATCTTCTACAATTGTGTTTTGGAATCTTACCTTCCATTGGCTACAAAATATTCTCATCAATATCAATCAAATACTTTGGCTTTCTATGCAAAATTCTAGATGGTGTTGTGAAAGGTAAATTCATCTCAACATTAGGAATTTCATCAATATTTAAATGAGATGGGCTAGATGGCATACCTTTGATCAGAGATGGAATAGATGATTTACCTTAAGGTTGAGGTTGGAACAATGACATACCTCCTTCCTCACATGTGAGTGATGATGTACTCTCAACTCTAGATGTAATAGATGGTGTCCCTCCATCTTGACTTGTGGTAGAGGACGTGTCTCCAACTATGGTATTCAAATCTCTCATAGCACGAAGTTTTTGCATTTGTTCCCTTTGTGTCGCCAATACCATATCTCTTGTTAATGGTTGAGGTTCCTCTTCAATTGGCATATCTTCAACAATCATGTCCAATTTCCTCTTCTCACAAAGTTCCCTCATACCTGCTGATTTCTTTGTATTCTTAGCTTCTTTCTCCTCCTGTGTTAGTTTAATCCTTGATCATTTCCTCGACATGATAGAGAATATATCTATAGCATGATAAAGAGACAAATATTATTTCCTAAAAAATTAATCCATACAAATTAATGAAATATATGTCATTCAACCCTTCATACAAAATGTACATAAAATCATCATGTAGAAGAGTAAATGTCACTCAACCATGATGGATAAACAAGTGCACTAAGAACACAAGGAAAATAGAAAGTAAAATATTTTAATGTATTTCTACCTTGCAAGAATTTATCATGTGACTTTGCTCTAGCCATTTTCTATTGTATGACCTACCAATATAATGTCCACAAATAGACATGTATGCAAAATATGGTAGCATAGACAAAGCACATGAATTTTTTATGGAATGCCTTAAAGAAATGTGGTCTCATGAAATGCCATGATTGCAAGATAAGCACAAAATGGATTTTTTAAAAGACATTACAAACTCTCAAGAAAATACAATTGGCTTGAGTGTAAATCCAAATTCCACAACTTTTGTCAACACGCTACCTTTGGAACAAGCTATGGGCATCAATCAAATCATTGAAAAAAGGGGGATTTTTGTCAAATGTTATAATTACAACTCCCTTCACAGCAATGCATGAGAAATGTGGAAGCATGGACAAGGCATATGAATTGTTTGACAAAATGCATCAAAGAGATATGTCATGGATTGCAATGATTGCTGGATATGCACAAAATGGATTTGTTCAAAAGGTTTT
The DNA here is from genome assembly GCA_027924645.1 of Cunninghamia lanceolata. Classification (NCBI taxonomy): domain Eukaryota; kingdom Viridiplantae; phylum Streptophyta; class Pinopsida; order Cupressales; family Cupressaceae; genus Cunninghamia; species Cunninghamia lanceolata. The sequence continues at coordinate 3,047,359 of BSBN01000992.1, forward strand.
TAGAATATTTCAAGCTAATGCAATTAGAAAGTGTAAAGCCAAAATTGACAACCTTTGATAGCATCCCCCTACATTTTCAAAAATGGGCTATTTCAAAAAAGGTATGGGCAAGTGTAAAGCTTCTGGAATCACTTTGTGTTGCTTTTTTTCCGTCAACGTTTCAGATCACACTCAAGGTATGGGCATCCCTTAAAGCATAATGAAAGGGGGATTTTTGTCAAATGTTATAGTTGAAAATTCCCTATTAGACATGTATGCAAAATGTGGAATCATAGACAAGGCACATGAACTATTTGACATATACTTGCTCAAAGAAATATGGTCTCATGGAATACCATGATTTTATAATATGAACAAAATTATTTGGTAGACATGTATGTAAAATGTGGTAGCTTAGACAAGGCCCAATGAGTTGTTTAAAAAAACACCTCAAAGAAATGTGGTCTCATGGTGATGGACATTCTTTCTGATCATTCATTCCCAACCACAAAGCAATAGAACTTAAAACCCTATAAAAAGAACATTTTCACAATAGGGGTCCAACAAATTATTACATACTACAATAATGCATAGATTGATTCTAAGCCATCCCTTGTAAAGATCTTTCCACCACTACATGCAGTGACATATACACATCAAATAAATGAATACTAATATACATATGAAACATACAATTGATATAAACACAAAATATATGCAAAGCTATATCAAAGAACAATAAAAACAATTTTTTTAAAAAAAATACTAAATCTTTAAAATCTACTGAGAAAAAAGATTCTAGTGTGTAAAAGCCAACCAATCTAACATAAGGTGTCCAATTACTAGATTCTCTTCTCTTCTCTAATTTTAATGTAAATTTTATAATTCAGACAACATTTCTTTGAGGCATTTTTTCAAATAATTGGCAAGTGTAAAGAATTGTGTAGTTTAAAATGTGCCCAGAGCGGCTAAGGTTATAATGAGAAATAAACAATGATGAACATGGAATATGCATAATAACAAAATCAAAGCATTGTATTAAGAATGTATGATAAGGGATGATAAAGAAACATAATATAATTAAGGAAAATGTAAAGAACATGTGTAAAGACTTGACATACCTAAAAAATAGAGATTCAAATGGAGAGACTACCCAATTATGTAGTCTTTTTTTCTTCTTGCATCAAACTCCTCAACAATTTGAGTTTTTCAAAAACTTGCTTCCTTTTCAACATTCAATTGTATATCACTCAAATAGAATTACTAACAACAATACAATTAACCAATGTATGATGTTAAATTCCTACAATTCAATTACAATTAACATTGCAACACTAGAACAATTGAAACTTGAATTGATATATATCAAATTTGATGTGAAAACTTTGTTATTTCCTCCTTCCTAAGTTGGCAAACTAGAAAAAGGTGGTGGAAAGTTCATGCAAAGGTGGGCCTAGATCATGGGTGTCTTGGCTAAATTACCATTTATATAGCAAGCCAAAATGCACTTGCGTTATAATGCGAGCGTGTTTTGGCTTGCTATACAAAATGGCCATATTTAATCTTCTTCAAAAAATTGATTTCCTAAAGGTTTCCTAACTCATTATCTCATTATCCACCCCTCTCCTGCCTCTATCTCTCTCACACTATAATGCGAGCGCATTTTGTCTTGCTATACAAAATGGCCATATTTCAACTTCTTCATAAAGTTGATTTCCTAAAGGTTTCCTAACTCATTGTCTCATTAGCCACCCCTCTCCCCCCTCTATCTCTCTCAAACCTACCTTTCTGCCTATGTATCTCACCCCTCTCTCCCTAGGCTATAGGTCTCTCACCTCTATATCTCTCAAATGGATCTCTAGTTATTTCCTTTCCTCTCAACCTCTCTTCCTCCTCCTTACCCATCTTTACCTCAAGTTGTTAACTTCACTCTCTCACTTTCTTCTATCTCTCCCCTCACTTCTCTATCTCTCACCTCTGTCTCCCCCTCACCTCTCTACCTCTCCCCTCTATAGGTCTCTCAATCACTCCTTGTCTACCTCTCCATCCCTCCTTAGCCATCTAGGTCTCTCACTTAATCCTAAACCCTAAACCCTCAACCCTCGACACTATACCTTAAACCCTAATCCCTTAAACCTAAACCCTAAACCCTATCCCTAAAGCCTCAACCCTCAACTCTTAAACCATAAATCCTAAACCCTATCCCTAAACCCTCAACCCTTGACACTATACCTTAAACCCTAATCCCTCAACCCTAAACCCTAATCCCTAATCCCTCAATCCTTGAACCCTTATTACCTCAACCCTTAAACCCTCAACCCTTAAACCCTAAACCCTTGACCCTTAAACCCTAAAGCCTTAAACCCTCAACCCTTATTGACCACTCTCCTCCCCTATCTCTCTAACCCCTCTCTCCCTAGGTTGTAGGTCTCTCACTTGTATATCTCTCAAGGCTCTCTAAATATATCCCTCCCTCTCCACTTCTCTTCCTCCTCCTTACCCATCTTTCACTCAAGTTGTGATGGGGAGCCTTAGTCGGTAAGACTTAGATCATCGGTGAACTCCTTGTTTGTTCTCCCGATATGCCGATATGTGTTATCTTCAATGAGACCCTATGCGTCGGCAAGCATGCACAACTTCTGGCCGATGTACTTTATCACCCCGATCTGAATCTTAGGCCACGAGTTCTGTTCAACACCTTGAACCTCCCTTTGGCTAGACTATCCTCGTCGGTCTGAGTGAGAAATGTTTCATCGATGGCCTCTGTCTCACCGATAATAGCTCCAACTCCTCTGATCAAACCCTAGCACATGGAGATGCTAGGTGATCTATTGTGCACACACCAATTTGGTCCTCTGCACTACCGAACGGGAAAACAAAATAGGAAACAAATGAATATGGTACAATGAAGCCATTCCACTAATTTTGACAGAAATATCACCAGTGGAATGCTTCACATCGACATTTTGCAACAATGAAAAACACATAAAGGAAAAGAAACCTACAACTATGCAATTTTTAATTACAGAGAATGGAAAAACAAATTGACGACACATGAATATTTCGATTTCTCCTTAACACAATGCACGATTACATTCGCACAATGACATTAAATCTCCTCTCACTTCGATTTGATTACAATCTCTAATCTATATGCAATTGGTTCATTCCTCTGGGGTTTATAAGCTTGCCCCGAGGAACACCAACCCATTCCAAGCAGCTGGGAGACTGATTCCAAGGCTGGGAGACCAACCGTCTAACCACTAACAATTTGACAAATGCAAACTAAGTACTTGGGACTTACAAAGTTTGTTCTAGGTCTAGATACAAAATAGAAATGACATGCATTGGTCGAATAGACCTTATTACAATACAAAACCTGATTTTCTAAGAAAAACATAAATTTAAATGCCTCATGGAGGCCACCTTGTGTTAGGTGCTCCTGCACCATACACCCCATATAGAAAAGAACTCATATCCCATGAGTTAATTCTTTTTCATGCTCCACCTTTATCCTTTACTGCATCATGCCTTCCCCACGGTCGCTGGACTGCAACTTGCTTCCATGGAATCAAAATGGTGCAAGAGCACCTATCCCACAGTAGCCTACTTGAGGCATTTAATTGTTTTAAGCTTGTTTTTATGTTTTCAATAAGGTCTTATAAGACCAATGCAATGTAATAAGGTTAGCTTGGACCAATGCATGTTCAGTTAGTTGTATTTAGGATCAAGTTGTAAGTTCCAAGATCATTTGTTGATCTGTAGTTTGTTAGGATAGCTAAGTTTGTTGGATCGAGGGAGGTAGTTAGCTCTCCTAGCCGCTTGGAGATAAGTCTGTAATAATCCTTGAGAGTAGATAAATACCCCTAGATCGGGTCATTTTAGAGGCGAGACATATTGAGAAGTTGTATTGTGCTGTTGAAAAAAAATAGAGTACTATAATTGCATTTCTGAAATCCAATAAATATTTTGTGTGTGTTTTGTCCATTTGATTCTACTGTGTAGTCGATCCATGGTTTTGTGGTCGGATAGATTTTCCATTCCATTCCACCGATTGATTCTTTGAATTGGTGGAATGGCCGTGTACAGTAGATTAGGGTTTGTTTGCGTATTTTTTGTTCCTGTTCATATGCATTGGTACAGAGTCACAGGTCAGGAGTGTTGAAGACCCTAACATTGGATGTACTAGGCTGTGCAGGTTGTATCATGTCAGAGAAAGCATCCAAGAAGTAGATCGGGCTGTCGCTGGAGAACCGACAATAGGAAGCCAAGTAGTGTAAATGCGAAGTTGTGGTTCCATCGGCATGAAATATGCTATCGCTGGAGAAGTAAAATGTTCCACCGATGGTGTTAGTCACACCAATGAATGAGGTTCGAAGGCCCATCGGGGTGCCCATAGGTATCGGTATAAGGGTGTTCGGCGTAGCCGATGGTGTATGTCATAGCAACAAGTGAGTCCATTGAGGAGATAGTGGACGTTGACAGAGATAGTCATGCTGACAGTTCAGTGGTCATCAGAGTAAGTTGTAACATCAGCGGAGTGGTTTAAAGCTGGGCTGACAGTAGGAGGTCTGGCCAACGAAGGAGTTTGGCGTCAGAGATAGGAGAAGTCATCGGGGGTAAATGGTATCGATGAGACGGTACGTGTCAGGGAGATAAATGTCTCGAGGGCTGATGGTTCGAGTGTTGCCGATAGGCAACCAAAAGTGATAACCTCGATATCAGTGAAAGAAAGGCTTTGGGGAGACATTCTGTGGAGAGGCCGATGAACTAAGTGTTGTCGATAGGCAATTTAACTGGTCAAAGGGTATCGGTGGGAGTTAGGCGATTGGGGTAACTATTGAACACTTGACCGATAGTGTTTGGTCTTGCCGATAGGCAAATAAATGAAGCTACTCATCGGAGGGAGATGGCATATTGGTGAAAGAAGTTATGAAGTAGTTGATAAGAGAAGTCAGGCTGATAAGGAAGGAGAGGTCCATTTCGGTGAGACATTAGAGGTATCTTGCTGATAACAAAGTAAATGCATATTTTGACATTGTATGGTCTTTAAGAAAAGGTGATTAAGTTACACCCTCGGTATGTCAGGGTTTGAATGGCAGATGCCTCTACATCATAGTGGTATCAGAGCTCAGCAAAAGGTCTAGGCTATTGTGTGTTGATTCTGTCACTAAGAAGACAGAGGTAGAGGAGTGAGAGGTTGACAAAATGCCTCCGAAAGGTAATGGTACTGCAAGGGAGTTGCAGGAGATAAAGGAAAAACATGCCAGAGAGATGAGGAAGATGAAGGAGCTTGCAGAAGCACTTCAAACAAGGCATGTAGCCTTGGAGAAGAACAAAAAGAGGGAAGTGGAAGACAGTGAATCTGAAAAAGAAGATGATGCTGATGAAGAATTTGAAGAGGTAGATGAAGAACTAAATGCTGAAGATCAGAGGTTTGTAAAACTGTTAAGGGCAGTTCAGAGTGACAAACCTAAGGTAAAGATTGATGTTCCTAGGTACACAGGAAGTTTGAATGAAGATGAGTTACTGGATTGGATTGCTGCATTGGATAATCACTTTGAATGTGAAGATGTTGCTGAGGATCAGAAGGTAAAGATTGCAAAGACCAAGTTAGGAGGTCATGCTTTAGTATGGTTGGATTATGTACAATCCGAGAGAAGGAAACAAGGAAAGTCAAAGATCACTTCATGGGACAAAATGGTAGCATGGATCAAAGGTAAATTCTTGCCCAAGGATTATGAAATTTAGATGTTTAAGAAGCTGCAATTTTTAAGGTAAAAGGAAATGGATGTGAAGGTGCACACTGATGTATTTTATAAATTGAGTATGAGATCTAGTCATCATGAGAATGAGATAGAAAAGGTGGCTAGGTACTTGGCTAGTTTGAGATTAAACATACAGGATGAGTTAGTTTTAGCTAACACAAGGAGTGTGGAGGATTGTTATCAAATGGCAATCAAGATTGAAGAAAAGATGAATAGATGACAAGATAAATCCATGAGAGGAAGAGGCAGCAATATGAGGGGAAGAGGATTAGCCCCTACAATAAGGCAAACCAATGAGAGTCAAGAATACACTGGTAAAGGATAGGAACAGTCTGATTTCAGAGGTGGATGGAAGGGTACTAGAGGTAGATTTGGAGGTGGTAGAGGTTCTACTACATTTTCAGGAAAGTGTTACAACTGTGGTGTGTTTGGTCATCCATTTTTTAAATGTCCAAAAAGACAAGGTTCATCATCCAGAGATGATAGAATGAATGACAAGAGAGTACAACTTGTGCAAGAAGAGAAAGTAGAGGAAAGTGTGCAAAGTTCAAACACTTATCAAAGAGATAGAGCTCCTAATAATTATGGGTATCCGGAGGAGGGAGAAGCATTGATGTTAAGAAGGACAATCTTGAAGACATCAAAGGATATGATGCAAAGAAAAGCTCTTTTCAAGACCACATGCAAGAGCAAAGGTAAAATATGTAAGGTTGTAATTGATTCTGGCTCAACAAATAATATGGTATCTCAAGAAATGGTGGATAAACTAAATTTAGAAAGGATTCCACATCAAAATCCTTAAAAAGCATCTTGGGTAAGTGATAGCCAATCACTTTTGGTATATGAAAAGGCATATGTTGATTTTCAGATTGGAGACTATCAGGGCAGAGTTTTATGTGACATATTGCCCATGGAATGTTGTCACCTACTGTTGGGTAGGCCATGGCAATTTGATAGGAGAGCATTGTATGATGGTTATGTAAACACCTACACCATTAAGAAAGATGGGAAAACTATTGTGTTTATACCATTACAGGAAGAAGCTACAGCACAGAAGGCAGCAAAAATCATTTTAGTGGGAAAGAAGGAATTTGTGAAGATGCCTACAGTAGCAGGCATAAAGGCAGTTGATCATCATATTTTCTCCCACTTCTGATGTCAAATTCACTTCAAGAGATGTTACACTCCCTACATCCGCTTCAGTCAATGTGGTTCTTCTCTCATTTCCATGAGAAGTTGAGGCCTTCTTTGGACACTTATAGGCCATGTGTCCTATCTGATTATAGTTATAACATCTCATATTGGAGAACTTGGATTCTCTACCTGATCCATTTGTCCCATCTCTTTCATTTGGCCTTCTTCCTTGGTAGCCTCCTCTGCTACTTGGGTCTCCAACTTGCTCTTCTTCATTAGACTCACCACTAGGCCTCTGGTTAGTACTTCTTCCTCCAAAACTATCTCTAAAATTTCTGTCACCTCTTCCTTTACTTTTCTACTCACCTTTCCTCTTTAGCTTCTCTTCAGCTCTTAATGTCACTTGAAAGCATTTTTCCACAGTTTCAGGGGTAAACAAACTTATCTCATCTTGAATATTGATCCTCAGACCATTTAGATACCTTTCTACCTTAGCTTTTTCATCCTCCATGTACCCACAATGAAGAGTGTATTTGTGAAACTCCTTAGTGTAAGTAGCCACATCCATATCTTTTTGTTTGAGGTTCTGCATTTTCCTGTAAATCTGCACCTCGTAGTCAGATGGAAGGAACTGGGACTTGATCTTCTCCAGCATTCTACTCCACAAAGATATCATCCTCTTCCCATTCTTTACCCTTTCTCCTTGGGTGTAGTTCCACCATGTAAGGGCAGCACCTTTGAGTTTAGTTTTTGCAAACTTAACTTTCTTACTTTCAGGAACTTCTTTGTACTCAAAATAATTATTTAGAGCCTCAATCCACTCCATGACTTCATCAATATTCATCTTTCCACTGAACATGGGGATATCTATCTGAGCCTCCGAAGAGTCCTTGCCAATTGCTCTGATGACTTCTAGAAATTACTTATGTTCAGCCAGTATCACTGCCTCTTCTTGTTCCTCTTCTTCTTCCTCTTTCTCTTCTTCTTCATCTGAATCTTCCTCTATCCTTTTTCCTATCTTCAGTGTCTTCAACTCAGCCTGGAGTACTTCCTTGACTCCAGTTTTGATCATCTCTTCCATCTCTTTAAATTTCTTGACCACTTTAGTGGTCATCCCCTTTGGAGGCATATCGCTAGCCTCTCCTTCACTTTCTCTATCTAACATAAACATTCATAGATAGCACCAAAATGCCAACACTTCTACAAATCCTCAATTTGACTACAACACAATGCTCAATCAACTGTCCATCCTACACGCTGCTTCACAGACCCATTCCTCTCATCCAACAATAGATCCTAGAGATGCACTACTAGTCTCTCTCGCAATGGCCTCACTCTGTACCCTCTTCCAACCAAATCTCTATTGGTGAATGGTATTGATAGACCTCATCATCGTCTACCCACACACTACAAGAATCCTATTCCTTCTCGCAACTAGATGGCATGAGCATCTGCAAAAGTCTAGCAACTACTGTTAGCCTTCAAAATACTTTCTGTGATCTTTGTTTTCAAAATGGTCATCAACCAAACATTTTGCTTCAACTCTTCATTTGCCTTCTCAGTGACAGAAATCAAAAACACAACTGCCTAGACCTTTTGCTAGCTCTGATACCAATATGATGGGGAGCCTTAGTCAGTAAGACTTAGATCATCAGAGAACTCCTTGTTTGTTCTCCTGATATGCTGATATGTCTTATCTTCAGTGAGACCCTACGCGTCAACAAGCATGCACAACTTTCGGCCGATGTGCTTTGTCACCCCGATTTGAATCTTAGGCTACGACTTCTGTTCAACGCCTTGAACCTCCCTTCGGCCAGACTATCCTCATTGATCTAAGTAAGAAATGCTTCGTCGATGGCCTCTGTCTCACCAATAACATCTCCAACTCCTCTGATCAAACCCTAGCACATGGAGATGCTAGGCGATCTAATGTGCACACTCTAATTTGGTCCTCTACGCTGTTGAATGGGAAAACAAAATAGGAAACAAATGAATATGGTACAATGAAGCCATTCCACTGATTTCAACAAAAATCTCACCAGTGGAATGCTTCATATTGACATTTTGCAACAACGAAAAACAAAAAAAGGAAAAGAAACCTACAGCTATGCAATTTGTAATTATAGAGAATGGAAAAACAAATTGATGACACAGGAATATTTCGATTTCTCCTTAACACAATGCACGATTACATCCGCATAATTACATTCAATCTCCTCTCGCTTCGATCTGATTACAATCTCTAATCTATATGCATTTGGTTCATTCCTTTGGGGTTTATAAGCTTGCCTTGAGGAACACCAACCCATTCCAAGTAGCTGGGAGACTGATTCCAAGCGGCTAGCAGAAAACTAACTGATTCCAAGCAGCTGGGAGACCAACCGTCTAACCACTAACAATTTGACAAATGCAAACTAAGTACTTGGGACTTACAAAGTTTGTTCTAGGTCTAGATACAAAACAAAAATGACATACATTGGTCGAATAGACCTTATTACAACACAAAACCTAATTTTCTAAGCAAAACATAAATTTAAATGCCTCATGGAGGCCACCTTGTGTTAGGTGCTCCTGCACCAAGTTGTCAACTTCGCTCTCTCATTTTCTTCTATCTCTCCCCTCACCTCTCTATCTCTCACCTCTATCTCCCCCACTTCTCTACCTCTCCCCTCTCTAGGTCACTCAGTCACTCCTTGTCTTCCTCTCCATCTATACTTAGCCATCTAGGTCTCTCACTTAACACTAAACCCAAAACCCTATCCCTAAAGCCTCAACCCTCAACCCTTAAACCTTAAATCCTAAACCCTATCCCTAAACCCTCAACCCTCGACACTATACCTTAAACCTAAAACCTATCCCTAAAGACTCAACCCTCAACCCTTAAACCTTGAATCCTAAACCTTATCCCTAAACCCTCAACCCTTGACACTATACCTTGAACCCTAATCCCTTAAGCCTAAACCCTAAACCCTATCCTTAAAGCCTCAACCCTCAACCCTTAAACCTTAAGTCCTAAACCCTATCCCTAAATCCTCAACCCTCGACACTATACCTTAAACCCTAATCCCTCAACCCCAAACCCTAATCCCTCAACCCTCAAAACCTTAATACCTCAACCCTTAAACCCTAAACCCTTAACCCTTAAACCCTAAATCCTTAAACCCTCAACCCTTATCGACCCCTCTCCTCCCCTGTCTTCCTCACTCCAATCTCTCCCCTATCTTTCTCGCCCCTTTCTCCCTAGGTTGTAGGTCTCTCACTTATATATCTCTCAGGGCTCTCTAGATATTTCCCTTCTGTAGACACCCAAAATTGACTCATTATCATTAACATTCAAACATTGCATTATCACACATCTGCATTTGTCTAACACACTTGAGCAATTTCCCTAACACATCTATTTCTTCTATTAATTAAATAAATTTATATTTATTTCATTAATTCATTAGCTCTTTCCTCTAAGCTATAATTAAACAATCTTCAATTATTTAATTATCTTCATTCTATCTATTTTTAATTAAATAAATTTTATTTATTTAATTAAAGATTCCTTTCATAAGCCCACTTTCCAATTAATTAAATAAATTTTATTTATTTAATTAATTTATCTTATCATTTATCTCATGAGCTGACATGTGTGCCTCTTTCGTTTAAAAAGATAAGTGGTACTACATCCCTTTATTTAATATCTTTCACATGTAGTACTTTTTATGTACACAAGCACACATGAGCCCTATCTTCTCTCCACTTGTCATCTTCACATTCATCTATGCCTATCTTTCAATCTTAGCAATTCACATAGCCACTGAATATCCACCATTGATTGATTTTGGTTGAGTTCTATATAAACACCCTCTCATTCCATACTACATCTATCCAACATTATCATAGTGTCTACATTATCATCTTGAGTATATTGAACACTTGAGCATTCATAGCATCCATTGAGCTTATTATCATTATCATTCATCCATCATGGCATCTTTTATCTTCATAATTGTTCATTGTTGAAGAAGCAATCCAATCATAAATAAGGAATCACACAATCTAGGTGATATTATGCTTGAATTGCATTACTTTTGGTTTCATTTAGATTAGATTCCTTGATGATGGTAGGGTTAGGTTTTCATGGCTATGCTTGATCTTATTAACCTAATTTTTTACCTATCACATTTTGGCATGCCTAGTGGGACTCACATCCTTGATTAACTTGTTTTTTGAAGTTGTTTTTATGAAGACTAAATTTTTTGAGCGCTTATAGCAAGTTCTAGTCACTTTTGAGCAAAAAATTGTCGCTATCTACATATCCGCATCATTTCTACACTGAAATCTGTCACCTGTAGCATTTTTTGGATCGCTTTTATACTAACGGTGATCTCCTTTTGTTTGTTATGCATCATTTTTATCCTAACAGTGGTTGTTTTTGCATATAACTGAATCACTTTTGATCTGACAGTGATCACTTTTAGCTAACTGCGTTGCTTCTCGTAGAACTAGGGTTTTGTTGCATATTGTTTCTTTTACAGATCCAAGTAAGTTACAAGATAAAACTAACCGCTTCATGTTGTTTCGCATTGCTTCTGAGCCTAAACAATTCGCATCTGGTGCTCACCGCATCACTTGTGATCTGTAAGATTTCACTTGTGATAGATACAGAGATCGCTTCTGACAGACAGTGAATCGCCACTGGTAAACTATGCGCCTTCAGTCTATATAATTTGTAGTTTGTTCTTTTGGCTACTAATTGGGTATTTGTGCAGCATCTTATCAATTTGTCTAAGAAAAGGAGGTTATCAAACTACTAACATATCTGTTGCAACTTCAATCAGTCCAAGACTTATGTTTTTTCACTAAATTAGGAACATTTGGGCTTGGTGTTTAAAATGAATCATTGCTTGCTCTGTGCTTGATTTATCTTTTTTTGATTGCTTCCATGTGATTGATTGTAGCCCAAATTTAATAAAAAAGTATCCTCTCCCCTTGCCTATCAAATGGATCTTGGGTGTATGAGAACTTGTTATTATCTTTAGAGGGCCTGCCTTCCCAGTGTGAGAAGGGATATGACCCAAGCAGTAATGGGCTAAAGCCAAGTCCTTCCGAACTGCTATATAAGAAAAGTGTTTGTGTCGAAAGCTATAAACAACGGGTGTTGTTGCATTATACCAACAGCCAACCTCCCCCAAAACCCTCTAAGGTGTAACCCTTGAAGGCTGCGAGACTCCACAACAGAGAATAGCACTGCCGCATGTATAGCCACTCGAATGGATGCTCTTATTAGCAACTTCGTGTAGTAGCCAAAAACACTCTATTTGTTGATACAAAAGGTGGGACCTTTGAAGCTGCCTCGATTCCTGTGCTTCTTAGAAGAGATAGCAGGGACAATCCTAAGGTTTGGTGAGGGACAGGCCTTATATGAAACCCAGATCTTGATATGCGTGAGAAGTGTGTGCTATGGAGGGGAACCGGTGCTACCAAGATATTGAAGCTATCTGCTTCGAATAAGCATGACCAGAGGATTCAACAAATATAGTCCTTTCCTATCCTAGGTTGTACAAGTTTGTGATTGTTGTGAGTGTGAGTGACTGCAATTACTATTTTCTTGTCAAAAATTACAAATCAGACATCTTTCTTGACAGACACAGTCACTTTTAAGCATAAAATGCCTACATATAGACAACAAAACCACTTTTAAACTGTAGTTAGTCACTTTTTGCCTAAACTGAATCACTTTTGAATTGTGGTTAATCACCTTTTGCATAAATAGAGTCAAATATAAATAACAGTCAGTCGCCTCTTATCTGAATCAGGTCACCTTTAAACAACAGTCTGTCACCTTTAGCCTAACCTGAATCACTTCTAATTAGCAGTAAATTGCTTTTGAGCCAATAGTTATCACCTCTAAACATTCAGATCGCCTCTGGTTAACACTGTAACCTACTGACAAAAACTTTCCAGTCTGCATTTGAGCTATTACCAGTCACCTTTAGTCTTCTCTGAGCCACATATGAGCTATCACTTATTGCCTATGGGTTAATACCAGCAAATCTTAGTAACCCAGTCGAATTAGCCACAAATCTAGCTTGCTCAGCTTTAGCATTAACCTTCAGACCTATCTCTGATCATTAGCAGATACCTAGACTTTGTCTCCTATTTTGAGCTTACCAATCAATCACATTTCATGAGCTTTTCATCTTTTTGAGATCCCAAACTAGCAATCCAAAAATCAAATCAATCATTTTAATCCATCAACAAAACATCAGCAACATAGCAACCTTTAGCAAACAACTTTTCCCTTGAGAGTGTGAGCTATTCTCTAGGGAAAACCAGCTAACAACAAATCAACCAACCAAGCAAAACAACACATCAACCAAAGAAAACCAACCAAACAAATCAGTAACCAAGCAAACCAACAAAGCAACCAACCAACCAATTAGCAAACCATCATCTTTTGGGTCTCAAAACTTTGGCAAGCTAAAACTTTAGTTTTCAACATCAACATCATGCCTCAAACTAGGAGTCAATATAGAGCTCAAATGGAAGCCAAATATAGAGCTGAAATGGAAGCCAAATTGCAAGCTGAGATGCAACAACTTAGATCGACACCTCTTAAGGACGCAACTCAATTCATGACTGGTATGCCTCCTCATATGTTTATGCCTCATGGGTATACTGTTGAAGAGTCATCTTCACAACAAATGCAACCTCCAATAGCTTTCAAGACTTTTGAAGAACAATCCCAAGAAGACTTATCAAAATTTTAGGACACCCATGTGTGGGATCAAGTTTTGAGACTTGTTCTATCTGAGCCTAATCACTACTTCTTGCAACTTACTCGCATGGGTACTAAATTACCAAGAGATTTTGACATATCTGCTATTAGACAACACGATCCAAACACTCCCGCTATTGTTGCAAAGGGACCATCCACTATAGTTACACCATCCCCCACCATATCACAAGCTCCATCTTCTACCACATCTTTGTCATTGCCTATTGTTACTTCATTCGATCTACCATGCTCGAAGCACACTTTAGAACCTTTGATCATACCAACCAATGTGCTCCCTCTCATGTCACAGAATCTGAACATTCCACCTTTCCATGTTCCTCAACATACTCCTCCTACCATGACCATTTCCATGCCTCAAGTAACACAAGCTATCCATGTGGCCCAAGCGCAAATGCTCCAAACATCACAAGCTATCCCCATATCCCATAGTGGGGAATCCTCCCAAACCATACCAACAACACCAATAGTCCAAGCTTCACGACCATCACAACCTACCATATCCCATATACCAACTGCTAATACTCTTTCCACCATCTTTACTAATCCTTCCACTACACCATATAATCCCAATGTTAGTCTTATTGATATGAGTGACCCTCCTATCATTTCTCAAGCTAATCCTAGCTCTACAGTCACTTATGTTGAGCAACTTACATCCATTCTATCATACTCTTCCAATACTTCACACACCATCAATCCATCTTATGCTACCAAAGGCTTGCCTATTGTCACCCAACACATGGCACATACCAATCCTCATGTTGTCCAAAATACAAACCCAAGTGACCATCCTTCCTTTACATCCATGATGCAGAGCATCTAGAACAACAGTAGCACACTCCAAGACTGCAATGGAAAAGGTCTCAATGTTCACTGTCTCTAACTGAGATCAGACTTCTTACAAGGGAGAGTTGCAACACAACAATGTACTTGTTCATGACACAAGGGTGAGTAGACTTCAAGACACTTATCTCAGAGTGCCTAACTCCAATTAAGACTCCATCCAACCCACTATGCAGGGCCTACAGGACAGCAGTCTTATTTCTGCCTTTCTAAGACAGTCACAACCTTACTACTCCATTAGTATAACAGTCACAATTTCCTTCTTATGGTGGTCTCCATCAACACAAACTCAATCTCATTGCAGCATACCAATCCAATAACTTACCAAGCACCTAATGTCTTCATTGACAAATCAGTAGCATGACAAACAAGTCTATTACCTTCTTTGCAGTGACAGTCTCAAAGAGGACTGACAGAATCAGCAATCAATAGGTAGAGAGGATTGATTCCTCAGAGGATATCTCCATATTTCTTATCATAGGATAATTGCTAGATCCAGGGGCATCTTGCACCATTACTAAAGACTGGAATTTCACAAGGAGTCCACTCCTACAATCACTGATCACCATCCTTATGTTGCTGTCCTTCTCTAACTTCTAACACATGGATTTGCAGAGTCATTAACATGACAAACTCACCCTAAACTATACTCCTGCCTCCCAAACCTTCACAAGCCCTTGCATTGAATACTATACAACCCATTCCACTGATCAGAAAAAGAGAAGATCAGTGGAATGAGGATAAATCCATCGGGCTACTCAGAAAAGCCCTAAGTTAGGTTTTCAAACCCACTTGCAGAGAAAAGGGAAATACAGAAGTAAAGATGAGTGTTAAGAGCCCAAACAACTTGCAAATGATAGGTAACTCTCCACACTAACCAATCATCACAGACACCAACCTCCACCAGGCCATACAGGTACAGATTAATGCAGGAAATAATGAATTTCTTGATTGTAACAGCAGGTTTAAGATAGTCTAAAACAAAATAGTGATTTCTCCCACCTAGATCATTGTCAAGACCCCAAACAAGATTCAAAACCAACCTACTTCAATCCTCTAACCATCCATTACAAACTTGGGCTATGACTATTCCATACAGGTGCGGGTACGGACTGATAACAACAAATAAGAATAGAAAAACACAGAGAAATGCAGGAAAACGGTTTCTTTATTTCATTTTTCTTCAATCTTCCTTCACACTGCAAAATGTATAGATTCTTGTCTTCTTTAAGCTTGTCCCAATGCCTTGTACAAGATGGAGGGTAGATGAATTGATGGAGGGAGAAGAAAACTATCCCCAAACCATCAACTGCCTGATCTGCACAAGATTACAGTTTTTGTAGCTATCCTATCTCTCTTTTTTGGACTATAATGACTGTTTTAATGTTTAAATAATGATCTCCATCATTTGGTAACCTTTGACAAGGTCCTTAACATACCTCCTAACCTTCTTCAAGCTAGCAATCAAAAATACAGCCTCCTACATACTCTAGGAAGGCTTCAAACTCAAAGAAACCTATGACTGCCTCTTACCACATGACTGTCCTCATTAGGACTTACAACATGAGAATAGATTCTAGCTATTTGGACATAGTCCATTCACATGCATGGCTTTCAAGCCTTATTACAACATTTAATGGTCTCAAGGACCTTATTAAACCAAACAAAACAACTTGAAAATCTAACCAAATCCTAGATGTCTTGGTGCTCCTGCACCATACTCCCCAGCATGATAAAAACTCTTGTCCCAAGAGTTATGGGATCTTCTCCAAATATTCTTCAACCTTGTTGGAATGTTCCTCTGACTGGTGATAGGAAACATGAACTCTCCAAGAGTTATCTTTCTCCTTCTCCAACCTGCATGGCTCCTGCAAACAGTATTAGTACCATAAGACATGTTGTGATGTCCTTGCCTAGGACCTTGTTTCTGCAATGCTTCTCTTCTTTCCAACTTGAGGTTCTAATGTATTCCTCCCTGTATTATCTATTGTTTGCCTTCCTTCTTCTGCCTCCTTATAGGGCAATCAATGTCCCCAACCTTGACATAACTCAAGGCCGAAACTTGCTATTCTTTAGGACTGTCTTCCATCTTCTTCAACTGCAACTGTTCCTGCTGTTTCCCATCATCCTTAACCTGCACATTCAACTTCAATTTCTCTCCAAAACAAATGGTAACATGTTCCTTCTTGTCTTCACAATGTAAAGGCACTAATTTGAACTTTCTACCATCTTTGTGCACCAAATAGTTATTAGTGTAACCATCATGAATTGTCCTTCTCAAATCCTGCCATGGTCTACCCAAAATGATATGCCCACATGTCATTGAAATAACATCACACAAAACATAGTCCTGATATGGACCAATGAAAAAATCAACATATGCCTTCTTAGTAACGCTTACTTGCTGCTCTTGACTCACCCAAGTGACATTGCAAGGACTAGGATGATCAAATGTTTTCAATCCCAACTTATGCACCATTTCCCAAGAAACTAAATTATCATGGGAACCTAAATCTATAATCAACTTGCATATCTTTCCATGGCTTACACAATTAGTTTTGAAAATGGATACTTGTGGTGTTTGTTGCATTTTACCTTTTTCCACCATGAGCATTTCTCCAACCATTACTGGAGAGGCTGACAACATTTCCAGTTCTTCTAGCTTCTCCTCTTGTGCCAAGTGAACTCTTATATCCTTGCTTTTATCAGCATCATCCTTCTTAGGACATTTGAAAGATGTGTGTCCCACTTCATTGCAATGATAACATCTACCTGTAAACACTCCTCTTCCTAATCCAAATCTACCTCCACCTCTATATCCACCTCTCTGATCTACAGAAAACTCCTTACCTTTCTCATTGTTGTTCTATACTTCATTAGTAGGTCTGCCCCTACCTCTATATCCTCTTCACCCTCTCTTCATCCCTGATGGCTAACTGAAAACATTCTCCAAGTGTTTTTAGTACTATCAAACCAATTTCATCTTGCAAGTTATACCTAAGCCCATTAAGGTATCTTGCCACTTTCTCTTATTCATCTTCCAATCCTCCTCTAATACTAAGCTTGTGAAATTGCTCAGTATAGGACATAACATCCATGTCCTTTTGTTTCAGATTCTACCTCATCCTTTTTGTTTGAATGGAGTAATTAGATGGAAGGAATTGATCCTTCATCATATCCTTCATCCTACCCCAAGAAGTGATTCTTGTTGCACCTCTAGCCACTCTTTCTGTTTGCACACTACTCCACCATGTAAGTGTTGTTCCTCTCAGTTTTGTTTTTGCAAATTTGATCTTCTTCTCATCACTCATTTCCTCATACTCAAAGAAATTTTCTAGGGCATCTATCCATCCTAATAGCTCTTCACTATCCATATTCCCCTGATAGATAGGTAACTCTATGTTTGCCTTTGTTCCACTTCCTTGGACTGCCTTCAACAATCTCACGAATTTCTTTTCTTTAGCACCCAACTCATCCTTAGGAGGATTCTCATCAGCATCCTCATCTCCTTCTTGATCATCTTGCTCATCCCTTCTAGGATTCTTCTCCAATGCTTCCAACCTTCCTAAGATTGATGCATTCTCCCTTCTTACTTGCCTTAACTCTCTTTCCCTTGTAGCATCCTATTCTCTTCTATCTCTCAACTCTTTTTCTCTAGCCTCTAAGGCTTCTCTCAACTCATTGTTCTCCCTATCCATTTGATTCTTTGGAGGCATCCTTACACTCTCACAAACCCTTACTGTTTCACAAGACCCTACTACACCCTCAAGGATCTACTTGCTGGCTCTGATACCACAAATGATGCAGAGCATCTAGAACAGCAGTAGCACACTCCAAGACTACAATGGAAAAGGTCTCAATGTTCACTGTCTCTAACTGAGATCAGACTTATTACAAGGGAGAGTTGCAACACAACAATGTACTTGTTCATGACACAAGGGTGAGTAGACTTCAAGACACTTATCTCAGAGTGCCTAACTCCAATTAAGACTCCATCCAACCCACTATGCAGGGCCTACAGGACAGCAGTCTTTATTCTACCTTTCTAAGACAGTCACAATTTCCTTCTTATGGTGGTCTCCATCAACACAAACTCAATCTCATTGCAGCATACCAATCCAATAACTTACCAAGCACCTAATGTTTTCATTGACAAATAAATAGCATGACAAACAAGTCTATTACCTTCTTTGCAGTGACAGTCTCCAAGAGGACTGACAGAGTCAGCAATCAACAAGCAGAGAGGATTGATTCCTCAAAGGATCTCTCCATATTTCTTGTCATAGGATCATTTCTAGATCTAGGGGCATCTTGCGCCATTACTAAAGACTAGAATTTCACAAGGAGTCCACTCCCACAGTCATTGATCACCATCCTTATGCCGCTGTCCTTCTCTAACATCTAACACATGGATTTGCAAAGTCATCAACATGACAAACTCACCCTAAACTATCCTCTTGCCTCCCAAACCTTCACAAGCCCTTGCATTGAATACTATACAACCCATTCCACTGATCAGAAATAGAGAAGATCAGTGGAATGAGGATAAATCCATCGGGCTACTCAGAAAAGCCCTAAGTTAGGTTTTCAAACCCACTTGCAGAGAAAAGGGAGATACAGAAGTAAAGATGAGTGTCAAGAGCCCAAACAACTTGCAAATGATAGGTAACTCTCCACACTAACCAACCATCACAGACACCAACCTCCACCAGGCCGTATAGGTAAGGATTAATGTAGGAAACAGCAAATTTCTTGACTGTAACAGCAGGTTAAGATAGTCTAAAACAAAACAATGATTTCTCCCACCTAGATCATTGTCAAGACCCCAAACAAGATTCAAAACTAACCTACTTCAATCTTCTAACCATCCATTACAAACTTGGGCTATGACTGTTCCGTACAGGCGCAGGTACGGACTGATAATAGCAAATAAAAATAGAAAAACACAGAGAAATGCAGGAAAATAGTTTCTTTATTTCATTTTTCTTCAATCTTCCTTCACACTGCAAAATGAATAGATTCTTGGCTTCTTTAAGCCTGCCCCGATGCCTTGTGCAAGATGGAGGGTAGAAGAATCGATGGAGGGAGAAGAAAACTGTCCCCAAACCATCAACTGCCCGATCTGCACAAGATTATAGTTTTTGTAACTATCCTATCTCTTTTTATTGGGACTATAATGACTATTTTAATGTTTAAATAATGCTCTCCATTGTTTGGTAACCTTTGACAAGGTTCGTAACATACCTCCTAACCTTCTTCAAGCTAACAATAAAAAAGATAGCCTCCTACATACTCTAGGAAGGCTTCAAACTCAAAGAAACCTATGACTGCCTCTTACCACATGACTGTCCTCATTACGACTTACAACATGAGAATTGATTCTAGCTATTTAGACATAGTCCATTTACATGCATGGCTTTCAAGCCTTATTACAACATTTAATGGTCTCAAGGACCTTATTAAACCAAACAAAACAACTTGAAAATCTAACCAAATCCTAGATGTCTTGGTGCTCCTACACCAATCCACCAATCCTTCCATCACTTACCATGTCACAAATCCAACTCCAACTTCCCAACCATTAACTAATGTCAATCCATCTTCCACTTCGCATGTGGTGCAAAATCTTGGTTCCCATTCATCCCAATATACTCAACCACTGCTTGTGCCTCAAGGACAACAATCCTCAACTACATATGTGTCACATCCCAATCCTTTGACATATATTGTGAGTACACAACCTCAACAAACGGTCATGGCTCCATATATCCCACAACAGTAACCTCAATATACACCATACCATGTTTTACCCCCTTTGCAACAACAACAATTATCTTCAGCGGATGTTCAACAAATGATTAACCAAGTGGTAGGACAAGGCAAGAAGACATTTTCTCTAGACAACATATGTGTTTATCCATTTGACAAGTCTCTTCATATGATACCTTTTCCACCACACTTTGAAATTCCACAATTTGACAAGTACAAAAGAAAAGGAAATCTAGAAGACCATCTTAGAGCATTCTTTATGGCATGTCTCGATGTTGCTTATGACGATACATATCTTCTGAGACTATTTCCTCACAGCTTAGCAGGACAAGCCCTTGAATGGTTTCTCTCATTTACCTCTGGGAATTAAGTCTTTTTCGGAGTTAGCCAATAAGTTTTGATCACACTTTGCTTTTAACATTGACCATGAGATAAACATGAATGACCTTGTCAACAATAAACAATGCAATGGTGAAGCCTTTTCTTCATTTACTCAATGATGGTGCAATATGGCTAGCAAACTATCATGGGACATCCCTGAGAAACAATAGCTCGATATCTTTGTTCAAAATCTTCATCCTGAACTATCATTCCAACTACAATTGCAAAGTGCTAGCACCTTTGATGAACTTGTTTCCAAAGGAACCATTATTGAACGAGCTTTAATTGCTAAAGGAACTATCAAGATCTTTCACGATAATAAAGACTATCCTCAAAACTCCAACAATAAGTCTTGCTTTTGGAACAAAAATAAGAATATTGTCAACGATGGTGTTGTAGACGCAAAGAACATCCAAACTATGAAATCTCCTATCAACATCCAAGCTACTTCTACAACAACGCAACCTTTTCAATGAATGCAACAACGCCAAACTTCCAATCTGCGTCGACAATTTACACCATTAGCAGAACCCATGGAAGTTATCTTTCGAAAGCTTCTCCAAACGGGTGATATTATCTTACCGGATGCACCGCCCAATGGTGAACTACTCTTCAAAGCTCCTTGGTACAAAGAAGATGAGTATTACAATTTCCATAGAGTTAAAGGACACAAAACAAATGGTTGTATGCGCTTAAAACATGTCATCCAAGATTGCATCGATCAAGGTTTAATCAAAGTTACACCTTCAATAACTCAACCTGCACAACAATCAACATCGAATTATGATCTAGAGACTTTCAAGAATCCACTTCCATCTCATGACAAAACAAGTAACCCTCATGCTGGGAATGCCATTCAGTATACCTATGAATCATCTACTATTGGCCGCATTGACCATGCTTGCATTTCTACCATTACTATCCAAGGTAAAGCACCTGATTGCACTGTAACCACTTGTAGAGGTCGAGTCACTATTCAAGGAGCACCTGTTCATCCTCCTTGACCATTCCGTAACTATAGTATCTTGGATCACCTTGGCAAAGCACCTACGCACATATCCATTCTTGAGATGCTTCGCATATCCCCTACTCGCAAATCTATCCTTGACAAAACTTTACAAGAATCTTCAGTGCCCAATGATATTGATATCTCACAATCCCAATCTATGGTTGCTAGCATTGCAGCCCCTTGTCATTTAACCTTTTTTGACAAAGATCTTCATCCCCCCATCCATCATTTACACAACGAAGCCCTCCACATTGAAGTGTATGTTAAACGTCATATCAAATGAATCTTGGTAGATGGTGGAGCTGGTCTTAATATATGTTCTTTGAAATTAATAAAACAATTGGGATATTCTGAGAAAGATGTTAACACCTCCAAGGTTATTACTATCAGAGCATATGATGATGCCGAGAGAGATACTGAAGGAATTATTTTCTTGCCTATCCAAGTTGGGCTAATCACCATAGAAACCCATTGTCAGGTCCTTGATATTGACCTTCCTTATAACATCATCCTTGGTCATCCATGGATACATGCACTCAAGGTAGTTCCTTCCACATACCATCAATCTCTTAAATTCCCACACAACGGTGTTGAAGTTACTATCCAAGTTGATCCCAATCCATTTGAATTTTGTTGTGCTTTCCAAGCTAAATATCAGAGTCCGAACCACATCCCTATCAACATCGAGGCATATCCATCTTCATCCTATGTAGACCCCTCTAACGTACTCAAGTCATCATCTAGCAAAGCCACTTCCAACCTCTATATCAAGTACACTGAACATGGCCCTGGTGAATACACACTGCAAGAATCTTATTGTGTAGGCACCCTTCCATTATCTCCTAAATCCTATGGTAAACCTTCCACATCCAAACCAACTTTAGCCCCCGCTGTTATCAAAGCTCCACCTACAGTATTCCTTAAAGGCAGATTCCTGGATGATGAAGACATTGATGATATAGACTCTTGGATATTCTTTGATGAAAATGACCAAGTTCAACTGGAAGTAGAGAGATACAACAATGGGTTCTGCATCATAAAGAACATGGGCTACAAAGGACATGGTCAATTGGAATCACAGGAATAAGGACCTATTGAACCCATTATTGTGTCTAAGAAGTTTAATAAGCAAGCCCTTGGTTATCAGCCGGAGGTACCGCGACTCAAGGACATTAAATGTATTTCTGATACTAACGCTAGACCTTCCTCGACAGGAGAGACTTCTAATTCAGATACTATCGATGACTCCCCCTTTCATAATACTAACCTTTTCCAAGAACACTCCATCTTCATGATTTCCATAGCCTCCTCTAGCCATAACAATTCCTCCATTAACCTTTCACTCATATATCCTGACCTTGTCGATTGGGACCAACAGGGGGTACTGATATTAGATACATTTGAAAATGATGAAGCTATTGTAGAATTCATGGGCTTGCGGCAAGGCATTCCATTGGGTGATCACAAAGCAGGTTTCATGATGGACTTACCTAAACTAGCATATTTTGGTGGAAGTATCAAATCCTTCAATCGCAAAAGTGAAATAAACAAAATCAAACAAAATAGGTCACTAGGTGAAAACTGAAAGGCACCTCTTGACCGTGAAAAAGTAAAAATAAAGGACATATCTGAAGGTGAAAACCTCTCTGAGGCACCTGGGGATGGGGGATTTGATCTTCCTGTTGCCACTGATTATCATGAGAAATCAATAGTGCTAGTTGAACAATCATGAGACATGAACTTGGGTATAGAATAGAATCCAAAGATCACCTTTTTGGTAGCATCACTATCAAAGAAAGAAAGAAGAAACTTCACAACATTTTTTCTGAGAAGAGCTATAAATTTTGCATGGACTTATGCTGATATGCTGGGTCTAGATCCATCACTTGTGGTACATCATCTAGTAGTATCTCCTAATGCAAAACCTGTAAAACAAAAATTGCACAAAATACATCCACAGGGAGCTTTATTGGTCAAGATAGAGATTCAGAAACTGTTAAAAGCAAAGTTCATAAAGCCTATTGATTATCTAGAATGGGTTTCAAATTTGGTACTTGTAGAAAAACCTGATGGACGAGTTCATTGTTGCACAGATTTCAGAGATCTTAATAAAGCATGTCCTAAGGATGACTTTCCATTACCAAGCATAGACAACATTGTAGATCTTACAGCCAAACATGAAATGCTATCTTTGATGGATGGATTCTCAGGGTATAATCAAATCAGAATAGTAGAAGAAGATCAAGATAAAACATCCTTTATTTGTCCATGGGGCACATATTGCTGGGTTGTAATGCCTTTTGGTCTCAAGAACGCTGGAGCTACTTATCAATGAGCCATGACAGTTATCTTTCATGACCTTTTTCATACTATCATGGAAGACTATGTTGATGACATCCTGGGAAAATCTAAGGCAAGAGAAGGACATCTACAAGTATTAGCACAAATCTTTGATCAATTAGAAAAGTATCAAGTTAGACTAAACCCAAAGAAATGTGTATTTGGTGTAACATCTGGAAAACTGTTGGGATACATTGTGTCTTTATGAGGGATAGAAGTGGACCCAACTAAAGTAAAAGCTATCATGGAAATGCCTTCGCAACAAATCTCAAGTAGCTTTACAGTTTACAAGGCAGGTTATAGTCCATCCGCAGATTTATCTCACAACTAGCAGATAAATGTCATCCTTTTCAGCATCTTCTTCATAAGGATGAACCTTTTAAGTGGGATGAAAAGTGTCAACAAGCTTTTGATAAAATAAAGGAATATCTGGCAACACCTCCTATGTTAGTACCTCCTGTGCTCAGCTGCCCATTATTGCTCTACATATCATCAACAACAGCAGCATTGGGTGCCCTTCTAGCTCAACATGATGATTCAGGGAAAGAACAAGCCATCTATTATATCAGCAGAACTCTTGTGGGATATGAACTCAATTATTCATCTATGGAAAAAGCATGTTTAGCATTAGTGTTTTTTTCCCAAAAGTTGCAACACTATATGCTAAACCAAACAACCAAGCTCATATCAAATGTTGATTCACTCAAATATCTTCTTTCTAAAGAAATTCTCACGGGTAGTTAGCAAAATGGGTCATGATCTTAAGTGAGTTTGACATACAATATGTGGATCGAAAAGCTATTAAAGGACAAGTCATCGCTAATCAATTAGCTGCAGTACCCATCACTGATATCCATCCAATATATCCAGAATTCCTTGATGAAGGATTGTTCAATTTAACTTCTCCAACATGGTGGCAACTATATTTTGATGGATCATATACACAACATGGATCAGGAGTAGGCATCTTGTTTGTTACCCCTCAAGGAGATTGTATACCCAAATCATACAGAATTGCATTTCCATGTACCAATAACATAGCAGAGTATGAAGCTTTAATCACAGGATTGTGCATGGCAGTACAATGGGCTATCAAATAGTTACAAATCTTTGGTGATTCTCAGCTAGTTATCAAACAGGTCTTAGATGAATATCAAACAAAAGATGAGAAGCTTCTTCTATACAGGCTAATGGTTGATGATTTTAAAAGGTACTTTGACAATATCACTTTTGAACAAATCCCAAGACTACATAATAGAGCAATAGATGCTATGGCTATGATTGGGTCTCTCCTAGACATGCCATTTAATACACATAAATGTGAGTTTTTGGTCAAACAACTATTGATTCCAGCCTTTGAAGTTCTATAGTCTGAGCTTATATGTGACATTGTTGGTCCCAATTCACCATGGTATGAGGATTTATATGAGTATCTCCATAATCAAACCTTTCCACTTCAACTATCTAACAACCAATGCAAAACCTTTATCTGCCAAGCCTCTTGCTATACTATCCTAGGAGACACCATCTATCGTCAGAGTCTCGATGGTATCCTTCTTAGGTGTCTTGATTCTGAGGAAGCAAAAGTGGCCTTACGTGATGTACATGAAGGTGTCTGTGGTTCACATTCTACCAGCCCTGGCCTTGTTAAGAAACTTCTATGAGCAGGATACTATTGGCCAACCATGGAAAAAGATGCACAACAATTTGCAAAGAGATGTCTACAATGTCAGAAACATGGAGATTTAATACATTCAACAACACATGAGCTTCAGCCTATCACTACTCCATGGCCTTTTTCATAGTGGGGACTTGATCTCATAGGTAAAATCCATCCTACTTCATCAAATGGTCATAAGTTCATTATCACCACCAATGAGTATTTCACAAAGTGGGTGGAAGCCATACCAATGACTTATATCACAGGCAAGCAAATATCTAAGTTTATTCTACACTATATCATTTTCCGTTATGGAGTTCCTCAAGCTATTGTTATAGATAATGGTCATCCCTTCAAGAATCAAGAGGTCAGAGATCTTTGCAATAAGTTTCATATCCAACATAGATTCTCTACCCCTTACTATCCTCAGAGCAATGGTCAAGCTGAAGCTTCTAATAAAACAATCATCAAAATTCTCAAAAAGACGGTCAATGAAGCTAGTCAGGATTGGCATCTACAACTCCATCCTACATTATGGGCATATAGAACAAGTATTAGAATGCCCACTGGAGCCACACCTTATGCTCTTGTGTATGGCACTGAAGCTATTTTACCTATTGAGGTTGAGATCCCCTCACTACGAGTATCCTTACAACATACCATATCAGAGGAAGAATATCAAGTATCCAGACTCCATGATCTTGAGCTTTTAGATGAACAGTGTCTTACAATACTCAACCATCTTCAAGTCTATCAAAATCATCTATGCCGCAGCTACAATAAAAAAATTAGAGAACACCGATTTCAAGTTGGAGATCTTGTCCTTAAAGAAAATCAAAAGAATCAACAACACCGTGAGAAACAGGGCAAGTTTGAACAAAATTGGCTTGGTCCTTTCATCATCACAATAGTTTATGGATAGGGTGTATACACTCTCTCAACACCTAAAGGCATTCCCTTGGATGAACCAGTCAACAGTGTTCATCTCAAGAAGTTTTATCCTGGAATCTCAGCTATCCAAAAAAAAAATCCCATCTAATAGTGAAAACCACTTTGTGGCACTTTGGATAATAAAAAAATAATAGTCTAGGATAAATAATCTGTCCTCTGGTGAAAACCTAGTAAACAGGTGCCTTGGATAAGTACCATAGTGAAAGCCTGGCAAACAAGCGCTATGTATAGTGACCAACTTCCATCATCTGCTTGGTTTGTTTGATCATAATTCTTCCTACCATATTTTTCCATCCTATCCTACATAGTCCAGATCATAATCCACATTTCATCACCATAAATAGTCTTTTCCATCTTCATCTCTATTAATGCTAGCTATCATACTTGAGGCATTGTTGTGATAACTATCTCTTTTGGCACCTTAGCATCTTGACCGCATGCCTTCTCCATCATCGCTCCTTCATAATAAACCTCATCCCACACTGGGGGCATTTTTTTAAGTCTTCTTTGGAGGTGGATACTACTATCTTTAGCTCATAACATATCAAACACTTTAGCTCATAGCACAACAAACTTTCAACTTCAACCATAGGGTTCATCCAACAACAAATGTGGCAAAACATTTTGCAACTAGGCTTCATATCTTTGCAATCCATTCGTGCTCATCTGACATCTAAGAATTGCAAGACATCACCAATGCAAGCATGCAAGCAATCTATCAGTCTTTCAACATCATTCATCTAGCATAATAAGCAAGAACTACATCTCAGCTCTATCATTAAAGCCTTGATCCCATGGATACAGGATATGTAGGCAATCTGAGATGCGAAGGAAGCACTCTAATTTAGGCTAAGACGATAGCCCCTTCTCTTCATCATCCATCTTTCATCTTTCTTCTAATCATCCTCAAATCTTTCATCACACATTCTTCTATCTTTCATCACTTACATCATCAATAAAATCCAAAACTACATATTCATCATATCTCATCTTCATCGTAAATGTGCTTTGATCCCATGGATACAAGGTATGTAGGCAGTCTGGAATACGAAGGAAGTTTCTAGTACTCAAGCACAGATGATGCACCCCATCTTCTTCATCTTATCTCATCTTCTATCTTCTTCTCTTAGATCCGCTCAAGCAGGAAGCAAACCATGTGTATACTGAAAGTTCAAGCACTTCAACCAATCAAGAATAAGCCAGGAGCTATTTGTCTGCATGCCTCAAGCCAACATTTGCTATAGCATTTTATCAACATCTTTAGCCTTCAACAGGATGCATCTTTAATCTTAACAAGGTGCCAGCTTAAATCCATCTAAGAGCACCTACATTTGGCAAGAGAATGTGATGACAATATCTTTTGTTTTATCTTTTGTCCCTTTTCTATGCCTAATCAAGACTGCCTTGATCTATCTATATCTTGGTATGTTGCGATGAAGTAAGGAATGGGGCATGGTCATATTGCTTGCATATGCCATGTTTGTGGGATGATCTTATTCTCTTCCTATGCATATTGGTATCTTGTATGTCTTGGGATTAGCATCTTACATATCAATATCTCTAGCATCTGAGAAGCTAAACAATCTCTTATGCACTTGAGACTATTCTATGTTTAGACTAGCTCCATACATGTAACTAGCAAGCTATCACTATGTGTAGTGGAGATAAGCTCAAACCATTGCTTGTAGCATCAAAGTCCATCTCACAACACTAGCTATTATTCATATCTTATGCATCTTGCCTCATCATCTTGACCTCATGTGTTCAGACAAGATTGTAGCATGCTAGTTGCGCATTGGATATCTCGACACCTTGGTCTTCTATACCCTGGTACATAACATCCAATGCTATATCAAACATAAGGATTGCATTTATTTTTCATTTTGAGAAATTAATTAAAAAGCTGCCCATCACACCATCTATTCATCCTATTATTCGCCTATATAGTCCTTAACCAAGATCAATCATTTCCATTGTCCTTTCTCCACACCTCGTATCCTGCAAAACAAGTGTGTTAGACATACATAAGTCCATCATAAATCATCTTATTACCATCTATCTATATGCATAAGTCCATTCATATCATTACCATTTCCATATTTGCATTATCATACATTTCCATCGATATCATTTGCATAAACCTCCATACATCATCCATGAAAGTACAAATACAACATGCATAACCATCATAATACAAATAGTGCATCCATTACAACATCATATAGATCACCAATACTCCATCATATATATACATGTGTCCATATACAAGTGCCTACATATACAAGCTAAGCCATAAAGGATATATGTACAATCGGCTCTAGGCCTCATCATGATACAATATAAACAAGCCCTAGTGACTATTGGCAGCTCCCTCGCCCTGATCACCACCACTAGGTCCTAGACCTGGCCCCCTATCTCTCGGTGGCCCCATCACTGAGGCTACTGATTGAGATCCCCCTGACCTCCATGAACCTGAAGCCCTTGACCTACTCCTGAAGCTAGGCTGCCTCTGCTCTGTTGGCACAACCCCATAGTATAAGCCTCTATAGTACTCAGCCTCACCTTGTACTCTCCGCAGCTATGCCTGTACCTATGTCAACTGTGTAGCCAAGTACATCATATCCCCATCTGTCCCTAGTACAGTCACTGCTCTGTCTTGCTCACTAGTCATCCCCTGTAGCTGCTGCACAACTGTATCTCTCTCTGCCCGCAAACCATCTCTCTACTCTCATAGCCTACACCTGCTGCACTACCGTATCTCACTCTACTCTCATCATCTACTCACTCTGTCTCACCACATCTCTCTCCCCTATCACCCCAGCCAGTGCACCATCATCCTATCTGTCCCCAACCTATTCCCTCAACTATAACTGAGCCTAATAGGTCTGAGCCTAAGCTCTCGCATGCCGCAAGCTAATCACTACCTGATGTCTATCTATCTCCACCCTCTTCAATCTCATATGTGCTCGCTGCCTCCATCTCCTCTCCTCTCTAATCCACCTCCGCAACTGCTAAATCCCAACATCATCACCCACCAATATCTGCCCCAGAGGCTATACAAGTATCTAAGGCTATCCTGGCATCTGTCCCTGCATCTATATCCCTGGTGCTACTGGTACAACAACCTACACTGGTGGAGCCCTTCATCACCTCCTCCTAACTGGTCTCTCCATCCCTATCTCCCTAATCTCTCCAACCCACGTCAACCATGTCAGTCTAGCTGTCACCCAGTATGCATCATAATCTGGTAGAGTCCCTCGATCTGCAAGACCCTGTCCCCACTACCATACAACTGGCTATAGCCCATCTCTCTCCACCAAAGCCATCTCCACCACAACCTCTAGCCCCAACTCAAAAACCTCCTGTCTCATCCTCCCAAAAATGACATCCCCAACTAGTACTACCTGTGGCAACCTGAACTATCTCAAAACCCTCTCGGGCAAATAGCGCTCTATAATGTATATGCCGCATCCAAAAATATATCTCACCTACCTAGCATAGATAAGCTCAGCATCCTCCTCATCCAATCTCTCACATCCCAGCCATGGCCTCCATACAAAGCTATCCACCTCATCTAACCTCCTCCACTAGTACACTACTCCTCGACGCTATCAGTATGTCAGAGCTCCTCTATACATCCTAGCATAAGGCTCTCCTATAGCTCTAGCCACCCATCCCTCTAGTCTCATCACTGGGATGTGCTCATATGCCCATACATGCAAAACTGTAACCCTTGCCGACATACTAGCTCCGAACATATATGCACAATCATGCAAGTAATGATAGAGCTGTCCTAGCACACGCTCTGCCCATGCATATCTCGTACCATAGGAGAACATCCCCTCCATCACTATCCCCCATCCTACTGGAAAGCCTCTTGCTCATTTATCTCCCACTAGCCATCTGATGATAGCCACTACCACTCACTGTAACCTATCATATAGCTCCTCCATCCTAGCCATCGAGATCTTTGAGCCCTCTACTCTAATGTTTGGTGTCCCGAATAATCTCTTGAACATAGCTGGACCCATATCAGGATCATAATCTACTCGGTCCCCATCTATAGGAATCCACAGAATCTGTAGAATCTGAAACACATCCTCCAGCGTGATCATCGCCTCTCTTGTCAGCAACAAGAATGAACTATGCTCACTCATCCATTACTCTACCACTGCCGTCATTAGTCCTCAATGTGCCTACACCAGCTCCAATCTTGACACATGCTCTAATCTGAGGATCTCTAACACTAGCTTCTCCTCTGCATCCAGTAATCGCACCAATCACAAATCTCTAGGATGTGGCTCTTGTGATAACAAAGGCAGTAGTATATCCTGCATCATGTCAGTCCCTTGCACTACTTAAATGCTATACAAATTTGACTGTTTATTGCTTTCCTAGATTTTATCTACCATAAGCAGTTCATTTTTCCATATGTGCCTATCTGTTGATCAAAAGCAACCTCTTTTACCCTATGTGCTTCTATCTCGTTCATATGCGATCTAATTCTGCATATGCAATCATTGTTGTCCTACATGCAAGATAAAATCCACATGCGCTTATCTTTTTCCCATACGTGAGCTGCATACCCTAAGCGAGCACTTATGTTTTCTAAGCGAGCTGAATTTCTATATGTGCCTCTTGTTTGACCATACGTGACTTGTTCCTCTCTATATGCACATTTTGCTTATCCTATTGCTTAGCTGACTAAAAGTGATCTAGATTTTCTAAAAGTGACCAAGCCGCACCCAAAAGCGATCTAAACTACTTTAAGTGACCTATTTTCCTATGCATGTGACCTGAACTGCCCATCTTATGACCTAGTCACTTCTGGTCAAGTGTGTGCATTTATGACCCTTCTAGCCTATCAAAATCACACTTTTAGCAAATTTTTTGATACATACTGGTACATTTGATCCCTCTGGTCACCACGTGTCCTCACTTGCTTGGCACAATGATCTCTGCATAGAACCACCATCCTGATAGCTCTCCAACTCTAAGGAGCTCTCGATCTCTATAGTTTTCTGAGCACAAATGAGCACAAATGAACCTATTTGCCATTTTTGAACCTACTTATAGCCTATCCAAACCCTAATTCTTCTATGCCAAATCCTATTTTCATCTGCTTCATCCCATTTTGTTCCCTCCCAACCCCCGTTTTCTTCGTGTCAACCTTGCCTCCTACCTTTTCTTCTATCGTGAGCCAACCCAGCCCTTCCTAGTTAGCCTGGCTTACCTCTCGAGGGGGCATCACCTGCTAATTACACTGGGGCATAACCTTGTTTATCAAGCAAAATATCATATCTTCTTTGACACAACGCTCTATCAAACATTGTATCAAAGAGGGGCAAAATGTAGACACCCAAAATTGACTCATTATCATTAACATTCAAACATTGCATTATCACACATTTGCAATTGTCTAACACACTTGAGCAATTTCCCTAACACATCTATTTCTCCTATTAATTAAATAAATTTATATTTATTTAATTAATTCATTAGCTCTTTCCTCTAAGCTATAATTAAACAATATTTAATTATTTAATTATCTTCATTCTATCTATTTTTAATTAAATAAATTTTATTTATTTAATTAAAGATTCCTTTCATAAGCCCACTTTCTAATTAATTAAATAAATTTTATTTATTTAATTAATTTATCTTATCATTTATCTCATGAGTGTGTGCCTCTTTCATTTAAAAAGATAAGTGGTACTACATCCCTTTATTTAATATCTTTCACATGTAGTACTTTTTATGTACACAAGCACACATGAGCCCTATCTTCTCTCCACTTGTCATCTTCACATTCATCTATGCCTATCTTTCAATATTAGCCATTCACATAGCCACCGAATATCCACCGTTGATTGATTTTGGCTGAGTTCTATATAAACACCCTCTCATTCCATACTACATCTATCCAACATTATCATAGCATCTACACTATCATATTAAGCATATTGAACACTTGAGCATTCATAGCATCCATTGAGCTTATTATCATTATCATTCATCCATCATGGCAGCTTTTATCTTCATAATTGTTCATTGTTGAAGAAGCAATCCACATCATAAACAAGGAATCACACAATCTAGGTGATATTGTGCTTGAATTGCATTACTTTTGGTTTCATTTAGATTAGATTCCTTAATGATGGTAGGGTTAGGTTTTCATGGCTATGCTTGATCTTATTAACCTAATTTTTTACTTATCACACCTTCCTCTCCACCTCTCTCCCTCCTCCTTACCCATATTTCCCTCAAGTTGTCAACTTCACTCTCTCATTTTCTTCTCTCTCCACTCACCTCTCTATCTCTCACCTTTGTCTCCCCCTCACCTCTCTACCACTCCACTCTTTAGGTCTTCCAGTCACTCCTTATTTGCCTATCCATCCGTCCTTAGCCATCTAGGTCTCTCACTTAACCCTAAATCCTAAACACTATCCCTAAAGTCTCAACCCTTAACCGTTAAACCTTAAATCCTAAACCCTCAACCCTAGACGCTATACCTTAAACCCTAATCCCTTAACCCTAAACCCTATTCCTAAAACCTCAACCCTCAACCCTTAAACCTTAAATCCTAAACCCTATCCCTAAACCCTCAACCCTTGACACTATACCTTGAACCCTAATCCCTTAAACCTAAACCCTAAACCCTATCCTAAAGCCTCAACCCTCAACCCTTAAACCTTAAATCCTAAACCCTATCCCTAAATCCTCAACCCTCGACACTATACCTTAAACCTTAATCCCTCAACCCTAAACCCTAATCCCTCAACCCTTAAACCCTTAAACCTTTAATACCTCAACCCTTGAAACCTCAACCCTTAAACCCTAAACCATTGACCCTTAAACCCTAAAGCCTTAAACCCTCAACCCTTATCAACCACTCTCATCCCTTATATGCCTCACCCCCATCTCTCCCCTATCTCTCTCACCCCTCTCTCCCTAGGTTGTAGGTCTCTCACTTGTATATCTCTGAAGGCTCTCTAGATTGTTCCCTTCCTCTCCACCTCTCTCCCTCCTCCTTACCCATCTTTCCCTCAAGTTGTCAACTTCACTCTGTCATTTTCTTCTATCTCTCCCCTCACCTCTCTATCTCTCACCTCTGTCTCCCCCTTACCTCTCTACCTCTCCCCTCTCTTGGTATCTCAATCACTCCTTGTCTACCTCTCCATTCATCCTTAGCCATCTAGGTCTCTCACTTAACCCTAAACCCTATCCCTAAAGCCTCAACCCTTAAACCTTAAATCCTAAACCCTATCCCTAAACCCTCAACACTATACATTAAACCCTAATCCATTAACCCTAAACCCTATCCCTAAAGCCTCAATCCTCAACCCTTAAACCTTAAATCCCAAACCCTCAATCCTTGACACTATACATTAAACCCTAATCCCTTAACCCTAAACCCTAAACCCTATGCCTAAAGTCTCAACCCTCAACCCTCAACCCTTAAATCCTAAACCCTCAACCCTTGACACTATACCTTAAACCCTAATCCCTTAACCCTAAACCCTAATCCATCAACCCTTAAAACCTCAACCCTTAAACCCTAAACCATTGACCCTTAAACCCTCAACTCTTATCCAACCCTTTCCTCCCCTATCTACCTTACCCCCATCTCTCCCCTATCTCTCTCACCCCTCTCTCCCTAGGTTGTAGGTCTCTCACTTGTATATCTCTCAGGGCTCTCTAGATATTTCCCTTCCTCTCCATCTCTCTCCCTCCTCCTTACCCATCTTTCCCTTAGGTTATCAACTTCACTCTCTCATTTTATTCTATCTCTCCCCTCACCTCTCTATCTCTCGCCTATGTCTCCCCCACCTCTCTACCCCTCCCCTCTCTAGGTCTCTCAGTCACTCCTTGTCTGTGTCTCCATCCATCCTTAGCCATCTAGGTCTCTCACTTAACCCTAAACCCTAAACCCTATCCCTAAAGCCTCAACCGTTAACCCTTAAACCCTATCCATAAACCCTCAACCCTCAACACTATACCTTAAACCCTAATCCTTTAACCCTAAACCATAACCCTATCCCTAAAGCCTCAACCCTTAACCCTTAAACCTTAAATCATAAATCTTACCCCTAAACCCTCAACCCTCGACACTATACCTTAAACCCTAATCCCTTAACCCTAAATGCTATC